>OY101451.1:39305771-39838271 GCA_956483635.1 Panzeria rudis | reverse complement strand
TGTCTTGTTACTTTTTGATTAACATACATAGGTACATTTTTGTTTTTGAGAACTATATCTTCCTTTATTCTAGCAATAGCGACTTGTGAATAAAGGCAGCATCATTGTTTTTACTCATTATCTGTTATTAATTTGTTTTACCAATAATAAAAAGAAGAAGAGTCTTGAATAATCTTCTGTTTCTTTAAAAATTGATTGTGATTTTAAGTTTGTTCCAATATTTAAACGTTGCTTTTGCGAAAAATTTTACTGGATATTGCTTTATACCAAGGTATATTGAACAGGTACCACTACAAGAACAGCTGTTTTAGTAAATTTGAGAATGTGTGCGTCACACCGACAATAGATTTTGACACATGTTTGGGATTTTTCTATCAACAACGGGCATGTGTCAGTAAATTTGTGAGAGCTTATGAATGTGTGCGACTCACAGATAATGGATTTGACATATTTCTGGGGTATTTCTACCAACAAAATACATGTGTTTTTTGGTGTTGTATTTGTTTTAGTAATCGTGGTACCTGTAATGAATATGCCTTGCTTTATACATATTTTTTTCTATGTAGCCCATTTAGTACCTTTTTCAAAAATGTTTCCACGTTTTGGGTCCAAAAATTTGGCATCACTGAAGTTCATTGTTGCCAGATTTGTAGATTTCTGTGCATTTTGCTGATTTTTTACCGAAAAATTGACTGTGAGATTTGCATATTTTTGTCCTTAAAGCGTAGTAATCAGCTCTGAATGAAATTCAGGCTGCCATAAGAAGTATGTGTAAAAAAAAACAGACTGAAATTCAGGTTGGTAAATTTCTTAAAGAAATTTCCGTTTACTAGTACGCAGTTCCAAAAGAAAAGTGCACGGAATTTCGGCATTTATTGTCTATTACAGGCATGTCATAACAATAAGTGGAGAATTTTTTACGTCAACTCAAACAAAAATTAATGTTCACACCAAGGTATATTGAACAGGTACCACTACAAGAACAGCTGTTTTAGTAAATTTGAGAATGTGTGCGTCACACCGACAATAGATTTTGACACATGTTTGGGATTTTTCTATCAACAACGGGCATGTGTTAGTAAATTTGTGAGAGCTTATGAATGTGTGCGACTCACAGATAATGGATTTGACATATTTCTGGGGTATTTCTACCAACAAAATAATGTGTTTTTTGGTGTTGTATTTGTTTTAGTAATCGTGGTACCTGTAATGAATATGCCTTGCTTTATACATATTTTTTTCTATGTAGCCCATTTAGTACCTTTTTCAAAAATGTTTCCACGTTTTGGGTCCAAAAATTTGGCATCACTGGAGTTCATTGTTGCCAGATTTGTAGATTTCTGTGCATTTTGCTGATTTTTTACCGAAAAATTGACTGTGAGATTTGCATATTTTTGTCCTTAAAGCGTAGTAATCAGCTCTGAATGAAATTCAGGCTGCCATAAGAAGTATGTGTAAAAAAAAACAGACTGAAATTCAGGTTGGTAAATTTCTTAAAGAAATTTCCGTTTACTAGTACGCAGTTTCAAAAGAAAAGTACACGGAATTTTGGCATTTATTGTCTATTACAGGTATGCTATAACAATAAGTGGAGAATTTTTTCCGTCAACTGAAACAAAAATTAATGTTCAGACAATTGTTTGGTAACGTAATTTTTTACATTTCTAGCTTTTCGTACATTGTAATTAATTTTTAGTGTTTTTTTGTGTTGTAAATTAAAAAATATATAAATTTGTGTGTATGCCAACAAAATTCTGTATAGAATTCTACACGATTATTTTTCTGTGTAGAAATAAATGCAAAACTCCAAAACTGAATTTCAGTGAGTACTGCATACTGCGCTTAAATTGCAGATTTTATACAATATCATTTCGACTAGTAAAACCACTGGAAATCTGATCTTTTATACATACATAACATGTATGTATACTACAGCGACACCTCATATGAAAACTGAAAAGCGTGCAATGTTTTGCAATGCATGCATTTAAATTAAAATTTGTGGATTTTTTTCCATAAATTCTCTATTTTATCAAAACAAAATTTGGCAAATGAAGCCAAAAACATCTCAAATTACACGTGTTTTTAGTTTATCAAATCTTTTGCAGATTTAAAAAATACTATGCACATTTTTGGGATTTTTTAGCCCAATTTTAAAGATTTTACAAGAAAATTTTCTGGCAACAGTGGGTGAGTTCCAAAACGTCAAAACACATTGCAGATATGCGGTTTTGCTAAAAGTAAGATGAAAGTGGTGTGAAAATAAACGTAAAAATAAAAAGAAACATACTGATTTTTTTATGATATTTTTCTGTTTTAGTTATTTTGATAAACACATACAAATGTATTTTGGTTTGAATATTGCAAAACTAGCAATTATTTATTTAGTACTTTTGTCGCCTTAAATTATATTTTCCATTTGTTATTGTTTATTTTTCAAACCACTGATTGTTTTAAACTTTACACAAACTGCCCGAATTAAAAGTCTGGGCTGTTTCGTGCAAGAAGAAGAAGAATGTCATGCTCTCAAAAGTGTTCTCATTTACCCAATTTTTGATTATGGGAAGGTTTTTCGTGCAAATTGTATCCCGAGGGTGCCCATAGAGTATGGGAACCAACAGTGTTGTTTACGTTGAAAAAAGAGGAGCAGCAAAATTAGAGAGATACATTTTGCTTTTGTTTGCGTATCGATAACTTTTATTATACATTTAGCGACGAGTGACATTGTCATGGTTACGTTGAGAAATTCATGATTTTGTCCAGTTGCATTGCAAATGAAGTTTTGGAACTCACCCATTCACGCTCACTGAGGCCGATTGATTTGATTGAAAAAAAATAAATTACAATCAATGCGTGCGCTGGCCATCTCTAGCTCCTACACAAATCCATTTGCATTTCAATACATAATTATTAATATATTCACATGTGCATATGTATGTATAGAGATGTACTATCTAAAATATTCATTTAATATTTTCCTATTTGATTGTGTGCAGCTAATCGATAATTTCCAATCTGTTTAATATACATATCTACATATATGCACACAGAAAAATTTCATATTAAAATCGTCGAAAACGAGATTAATTTAACTAGTGATATAAGTAGTGATTTTCTTCACAAATGTTTTACGTTAATTTAAGATGATTTTGTAGTAACCTTCAGACAACATTTTTTTTTTTGAAATAACTATATCTCATGTTGATTCAATATTCCAGTGCAGTTAAATCAAAATTAATTTGATATTGAAATATTACGAAGAATCGTGTTGAATCAAAGTTATTTCAAGTTAGCACGACGTGAATTTGAAACAAAGCGAAGAATCGAAGTAGAAAAATTTTTTACGCGATAAAAAATCGATTAAGTACTGAGTACGCAAATCAAAATTATTGAATAATTGAAAGTATCACAAATTTCCAGCACTACTGGATAGCGCTTTAAGAAGAAGTATAAATCGAAAGACGCAAATGTACCGTTATCTGGACAATAGACGAAATAAAAATTTTATTTTCGTGCTGAGCACATCCTAATTACCCTAAAATATAAATTAGAAAATTTTAAACTTTCTAAAAATAAAAATTTTTAAAGCAGTTGATTGTTGAAAAGGATCTTATCTTCCCAGCAAGAACTTTCAGTAGAGCCAAAAATGGATCTTTGTATAAATTTTAAAGATTTTGAGTAATGGTTGGTACCACTGCTCAGACATCCCCCCCCCCCCCCCCACTTCCCTTTTTAAAGTGAAATTATCCCCATATTCATCTCCAAAATGACTTCAATCGAAATTTCCCCCAACCTCTAACTTTACATAGAAACTTAAAAGATCATTTACTCAAACTTATATTTTTACATTTATAATATTAAAAAAATCTCGGTAATGGAATTATGCGTTAGGAAAGCAAAATTATATTCAGAATTTTATTTAGTTTTAGGAAATGTAGCTAACTCAATTTCGGGCTCCGAAAGATAAGGTCCCTTTTCATTAATAAAACTGTAAAAGCGGCGTGTCTGTACATGAAATTTTTTTGTTTTAATTTTTATGGTGGCGTAAACAGAAATCGATGTAGAGAACAAAACACCAAATTTTGGAATTTTTGTCTGTCTGTCTGTCCGAACACGCTTCACGCGAAAACCACTAGATGGATTTTCATGAAATTTGGAATGGAGGTACTTTAGAGTCCTAATTCAAACTTTTTACCGCGATAAAATATCTCATTTCTAAGTTAAAATAGAAAAAAACGAAAATGTACCCTATTTTACTAATATAAATGTTTTTGGAAATTAGAAAGCTTTTTTGTTTTTTAACATTGGTAGCACTGTTTATTTTGCATAACGGGAACTTTAAACAATATGTAAAGAACGCTTTATTTGTATGTGAATCCAAGTTGATTATTAGGCTAAAGTTTGTAACGTTATATTTAGAAAGAATTGGGCATGATTAATATTCCAAGGAACAAGGGAAAAATTATTATTATTATGCTATATTATTATATTTTATAGACACCTTATAGTCATAAAGAGAACTTTAAGCACTGATAAATTTTGCTATTAGTGAATGTAATTTTTTTACATCGAGTCGTTTTAAAACGACTCGATTTACAGAAGTGTCGTAGTATGTAATGGGGAAGCCGAATGAAAATGTTTAACTAAAGAACTGACGTAATTTATTTTGGAAACAAGTCCGCAACCTTAAAATTTTATACTCTATCAAAACATAAGGTTTTGGTGAAAGCTCCGACACAGTTCTTATAAATAGATTTTTTGCGGTTATGGTGCAAGAAACTCTGCAGTTTTTACAACATCAAACTTTTTAGTGAAAATGAAATTTAATAAATTAAGTAAAGTGCGACTTATAAGTATATCCCTTTTTGTTCTTACCCCTTTTTTCATTTTGGCAGTTTTTTCATGGTGCTTTTTTTGTTTAATTTTAGTTTATTTTATTTTGTAAGTTTTGTTCGTTGTTTTTGGTAATCGCGCTTTTTGGTTTTGGCATTTTTTTAACGTTTTTTCGCTTTTTATCGATATTTTTAGTTTTAGCGATTTATTTTAGTTGTAGCGATTTTTTTCAGTTTTCGCGCTTTTTTTCGGTTTTGCGGACTTTTTTCGGTTTTTGTGTGATTTTTTATCTTCAGCTTTTTTTTTTTTTTTGTTTAGCACTTTTCTTGTGGTGGCGATTTTTCTGGTTTTTGGCGATTTTTTTTTACTTTTTGTCCTTGTTTTAGTTTTGGCACTATTTTTTTTACTTTTCGCGATTTTTCGGTTTTTGACGATATTTTTAGTTTAGCCAATTTTTTTATGTTTTGGCAATTTTTGTTAGTTTTGGCGATTTTTTCTTTTTAACCATTTTTCGGTTTTTGGCGATATTTTTAGTTTCAGCGATTTTCACGGTTTTTGACGATTTTTATTACTTTAGACGCCATCTTAGTTTTGGCGGTTTTGTCGAATTTTGGCGTTATTTTTTAAAGTTTTTTCGCTTTTGACGATATTTTTAGTTAAGCGATTTATTTAAATTTTTGGCGCTTTTTTCGTTTTTGGGGGTTTTTGGCGATTTTTTAGCTTTAGCGTTCTTTTGTTTTGGCGCTTTTTTTCGTTTTAACGATTTTTTTACATTTTTGGCGATTTTTTTCTTATTTTGCTGATATTTTTAGTTTGAGCGCTTTTATGCTTTAGTGCTTTTTTCCAATTGATTGCTTTTTTCGGTTTTTTAGTTTTGTTGCGATCGTTTTTAGTTTTGGTGATTTTTATGCGTTTTATGGATCTTTTTCATTTTTGTGCCTTTTTAAACGCTATTTTCAATTTAGCGATTTTTCGTTTTGACATTTTTTTGGAATTTTTTGTTTTATCGTTTTTGAAAATTGCACGAGTGTACCTCTTACTCTTTCCAAGATACAGCAGATTGTCTAAATTACATAGTAAAATTACATTAACTGATAGAACACCCTTTAGTTATTATTGTTTAAAATATCAGTATTGGTGTAGTCTATTCTACAGACTACACCAATTAACACTAACTTTGAAAATTTAAAGTATCTATATATGTGTCTGTAAATTACATTAGTATTTCAACATTTTTCGTTGCTCGCTTTAGAACACCCTTTAATTTTTAGCTGTCATATGTTGTTGTAGCGGCCAAAGTTTTACAGATTCTGTAAAAATTTCAGATCCGTAGCTCTTACGGTTCCCGAGAAACATTACATTAGTATTTCAATATTTTTCGTTGCTCGCTTTCGAACAGCCTTTAATTTTTAACTGTCATATACTTGTAGTTGTAGCGGCTAAAGTGCTACATATTCTGTGAAAATTTCAGGTCCGTAGCTCTTACGGTTCCCAAGAAAACAGCCTGTGACAGAAGACAGACAGACGGACAGCGTAGCGAAAACAATAGGGGTACTTTACAGTTTTGGTGTACGGAACCCTAAAAAAAGCTCTTCCTTCATCGAAAAAGTTTGTAAACTATTAAAAATGTAATACATCAAAGAAACAACAAGTTTTATACTTAGAAAAACTTGTTGCGGGGATGGAAAAATGAATTTTATAAATACATTACTTTTGACTAGAAAAACTTCCATAAAAGTTCATATGGAATTAGTTTCCGTAGATAATAACACAATTATAGGCAACATTCCTTTAAAGAAACTTGCACATTTAAACTGGGTCTAAAATTTCCTTTCATTAACTTATGTATATGTTAGTGGATGTCCCAATATTTTGACCTGGGAAACCTCATAGGTTCAGCTTCTCTATACTACATCGAGCTTTTCAAGCTTCTTTTTTTTGCTTCTTTATACTACATCGAATTTTTTCGAGAATTTTGCTTTTAGAATTTTTTAATGTGACAAATTTACTACTCCGAAAATGGGCTCTCTATTTAGATATTATCCCAGTGGGAAAAGGTAATAAATAGTAAACGAGAGAGTCATGCAGAGAATGTATATTTCAAACCAGCATTCTTTATTGTTAACACAGAACATGTCCTAGGAAAGTAATGAATTATTTTAATGTGTCTAGCGAATGAATACTATAATCCATTCTTAGGGTTCCGTACACCAAAAGTGTAAAGGAACCCTATTGTTTTCACTACGCTGTCCGTCTGTCTGTCTGTCTGTCACAGGCTGTTTGCTCGGCAATCATAATAAAAAATAAAATTAAAAAATACGGACCTGAAATTTTCACATGATATATAAAACTTTTGCGCTACAACAGCAGCTAAAAATCAAAGCGTGTTCTAAAGCGAGCAACGAAACATGTTGAAATACTAATGTAATATACAGACACTTATATATAGACACTTTAAATTTCAAAGTTAGTGTTAATTTGTGTAGTCTGCAGAAGACTACACCAATAAACTCTGATATATAAAACAATAAAAATTAATGGGTGTTCTACCAGTTAATGTAATTTTACTCTGTAATTAGACAATATGCTGTACCTTTGAAACCGTAAGAGGTAAACTCTTGAAATTTGCAAAAACGCTGAAACTAAAAAATTCCAAAATTAAAAAGAATTTCAAAACGAAAAATCGCCAAAATGAAAAAAAGACTTTAAGGGGAAAAGCATCAAAATAAAAAAAATCGCTAAAACGAAATTATCGCCAAAACTAAGAAAATCGCAAAAAACACCAAAACACGAAAAAATCGTCAAAACTGCAACATAAAAAAATCGCTAAAACTAAAAGTATCATCAAAAAACAAAAAAATCGCCAAAAATGAAAAAAATCACCAAAACGAAACAAAACGCAAAAAACATAAGAACGCCAAAACTGAAAATCGCCAAAAACCAAAAAAAAAATCGCCAAATCGAAAAAAGTGTCAAAACAAAACAAATCACTAAAACGAAAAAAATCACAAAAAACCGAAAAAATCCCTAAAACCGAAAAAAGCGCCAAAACTGAAAAAACGCCAACACAAAAATCGCAAAAAAAACAAAAAAATCGCCATAACGAAAAAAAGTGTAATAACCAAAAAAATCGCTAAAACTACAACATCAGCTAAAACCAAAAAAATCCCCAAAACCGAAAAAAGCGCCAAAACTGAAAAAAATCGCCACAACTTAAATAAATCGCTAAAACTAAAAATATCGTTAAAAAGTGAAAAACGTTAAAAAACGCCGAAACTAAACAATCGCCAAACGAAAAAACACGTAAGCTAAAAAATATATGTGTAAAAGCGCCAAAGCCAAAAACAACGAAAATTACTTTTAAAAAAAATAAATAAATAAAATTAAACAAAAAAGCACAACGAAAAAACTGCCAAAATGAAAAAAGGGGCAAAAACGAAAAGGGGTACATATGTGTATTCGTACGGAACCCTTCGTGTGCGAGCCAAAATCGCACTTTCTTAATTTATTATAATTAGTATATAATAATATACAAATATGTATATAAGTACAAGCCAGGAAAACACGAACAGCTGTTACGAGCAGGTACAATACATTCCGTCTTCGTAAGATGTGGTAAAGTACGTGGTAGTGAATGTGTAATTTTTGTGTGATCAAATTATCTTCTCGCTTCCAAAGGAATGCATTGTTTCGCTTTTTAAAATAATACGTTATAGTTTTCATTATATACGTAATCAATGACTACTTTTCCCGCTGGGATATTGCTAAAAATAAAACACACACACACAATTTCCAAAATTTAAAATTTCTCCTTTTATAGTTCGAAATCGGTATATCCCAAGAATTTAAATTTCAAATATCTAAAAATTCTATTACCTCTACCGTATTAACACAAAATTTTCATTTTATCACTTTTTACCGAATATCGACATTATCAGGCATGTTCTGAAAATCAGATGGCTTTATATGAAATGTAATTTTAAAATCATTAATTGTCCTGCAGAATTTTTTAAAGTCATATACGATAATTTTCTTTCAGAAATGATATTTGATGTTCTATACAATACAAAATTAAAAAAAGAGTGATAATATATCTACATGAACATATTGATTTTGAAATCACATGTGAATTAAAGCCATGTGATTTTCAGAACATAGTTGTATTTGTTCATATGTATTAACTGTAAAAATTATGAATTGTTCTAACCACTACTTCACCACAAAAAACGAGTTCTGATATTTTTCGTAAAATAAATTTTGTGGACTTTTGACAAAAGCACTTAATTCGAGTTAAAACAGTTTTACAAATAGCGGTATTTATATTTAATGCAGAATTTTAAGGCGCGTCTTTTGGTGTACTCAGAATTTTTTTTAAGATGTTTAGTCACATATGGGTAATTCCATGTCAAATCGATCAACTGTTAGACACAGCTCCTTTCGATTTTGATGAAATTTGGTCAGATGTTTTTTGTTTTCATCCTATGACGAATTTATGTCAGAAGAAAAAAATTAAAAATATTTATTTCAAAAGTAGTGAGATATTCAAAATGTTTATTGTTTCGCCAAATTTACCGAATGTGTTGTTAAGTTTTAAGTTTTAAAACCAAAATTTCATATTTTCTCTGCAGCCGATTTTTTTAAATATCCAATTGGTCACAGAAAAAAAAGCTACAAGCAATATCGGTCCTGTAATAACAATTATAAACAACCCAAAAAATATTACTCCTTCCATAACTATTAAAAAATAATTTTATATTTTAGGTCTTCTTATAAAAGTTATGAAAAACTTTTATTTTTTAGGTCTTTAATCAGCAGTCATGAAAGCTTTTTATTTTTTAGGTCTTGTTGAGCTCTTAATAAATGCTTTTTAACGTTCCGTACCCCTTTCAAACCGTGATGCATCGATTGTGCGGGTGGGTTTCGGTGTCAATATTTTCGCTTCTATTTGACCAATATCAAATAGACCCTCATGCAATGATCGCGCTGATTGTTCTTTATGTTTGTTTCTCACATTTTTCGCATTATTCATACTAAACAATAAAAAAAGTTTGAAAAAATATGTCATATTGGGCTTTGGTTATCTCAAAATTAATTATTAGAAATTAGACCGAGATGCATCAATTGTGAGTGTCCAAGAAATCCTTGAAGGATATAAAAATCGTAAAACCTAAACATTGGTTATATTTTCATACGATATAGAGACCATATATTAAAAAAAACTGAAACAATTTCCAGTAGTTTAGCGTCAGGTCTGAAAAGAATGTGGAGCTTTGGTTATTTCAAAATGAAATTAGACCGAGATGCATCAATTGTGCGTGTCCTAAAATCATAGAAGGGTAGAAAAATAGTAAAATCTAAACATTAATTATATTTTCATATGATATAGAGACCATATATTCCAAAAATTATGAAAGAATTCCCAGTAGTTTAGCGGCAGGTCTGAAAGGGGTACACCAAAAGTGTAAAGGAACCCTATTGTTTTCGTTACACTGTCCGTCTGTCTGTCTGTCACAGGCTGTTTTCTCGGGAACCATAAGAGCTACGGACCTAAAATGTTCAAAGAATATGTATGCCGCTACAACAACAAATATATGACAGTTAAAAAGGGTGCTCTAAAGCGAGCAACAAAACATGTTGAAATACTAATGTAATATACAGACACTTATATATAGACACTTTAAATATTCAAAGTTAGTGATAATTTGAGTATTCTGTAGAATAGCCTACAACTAAAGGGTCCGCCATCTAACGTTTTTTTCAACTAATGCTTATTTCGTGAATGGTAACACTTAGCGCATGTCTGATTTGACAGATAATTTGTTTTATCCTTCCGCTGAACGAATATGGTTGTGTATACGCTTGAACAACGCTGCGTTTTCGCTTCGCTAAGTGGGCCTGCGATCGACTTACAGAAGATGCCGATTTTGCCAAAAAAAATTCTCTTTTCAGATGAAGCTCATTTTGATCTTGGCGGGTATGTAAACAAGCAAAATTGTCGCATTTGGGGCACAGAAAACCCGCACGCATACATTGAAAAGCCGACGCACCCAAAACGAGTCACTGTTTGCTGCGGATTTTGGTCCAGAAGCATAATTGGGCCATTTTTCTGCGAAAATGAGCAAGGAGTGGCCGTTACAGTCAATGGCGATCGTTATCGGGCCACGTTGAACGAATTTTTGTTCACAAAAATTGAAGAGGAGGATATTGGCAACATTTAATTTCAACAGGACGGTGCTACGTGCCACACAGCCGAAGCTACACTTGATGTTTTACAAACAAACAAAAAAATTGAAAAAAACTAAAAGTCGTCAAAAGAAACTAAATAAATCTCCAGAACGAAAAAAAGTGTCATAACCAAAAAAAATTGCTAAAACTAAAAAAATCACCAAACACAGACAAAATCCCCAAAACTGAAAAAATCACCACAACTAAAATAAATCGATAAAACTAAAATAAATCCATAAAACTAAAAATATCATCAAAGCTAATATAAATCGATAAAACTAAAACTATCGTCAAAAAGCGAAAAAACGTTAAAACAAAAAAACGCTAAAACCAACAAAAAACGCCAAAAACTTAAAAATCGCAACAAAAAAAAACAAAAAAATTCAAAAAACTAAAAATCGGAAAAAAAAAAAAACATAAATTTCCAGAACGAAAAAATGTGTCAACCAAAAAAATCGCTAAAGCCACCAAAAACCGAAAAAAAATCCATAAAACTGAAAAAAGCGCCAAAACTGAAAAAATCTACACAACTAAAATAAATCGCTAAAACTAAAAATGTCGTCAAAAAGTGAAAAAACCGTTAAAAACCACCAATTCCAAAAAATCGCCGCAACTAAAAAAATCGGCAAAAAACAAAAAAATTGAAAAAAAAACCTTAAATCGCCAGAAAAAATCGCCAAAAACAACGCAAAATAATTAAAAATAAAAAAAACTGAAATAAAACAAAAGCACATCGAAAAAACTGCCAAAATGAAAAAAGGGGCAAAAACGCACTTTACTTTATTTATTTAGTTTTATGTTTCATTCCTCATATTTTCATTCGGTTCTTTAATATTTGGATATTCTACACATTATATTAATGTTGATTTTCCGGTTTATCTTTAATCTTTAAAAAATATATACACTTTGAATATGATGAACTCGATGCACAAACGATACCAAAATTCATACTGTTGTTATTATTATAGCAGTAACGCTACACGCACAACTACTATTTGTGCTTGAAGAATATGAAGAAGTTGAGCAACAATCACTATACCCTTATATATGTTTTTACTACGCTTAACCGTCATTTCGGTGTTTTACATACATTTATTATTTTTTGTTCGATCTTTTTGCAAAAACTATTGAAAAACATTACATTTTTATATGGATTACAGGAATTTTTAAATCATAAATAAAAAATAAATTTTAAAATCAAAAAACCGTATAATATTGGTATTATTTATTATAATTATTACTATTTTTATATCCAATAATTGAGCGAATATCGATTATTCGTCATTTTTTGTTTATTCAATAATATTTGCAACATTCAAAACCATGTGAACATTATAAAAATGTTTTGTTTCAAGCGTCTATTGCCTCATATTCGTAATTTTTTGTTTATTCAATAATATTTTTGCAAAAACTATTGAAAAACATTACATTTTTATATGGAACCCTTCTCGGTGTGCGAGAAAAAGCCGCACTTTACAGAATTTTTATCTTATTGGTCTTTAAATAACAGTTATAAAAATTTTAATTTTTTAAGTCTTCTTGAGCATTTTATAAATGATCTTTATTTTTTAGGTCTTTAAGTAACAGTTATGAAAGATTTTTTAATGTGTTCTCGAGACTTTTACATAAGATTTATATATATATATATATATATATATATATATATATATATATATATATATATATATATATATATATATATATATCTATATATATATATATATATATATATATATATATATATATATATATATATATATATATATATATATAACGAGTGATTTTTTTGCTATTATCTTTTTGGCAACACTAGTTTTGACAGCTCACGCACGTTTTGTATCTTGTGTCACTGTCAAACATCTTCAGTTTGGTCTATAATTTAATCATGAATCGTCTTACAAACGAACAACGATTGCAAATTATTGAATTTTATTACCAAAATGCGTGCTCTGTTAAGAAAGTTCATCGCGCGCGAAGAATTGTGTTCAGCGACGAGGCTCATTTCTGGTTGAATGGATACGTGAACAAGCAAAACTGGCGTATTTGAAGTAAAGAGCAGCCAGAAGCATTGCAAGAGCTACCAATGCATCCACAAAAAACAACCGTATGGTGCGGATTATGGGCTGGCGGCATCATTGGGCCGTATTTCTTCAAAGATGATGCGAATCACAACGTTACTGTGAATGGTGAGCGCTACCGTGCGATGATAACAAACTTTTTTCTGCCCAAAATGGAAGAGCTTGACTTGCATGACATGTGGTTTCAACAAGACGGTGCCACATGCCACACAGCACGCGAAACAATGGACCAATTGAGAGGCGAGTTCGGTGAACAGTTTATTTCACGCTTGGGACCAGTCAATTGGCCGCCCAGATCGTACGATTTAACGCCTCTAGACTATTTTTTGTGGGGCTATGTTAAGGCTAATGTCTATAGCGCCAAGCCTGCTTCGATTGACGCACTGGAAGCCAACATTGCCAACATTATTCGTGAGATATCGGCCGAAATGTTGGAAAGAGTATGCCAAAATTGGACTAAGCGGATGGACCATTTGAGGCGCAGCCGCGGCCAACATTTGCATGAAATAATCTTCAAACATTAAATTATATCGACCCAACTATCGATCCAAATAAATATTTCATGCATTTTTCTGAATTTTATGTGTTTTTTTTACTTTCCGATAGTTCTTATAAAATCACCCATTATATATATATATATATATATATATATATATATATATATATATATATATATATATATATATATATATATATATATATGTATATATATATATATATATATATATATATATATATATATATATATATATATATATATATATATATATATATATATATATATATATATATATATATATATATATATATATATATATATATATATATATATATATATATATATATATATATATATATATATATATATATATATATATATATATATATATATATATATATATATATATATATATATATATATATATATATATATATATATATATATATATATATATATATATATAATTTCCTGCAGATCCTCTAAGAACCATAGGGCCATTCCATTCTGTTCTGTTCGACGCTAGCGATTTAACCTCGTTCCAAATCATCCCTGCTCTCTCGGCTTCTATATTTATTTGGCGCCTCCATGCATTCTATGGCATTTCTGGTGATGTCATCTAGAGGTCTACGAGGGGTGGTCCGATCCAGCTCCATTTTCTTCTTAGAATTTCTGACCTGATTGGAGTTTGTTGGGCGATTCTCCATAGGCTGTCATTCGATATTTTTTGAGGCCAAAATATATTAAAAATTCTACTTAGACATCGATTTACTTTCGTTAATATCTCCTGTAGCAGCGTTCTATGACTCACATCCATAGAGGAGTACGGATTTGACACATGAGTCGAATATTTTAACCTTAGTTTTCCTGGATATATGCAATGATCGCCATATCCACACTTTATGCGATTGTGGATATCTTCCATAGAACCCACATTTTCGGAAAGTATGTTGCCTAAGTAGCAAAATTTGGTAACGTGTTCTACCACTTCTCCATTTAACGAAAACATTCTGTTGTTTAAGGCGTTTATTCGCATGGTTTTTGTTTTTTGTGTGTTGATCTTCATACCGGACTTTGCTGCTTCAATTTATTTATATAGTTATGCACGAGCAAGCATATATCATCAGCATAATCTAGGTCTGCTAGCAATAGAATTGAATCCCCATGTTATACCCTTGTTGTCGTGATTCGCTCTATGCATGATGTCATCTAGTACTAAGTTAAACAGGAGTGGTGACAGTACAAATCCTTGTCTTACTCCTTTAGCGACCACGAAGCTTTCACTTATACATCCTTCATGTAACACACGACAGCTTACGTTATGATAAAGGGCTTGTATTAATGATATGATTTTAGTGGGAGTACCTTGCATATTAAAGCGTTCAAGATGGCGTGGTGTGAGAGAGTATCAAATTCCTTCTCAAAATCTATAACAGCCAGATATAAAGGTGACCTCCATTCCACAGATTAGTGGATAACTTTGTGTGTGAGATTACCCCGTTCACGATGTTAATGAGCGTAGATCTCCCTTCTTCAGAATATTAAGAATCAGACCTTCTTTCAATTCTTCGCACAATTGTTCTATTCTCCAAAAGGCACGTACGGAATTAAAAATTATGCGTGGGCTGATTTCTGGCGTTAGCTTTAAAAGTTCTGCTGATATGTTGTCCACACCTGGTGCTTTGTGATTCTTAAGGGAAAGGATTGATACAGTTCTTTAAATTAATTCAGGTATTTCAGGGCAATCGGTTTCTATATCTTCCCTAATAGCATGACTAACGCATGCACAGTTTGTCTGCTGCATGCTGCTTGGATTGGTTAACATCGAAGAGTAATGTTCAACCCACAGATCGGCTTGTTTCTTCACTGACGTAACTAGCTCTCCGCTGCTGTTCTTGAGAGGTTTACCTACTGTAAACTTTTTTTGAGTTAGTCTTTTCGTTATTTTGTACAGATCCTTCGTTCTATGGGTTAGAGAAGCATTTTCAGCTTGCAAGGTCGTCAGCCCATTTCCGCTTATCATTCCGAGCACTTTTTTTAACATTCTTATCTACAGTTCTGTAGGTTACCTGAAGGCTCATCTTTTCACTACGGGTTCTTGCGGCGTTTAGCAATAGTTTAATGTTTCATCGTTCGGATATTAGACTCCAAGTATTATCAGAGATCCAATGTTTTCTCTGACTTTCTTTGAAACCTATATTATCTTTAGCAGCGTTTAAGAAACAATTTCTTACAGTTATCCAACTATGCGAGCTGCTTTGATGCATATTAAGCAGAGACGTGTTCAGCGATTCAGAGTAATTACATTTTCACATTAAACTTTCTGTTGCTTCTTTTGCTCTGCTTGATTGTTTCGACCTTCAAGCGAATAGTACCAATGACTAGGTGGTGATCTATAGAACAGTCTGCACCGCGTTTATGACGAACGTCTAGCAACGATCCTCTCCATTTTTCGCTAATGGCAATATGGTCTATCTGATTCTCAGTTAATAAGTCGGGAGAGACCCATGTAACCTTATGAAGCCTCTTATGAGGAAATATTTTAACTCCGATTACCAGGTTATTATTCAAGCATAATTCTGTAAATAGTTCCCGGTTTTCAGTCATTCTGCCCAAGGCGAATTCAGTACCAGGTAAACTCGTCATTGAAACAAGTACAACAATACAAAAACAACATGCAGTTCGGCCATTTTGAACAAACCTAATCTGTCAAAAACAGCAGGCCAAAACAAGAATGGGAAAGTTGGTACAATTGACCATTTTTGGTACACTTCGAATCTAAAAAGTACAATGGTACACCAATGGCTTATTTAGTACAATTAATAATTTTCCTATTTTGAATATTGAAAATGAGCTAATAAGGCCTAAAATTCTTCATGTAAATAAAACAAAATATTTTATTTCATTTTTCCCGACGTTTCGTCAATTATTTGTTGACTTTATCAAGGGTTGGGAAATCTATTTAATTGTTTAAGAACCTTTAATTAATATAAATAGCTTTAATTTCACTTTGACTATAAAAACTTACATTAATATTCTAATTGTCATTTACAAGTTTAGAACATTCTAAGACGATTTTGTCCATAAGTATTTTACATTAAAAATTTTTTTATATAAAAAAACAAAAATTAAATAAAATAAATAACACAACTTAAACCACTATGTATAATATCACAGTTTTATTTAATTGCCACTTTGTAATTTGCGCTAATGTTGTCTGTGTCTTCTTTTAAATTCATCGTCCTTTCCCTCTCTTGCTGTATTCGTGTACCTTTTCTTCTCAATATTCTCTTTGTCTAAGATTTTGACGCTTTCAAAATCAGCTGTGTGACCAGTTTCCAGTATGTGTTGTGATAAAGCTGTCGAGTGTTTGTTTTTATCAATGTCATTTTTATGTTTTTTTATTCTTGTTTGTAGATTGCGCTTTGTTGTACCAATGTAGAGCTTATCACAGTTGCTGTTATCGTTGCCATTACACCTTATTTTCCTACTTTTTTAGAAAACATCATTATTGCAGTATATTTATTGTAATAAAATATTTTATCCTTTTCGTCCGCTCGTACATATGCCACATTTATCTGAATTGAATTTCAATTTTGCGAAGTATTGAAACCAAAGTTCGGCTAAAAAGTGCTCAAATAAGGCTAGCTCACAAAATGTCTCTATAATAGGTCCGTTTGTTTACTTTTACAGTAAAATGCAGTAAATGAGTAATTACTGAGTAAACTGAAAAATTTACTCTAAAAAATGCTATTGCCGAAAAAAAGTACGCGAACGGAAAAATAGTGAAAATTCGTAAGATTAAGGAAATATCTGATGGCAAATATATATAGTGCTGAAAAACATTTACAGTTTTTTGACTACTCAACTTTCTTTCTTATTGGTAATCGATACAATACTACTTACAACACGCAAATTTTAAGAAAATATAAAAAATTAATTAATTAATAAATTAATATATTCCAAAAAAACAATTTTTGGCCCCATTAAACGTATTTTGGTCCTTTGAAATCATCAATTTGGCCCAAAACAAAAAAGCGCAAAATGCATCACTGAAATGCAGTAAAGTTTATTAAAAAATTGGAAAAACTTTTAGGGAACTCGACAGAGTGTGCAAACAAACAAAACTTTTCGCAAACGTTTCATCCGAAGACACAAACTTTCAAAGTATTTTTAATCGTTTCGTACACGAGCAAAACCAAAAGAAATACTTTTGGAATGACAAAGATTGCAAACAATACAATTGGCTTTTCATTCATTCAATTTAATATCCCGTTTCAAGCGTACAACTGCAAACGAAACAAAAGCAGAAATGTATTTTGTTGAATAGTTCATTGTATTTAGCATAAATAAGCATTCTCTACTATGATGAACAAATCAATCGGGAAACGTTTGCAAATGTATTTTCTTAAAACTATTCAATTTTGTTCGCATTCTTTACTTTTCTAGCTGCGTACATTTAAGTTAATGTACATTAGTGTACACAAGCACAAACAATACAAAACTAAATTGGACTATTATCACGCAATTCATACGCTGATTTAAAAATCATGTTTTATTTTTAATTTTCTTTAAAATTGCTTCCGAAAACTTTTTGCATTCATACGATGATTTTTAGTTGCATGTCTTTTTTATAAATTACTCTCAAAATGTGCTTTATTTGCTCCTTCACAACAACAAAAACCTAACACAATTACATAAGAAATAGACAATGAGAGAAAATGCAGATAGAACTAAAGAAATATATGAAAAAATCACTAAAAACTGAAAATGTGATTTTTTTTACCCCGTTTGCTTCTCTACCCCGTTCGCCATCATACTCCAAAAATCATGTTTAAAAAAAATCATCATATGAATCGCGAGTATCATTCGCGTTGTTTTTGTGTTACACATTGAAAAATACAAAAATAAAACGAAAGCAAACGTTTCATTTAGTTTAATTTCCTACTCTGGTACTCGAACGGACATAATGTGAGCTATTTTAGATAAGAAATTTGCCACAGATATAAGTGATGCATTTTCTGTATTAAACAATTTTTCTGATTTCAAATATCTGTTTTGGTACAATTATGCTCAAAAAAGTACAACTTTAGAGAACAATTGGTACAATTTTAAAATCTCATTTACCACCCCTGGACCAAAATACAAAGGAAAAAGATGGCAGTCAGTAAAATGTAAACAAACAATAGAAAAAAACAAATAGATTTTGACAGATTGGGTGTAAGCAGCCCAATTCGCCTAAGAGCAGCTGATGATCATATGCGCTGATGAGTTCAGCTGGTATTAATTCGCCTTGATTCTGCCCAGGCCATGGATTCCCATTACACCTTCAAGTCCAATGCTGTTGTTCCCCACTTACGCATTAAAATCTCCAGTCAGTAACATAGTATCACCACGGCTCACAGCTGATGTTATTCTGCACAGGTGACAATAGAATTCATCTTTTGAGGAAAAGTCGGACGTGTCTGTTGGCGCATAGCAATGTACTCATGTGATATTCCTGGCGCGTGTTCTGAAACGAGCAGTAATTATCCTGTCTGAATGTGGTTTCCAGTCAATAAGTGCACTTTTCGCTTGTTTTGACAGAAGTAAGCCAACGCCACTTGATCGTGATTCGTTTATAGGTTTTCCGGAGTAGAGAAGGGCTAAGCCATATATATATATATATATATATATATATATATATATATATATATATATATATATATATATATATATATATATATATATATATATATATATATATATATATATATATATATATATATATATATATATATATCCTACTTATTTTAGTAAGCTTAATTAGATCTTTTTATTTTCACTTTTTTCTAAGATTTGTATATATTTTTTAAATTTTGAATCCAGGTGTGAATGAAATATTAACAGAGAAAATATGCTTACCCAATAAGCACTCAAAATTTAAAATTCCAGTTCTTAAAATTCAGCTGGAAGTAAACTTCAGTTCAAGCTTTGACTTGAGTTCTTTTCAAGTTTGATAATAATTTTAAACAAACAAAAATGTATGCTCAAACTTTGTATTGTTTGTCAAATAATTAAAAATCAAAATATTTTTCAAGATTAGAAAAAAAACCAAAAATTTTTGTAAAACTCAGACAATCATATTAAAAAATTATAAAAAATTACCAATTATGTAGCAGATGTATTGTATTGCTGGATATTCTGGAAAACGCGTTATGAAAAACATGCAAGTTGTGCAAATATCAATAACACATGCATACATACATTTGTACGGAGTATGCGTCTATAAAAGAGAGTGAAATGAATACAAATACGTTGATTTGATTTTTGTAACGTGCGGAAACGTTCACTTTTTCAACGCGCTTTCCAGATTAGCCACCATTAATTTATTTATTTACAGCCATATTCATAAATATTTAAAACAGGGCAATAGACTAATTTTAAGCAAAATTTCATAAAATGGCATTCAAAACTGTATATTACATGAAAATTTTAAAATAGATTTAAAAATGGTATGGACCTACTATAAACCTTCAATAAATTCATATCATCGATATATCAATTTCAACTTCAAATATCTTTGCAAATTTAGCACACAGGAATACATGATATGCTTTAAATTAAGGCTTGAAGTCTTGACTATAAGCGTTTACGTATGTTTTTTTAAATTTGATAGACTATGTCACTTAATTATTTAAGTTAAACAAAATTCGCAACAAAATTATCAAAAAAAAACACCATCAAAACACATAAAAGCAAAAAGAAGTGTTAGTGATGTAGAAACAATCAACACAAATGAAAATAGGCTCGTTATTCGGGTACCTTTTTCATACATAGAAAACTTATGTTAAATAAGTTGAGAAATATATTATAAAGAGAGTTCAAAAAATTTTAACTTACACGAAAGCAATAAAAAGCTATTCGTTTATTTCAATATCCGGATGAAATTATATTTTTTTTTTGCAACACTAACTACAAAACATGGTGGTGTTGCCAGTATCGAAATCTAAATTTCCTTAAAACACACAATGTCTATTGTAGTGTTTATGAATGCAATTTTATATTAAACAGTTTTTAGCGTAATAACAATTGTGAGTCTTAAACCTAAAATAAGAATTTTTTATGAATTTGGCTGTTAATCTTTGTATGTAGTAAATAATTTTCTAATAAAGCTTGAAATGGATTATACTTTTAGCTTGAAAAACACTGTTACTCAATCCTTGATATAAACTATATTTCAAGGCTTGAATTAAACTGAAATTCAAGGCTTAAAAGAAACTATAATTCAAGGCTTGAATTAAACTTTTTTACAACTGTACTGTTTTACTTGAATTCAAGTTCCCAATTTACTGGATAATGCTATTGAAATAAAGTGTATATCAAACCTTTAAACTGGATTGTTCGACTTGGATACCAATTGTTTTACGCTTTATTTCAAGCAAAATTGCTTATTGGGTATACAAAAAAGTTAAAAGACAAGTTCAGATGAACCGATTTCTAATCGCATACATTGTATAGTTCTACTAATGTATACATATTTCTATAACTGACAGCTAAAGTTTTGGGTTTCTTTTAGTTATGAGTTTCTCTTTCATTAAACCGAGTAATCTAAATAGATGCTTTAAGCATTTAGATTACTCTTTTTAAAATATCAGAACAAAAAATACAGTTCTTTAAATTGTATTACATTAATGGAATAGTTAAACTGGTACGCCTTAACGCAATTGTGCTAAAGTAGCACTTATCACTTTTTTGAAAACTTTTAGTGCTAAATGAGATAAAAACGTACTAATTCTAGCACTAAACATGATAAAATGGCAAGCCTGCTTTTTTGCTACATATATCCATATGATTTGTCTTTGAATTAAAATTACATATTAATATTTTATATATGACTTATCTGTTTGTGTAATCACTAACACTATCATTTATAATATATTTTGCTTTGTTGTGCTAGGTCGCAGTTTAAATAAATAAATAAAAATAAAATAAATTTAAAAAAAATTTGCCACGATAGCCTAGTGAATGTGAGTTAATCTGTTAGCCTGTTAAGTGGAGCGTAAGTTAAAATTTAAAGTAAATAAATATTCCATTTACATTAAAATAGATAAATTAAACAATAAAGATAACAATCTTGAAAGATTACTTTTTCCTGCATTTCTGTTATATCGATATTTCTTTGATATTGGTTCGCTATTGATTTGTCA
This sequence comes from Panzeria rudis, assembly GCA_956483635.1. NCBI lineage: Eukaryota > Metazoa > Arthropoda > Insecta > Diptera > Tachinidae > Panzeria > Panzeria rudis. The sequence continues at coordinate 39,816,447 of OY101451.1, read as the reverse complement.
GCGAAACATCGAAATCGAAAGATTGCCGCCACAAACTGAGCGATGAGTGAGCTTTTAGCAGCTGTTTCTCTTTCCGACTTCGATAACCGTTCTCGAGTGTTTTGTCCGAGAAATGTGTACGCAATATTCGAATGCAATATTATTTTGGAATGATTTGGTTTTCTGGGTAGCTCCTAAAATACTGAACCGATTTCAACAAAATATTAATTGTACACATCTGTGAATAAATGTGTTTAAAACGGTACATATAAGTCAAAATCGGCTGTCTAATGTGAGCATAAACTCCTTCACAAGAAATCGGTTTGCCTATTAATTATATGTATACATATATCTATATATAGATAAGAGGGTTTACGTAATGGTTTCATTCCCATTATGAACTGTTTTTTTTTCAGTGTACATTCATATTTACATACATATTTTGTTAATATTATTTTTGAGTTCTTTGACAAGAACAAAATGTAATCAGCGAAGTCACCAACCTGACATACTTGTATGCAAGCAGTAGAATATTGATAATTTATATTGTAGAATAACATATTAGAGTGGTCGTTAAAATTTAAAAGTTGGATTTCTTCAACTCTCTTACTCCAAATCGATGGGTGTTTATAAAAAAAGTACCTTAAAAAAATTGCAGGCTAATTACTTATGGTTAAGGGGTGTCGCACGCCCGCCAAAGTTTAAGCGAATACTCTTTTTTGTCTTTTATGTCTCATAACTACACAAAAAAAAATCAATCCATCCGTACTTAAATTAGTCCCAAGCGGTGTCAAAAGCATGATAGTCCCGGATTTCCTGATATCAAATACAAAAGGATTGATTCAAATCGGAATATTCTGGTGCAATATACTTAATTTTAGCCTGATTAGTCTTTATTCGTGTAAAAAATTCTTATTTTAAGTTTGAATATGTTTATAAACTTATACACAGTCGTATTTGTACTGTGTTGGTGTTTGTTTGCTTGATAATAGCCACAAATCACTGTTAAGGTAGCCATACACTTCGTTCTTTTTTTTTACAGTTTTAACCGCACGGGTAAAACTGTCGGGTAAAAACGAACAACGACCACATCCACACACTAGGCGTTTTTTACTTCAGTTCAAGTCAAGCCACAGTAGTACAGATACATGTATTAGAAAATTTTTCTCATCTAGGTTGTCAAATATTTATGTGACTTGTCAAAAATTACATAGTGAGTAACAACAAAATTCGTTGTATACCCAAACAAACACGTACATACAAAACACAGCTGACGAGAACTTTAGTTAATGCATGTACTTGTATTACTGTATAATTTGTTCGCATAATCAAAAGAAAACAAAAAATTTGAGCAAAACATAATCAGCTGGCATACTAACATCACCTGGAATTAAACACTGACAAAAACTGTCCATTTTAACAGCGTAATCCCACACACAAGCAGTTTTGAACAAACACGTTTGAAAACGGACGGTTAAAATCAAGTTGCAGCAGATATTTTTGAGCGCGCTCAAGAAAGACGGTTTTTGGCCATATACTGGCAGTTTTACCCGCACAGTTTTGCCCGTGCGGTTAAAACTGCCAAAAAAGAACGAAGTGTATGGCTACCTTTATGCTCTTGTTGTTGTTTATTTTCATTGCTCGAGAATAGCCGAAAAGTAGCTGACAAACCGTCGTGGCGAAGTTATCTTCACGTATATCACAAACATGTTTTTTTTTGAGATTTTGAACTGAAAGTTTCAACATTTTATACAAAAGAAAAATTTACGTGGAAAAAGTGGTCCAAAATTTTTCTCAGATATTGTGCTTGAAGTGCTTTATCGATTTGTGAAAAAATATCCAAGCCATGCAAAAGATTTTTTAATTATAGCCATTTTTACCTCCGAAAAAATTTTTACATTTTGTTGTATACCGTATACAACAAAATGTAAAATTTTTTACATATCGTCATAGAAAACGCAAAAGGGCCTATCTACAGTTTTAAACATTTTTCAGGAGAGATAAAAAACTTAATGAAAAGAAAACTATTGTGATTATAAAACCTATTTTTTCTGGGCAGTATCATTAATAAAGTCTAAATTAATGATACTATGCTGAAAAAAACTATTTTTATAATCATAATAGTTTGCTTTTTCTTCAGTTTTTACCTTTTCTGAATATGTTTTAGAAATGTAGATTGGCCCTTTTGCATTTTATATGACGATATACAGTATACGCCACACTTTGCGAAATATTTTTAAGTTTGTGGGATATACGTGAAAATAAGGTGATAAAACTGAATGCAAGTTTCACACACAATTAAAAAAGTGGCATGTACAGTTAACCAGACCTACATATCTATATATATAGATTTCGACGCTCTGAATCCGAATCTAAGGTTCGTTTGGCTCGTACACCTCAAAAATTTCGAGAAAATTACGAAAAACTGTAGTTTTTTTGGTTTTTCGATTTTAAACGGGTTTTCGCACTTTAGTCAAAGTCTTGAATGTGAACGATCCAAACGGACATCAGATTCGGATTCAGCTCATTGAAATACGTATAGGTAGGTGGGTCTGGTCAGATTTACAGACCACTTTTTTTTACCATTCATGGAGGCTCCCAATAAAAGGATAACTTATGCATAGACATTATATGTAGTATATTTCATTGCGATAACTGCTCCGGAACGAGAGTTAGTAATTTTGGTCACCTAAAATTGCGAAAAGTCACATCGTGATATAGTATGCAGATCGGCAGACCTAACAAATTTACACCAGAAAGAGATCTATCTCATTTGTTTGATTTTGCGACATACATGAAGATAACTTTGGCACAACGAAATAGTTTTTATTCATATACGTGAAGATAACGCAAGATTTTTTTAATTGTAAATTTTTCCACACTTTTTATTGTATATCCAGAATTATGTTACATACGTTATTATAACGCATTAAATTTACTCAAAAGCAGATATACAATAAAATGGCGTCAAACACCATAAAAGATAGACATCTGGGAATTGGGCAGATCGATAGATCTGTTAAATTTACGATAGGAAGCGGTCGTATCTAATTTTTTTGGTTTCGGCACGACGAAACATCGGATTACATGCTTGATTTAAGCACGCTGTATACTGGAATCAGTCCCGCCGCGTACTTGAATTAATCCTACTGCGTACTTTAATCAATCCCGCCGCGTACTTGCATCAAGCCGGAATCAGGCTAACTTTTAGTTATTTAATATCAGAACAGACTTGAGAATTTATGTTTTTACTGCTTATGTAAATGTATTCTTTTTACTTGCTTTAATTTAAGACTTATTTTTGTTCATTCCTGGTATTGAACTTAACTCATCATGTTTGTACACCAACGTCTTAGACCACTCAGCTAACTCAATATCGAAAGAACTAGTGCTGTGCAACGATTGGTCAATCAAGGTGAACTACCTTGATGCTGATAAGGTATATAGCTATTTATCAGCCCGTTATAAAAAAATAATAATAAAGGAAATTTGTTTTTTGGACCAGCACTCAGGGGATGACCCCTATTTATGCAATACATTGTGCCGGAACTAGGACAATTTGTTGTGGGAAGGAGGATAGAGGGAGTAGTGTCTGTGAACATACGATTTGAACTTTCCCATACTGAAAGTGATAGGAAACAGCACTGCAGGTAGTTTATTCCACATACGAACTGTGGGGCTAAATAACAAATTTTCCCTGTAATGCGTGGTGGCATTCATTGGTATATCGACCACAAAGGTATGTGCTCTTAGAGAAGAACGTGTTTTTCGCTCATTTTATTCTTTATTAACCCTATAATTTTCAAAGTGGTGATATTTCTAGTTTTCGAGCTACAGAATAAAATACACAAACACTAAACAAGGAAGAAATTGTTATGTGTCAACAAAGACGAAAAAATAAAATGTGTGCTTCTTAAGAAAATTAAAAATACTTCGCAAAAAAATTCAAAAACTACTTATCTTCTTTATTTGAGCTTGTCAATATTGCTAATAAAACTTTTTCTTTTCGTGTGCCGTGTTTTTATAGCGAATATCAGAAGAAAATAAAAAAAGTTTTTCATATAACCAGCAATTTATATTTATTTACAGCAGTAGGAATGCCCTTTAAGAAAGTTTGTTGCAATCCTTTGGATAAACCTAGACACAAAAACTGCAAAACAAATCTTCGGAGAGTGTCTTTAAGCATTCAAGAGTTATATAGGAACATTTCAACAGCACAATATCTCTGTTATTATTGTCGGATATAAATATTAGAACAAAAATTATTAAATCGTGATAATACTTGCACAGAAAAAACTATCATATCTTTTTATTTTAACTCGCATGTGTTTGAATTTGTTTTTAAATTTTATTATATTTTTGTATAATTTTTAAATATTCCAATAGAAATTTTTAACAGAAAAAAATTCGATTTTTTTCTTATGAAATATTTACGAATTTTAGTTTTTAATTTTACGAATTTTGTGACAGGTCCCATTTTCGTAAAAAAATATTTGAATTTATGAATTTAGTAATAGAATACGAATTATAGTTTTTTCTGTGCATTTAGTCCGTAAAAAATAAAAATTACTTATAAAAATTTTGATACATAAAAATTTTTTCCTTCCTTAGTGTTTGTGTATTTTAATCTGTAGCTCGAAAACTAGAAATATCACCACATTGAAAATTATGGTGTTAATAAAGAATAGAATGAGCTATATCCGCACAAAAAATATAAAAAAATCGACGATGTATTTTTCTTAAAATTTAGAAATAAAAATTTATTTTGGCTAAAAAATTTTTTTTTAATTTTTGAGTTAAAAATTACTTTCTAGTCCTTGCTTAGTCCTTAATATTATAAAAAAATACTTTTTTTCATTATCACCAGTAGAACCAAAGTTATGACAATTACTAAAAAAAAAATTGAAAATTTTTAATGTCGAATAATTTTCAAAATTTTCAATTAAAAATAATTTTTTAATCAAAATTGTCTTGATAACACCAAACTGAACAATCGTACCAAGTTTCATCAAACTCGGAGACCTATCATTAAAAAGTGATTGATTTTTCATGGAATTGCTGAATAATGTTAAGTCCCTTTAATATTGTGACAGTTTTTTCTCAATTTATTGTTATTGGCGAAAAGGGTAGATTTTTTTTCAATTAAATTTGAAATTTTAAGTGGTACTAACTATTTAGATTGAATACTCGTATTCGAATTCGGCGAATATTGTTTCAGATATTCGTATTCGCGAATATTAAAAATTTATATTCGTAACATCAACTCGTACATACTAATTACACAAAAATAAAAAAATAAATAAATAAAAAACTAACAACAGATTGCGAAGAATTTATGAATGTATGAATGTGTTTACGAAGAATATTTGGTCACCTATTTATTTTTCCCGCAAAATAAATATGTTTATATATATATATATATATATATATATATATATATATATATATATATATATATATATATATATATATATATATATATATATATATATATATATATATACATGTACATATATATGTATATATGTATATACATATACATATTTTTTTTAATCTAAATCAATATGATATTTAAGTTAAGCAAATAATGAAAATGAAGCCTTTTTCAATTTAATGTTCTTCATAATAAATAATTTTGGTGTAGATGTAATATGAAAACAATACATAAATTAAAAACAATTCTACTTACATTCTCAAAGTCCAACGATCTCAATTGACGCCAGATAATCGTAGACTGGCTATGAATTTCGTAGGGAAAATTTTCAAATGTAATGTGTAAGTGTATGTGAATTCCGTTATTAATACGGAAATAAATAGCAATAATGGCAACCGATACCATAATAAATACCGCTACTGATTCAATACAGTTTGAAATGGAATACCGGTATCTATACCGATACCGTAATTATTTTCGGTTGAAAAATACCGGTAGTCAAATACCGTTTTATGCAATACCGGTATCATAATTTCGGTATGAAAAATTTTATTTTACTTCACGAACTAAAGACTTTAAACTTGTAGTAACTTTTCTTTTTGTCTAAATTTTCATTTTTTAATCGAAATGATGTCTGTTAGCTTAACGTACTGCCAATGGAACACTGTTTTCACTTTGTATTTTACTTACAGTTCACACGGGCTGTATTTATATCATGATGAACGTCACCCAGAGTGCAATTCAGTATTGTCAATTAAAAAAAGTAATAAGTATGGAACTTCTAAAGTACTGAATAGATTTTTCTGAATTTTTAAACAATTGTATCGGAGGAGCTAAATTTTCAGAATCATGTCTTTTGAAGGCAATATCTAAACTTTGGGGCGGAGCTACAGGGGATGAAAGCTAAATATCTCTGGTGTGAAAAACTTTGTGCGGCTTGTAACATTCTTAAAGACTGGCCGATTTTAACGATTTCAAGCGTTTTAGATTTTGCGAGATAAGACAACAAATGTTGGTATTAGCGTTTGTATTGTATGTCTTATAGTTTAAGAGATATATTACCTCGATATTATAATTTTTAGTTTTTTGCATCGATATTTTTATTTTTTGCTTATAACTTTTTTACGAAGCGTCCGTTTTTAATTTAAAGAGCACCATTCAATTTCTGAAAAATTTTAAGTAAACATACAAAAAAACTGAAGTTTTACTAAAACTTTTAACAATAACATCTCATTTCTAAGCAATCTGTTAGCTTGGCAATATTGTTTTACGTTTCTAATATGGGAAAGAATTATGGGCAAAATGCTGCCCAGCTAACAGGTTGCCTAGAAATGAGATGGTCCTCATTTTGATCTCAGTGCTATTTACGGCTGAAATTTTTGAATCGGAGACTGGCCTTATCTTTACATTTATTTGAACAAAAGTGACTTAATACGGAAAATTTGGTTAAAATATTTTCATAAATCTAAAAAAGACGATTAATAGTGCGTTTCCATAGATGTGTTTTTGGCCAAAATACGTGTTTTTCGCAAAATACGTGTTTTCATCCATTTACTGTGATTGCAAATGCAAAAAAGTGACACTGTTCTGCGGCCATATAAGGAAAGAAATATTTTCGAAGAAGAATGTAAACAAAACAATAAAAATGTCAAACTTATTACGAAAATTCAAACTTAAAAGCACTTGCAGCATAATGGAAACGTTTCGACATATTTTGCTCAAAACGGCCTGTTTTGCTCATAATGGAAACGTACTATAACACTCACTTTTCAATGGTATATGGGCAAACCCCAAAAATGGTGTAACAAGAGGAGGATTTTAAGGCCATGTCAGATAAAACTTTTGCTTCGCGTTGCGTTACATATTCGCTTTGACATCTAAGATGAAATGTACATACTTATACGAAACATGCTACATAAAGCACTTTTAACGCAGCGTGAAGCGAAAAGTTCGGCAACTTTCGTCTTTTTGATTGCTTTGACAATAAGCTGGAATAATTTTCTTTTATTATATTGCCAAACGAAACATATTGCGCGTTTGAATCTGTTTTAATAAGAGGTAAATATGTATGTGGTATTTATTTATTTATAATAAATCGTAAAATAACATAATTGACTTTTATTTTTATAAAAAATATATATATAAATAGCAAAATTATCAACTACTTTTTTGGTAAACGATCAATGCGCGAGTGTTGTCAAAGTTTTCATTGTGTCATACACCTTTTGCTTTACACTTTTCTATCAAAGTTAGAAACGTCACGCACACAGTAAAAAGTCGTGGTTTAATTTTAAAACTTAGCAGTGTTAATTTTAAACTACTTTGGTATTAAATTTGTAATTAATTCCGAAAGAGTTTATATCTAAAACCATGTGGTATAAATTGTAATACTTGTGGGAATTGTTTTAACACCAGGAGAAATTTAAAAGTTTTTTAATGTCTATTTGGAATAGAAATAACACCAAAACTGTAATTAAATATTTTCAAGAGAAAAAAAAAACAATTCCTGCTAGTTTAAAAAGAACACCGAAGCAGGCATTGGTTTTTTTTTTTGTTTTGTTTTAATACTTTCGGTTTTATTTTAATGCCAAAAAAGACTTAAATTTCTCTCTTGCAACAATTTCATTCTGTAAAGTTTAAAAACAACACCAAACAAGGTATTAAAAACAGCTGTAAAAATGTGCCTCTCTCATGAAAATGCTTGTTTTGGTTTAAAAATAACACCAGAAAAAGTATTAAATCTCTCTCTTTGTTACAATTAATGCCGATAAAGGTGTTAAAGTTATCTATTTTACCCCCACGCGGTTTAAAACAAGCAAAGTCATTGAAAAGAAAAGTTTAACAATGTTCATTAAAGTTAAAAGTGGTGAAAAATTTTATTTTGTGCAAATTGTGGAACCAGAAAGTGAGGAATTCACATCTAATGGCATTATAATTTCAAGTGAGTATTGACTACAAGTCCTAATAAACTAAATATTTTAAAATACGGTGTTTTTTTGGATTTTAGTTATTGATAAGCTAGGCATAAACGTAGAAAGCAGAGAACTTATGTTCAAAGATCGCGACGGTGCCACAATTGATTTTGATGACCTGCCACTAATAATTAAGCAATACAAATCGTGTAGCTGTTTTTTTATAGAGTTCTGCTTCGACGAAACAGAAGCAACAAGCCAGGTGAATTTAAAGAAGGTAAGTACAAATCGTTTAATTCCATTAGTGTTTTATTATCAAAGAAGTACTTTAAGTACTTTTAAGGACATAATATGTTTAAGGCCTTATGAATGTTATAGCATTAATTTAAAAGAATATATATTAACACCAGATGTTATAGAAAAATAAGTATATTGTTTTTGTTTGTTATATAAAAAATAAAGATTTTATAAAAAATGAATTAAAATACTTCAATAAATATAAAAATATAAACTCAAATTATTAAACATAAAACTAAAGTTTTTTCATTTATTTTCAGTGAAATTTTATAAAAAAGGGTGATACTTTTAGACCTTCCTAGGTTAAAAGCAACACCAGTTAAGTGGAAAATATATTCCATTGGGTATTGAAAATAACATCTACAGGGTGTTAATTTTAGCCCTGCCTAGATTATTAGTAACACCCGTTTAGTGTACCATATATTCCATTAGGTATTGAAAATAACACGTACAGGGTGTTAATTTTAGCCCTGCCTGGATTAATAGCAACACCCGATTAGTATACAATTCATTCCGTTGGGTATTAAAAACAACACCTATTTAAGAATACAATATATTCCTAATGGTATTAATCCAATTCTTGGTCTGGTGTAAAACCTATTCCATAGGGTATTAAATTAATGCCTAGTTACGTATTGAATGTAAATAATTTGGTTTTATTTTAACACCAAAAAATAATAAATTGTAATACATAATGGTGTTATTTTTATGCTCTCAAAAACGAAACTCTCTCTCACTGCCTCTTTTTCAATCTCTTTAAAAGTATACCATAATGGAATACATTTAACACTTTTTAGGGATTGTTATATATACACACCGGCTTGGTGTTAAAATTAAACTAAAACTTTTTACTGTGCAAAGCGACAAAGTTGTATCTGACACGGCCTTTAGAGTTATCAAAACTATTTATATATGTTAATGGAATATAATGTGTTATATATTTAACCTTCAAAATGTAGGATAAAGTTTGTTAGTGATCCCTTTATGAATGCAGGGATACATATATGTATATTGTGTCCTGTAGTTCCTATTATGAACATATATAATATATACATATATACCTAAGAAAAAAAAGAAGCAACTTTCTATTTCATATAGGATGCAATTTAAAAAAAAAGTGAAGATAAATACGCCAAGTTAAATATGTTTTTGACATAAAGCTTTACGTATTTGCCAAATATGTTTTTAATTTGGGCCATATTTGCAAATTTAGAATTATTGACAAAAGTGATATATGTTTCCCTTTTTAGGATTCTAAGGGGGAATAATTTTAGTTATGGCCATACCAAAGCAGATAACTAAATGAGTTGTACATTAAATTGATGGTAATTCACTACCATTCAGTAATCTACAACAATATTTGCTTATACCAAAATTTTGTTTAACTACATAAATGGCCAAATTACAGAACTTCTGATTCTGGGAAGGAATTATTTTAATTGTGGCCATACCAAAGGAGATTACTTAATGTATTATACATCAAATTAAAGGTAATTCACTCCCATTCAGTAATCTACAACAATATTTGTGATTACCAAAATTTTGTTTAACTTAATGGCCAAATTACTGAACTCCGGATTCTGGGAAGGAATAATTTTAGTTGTGTCCATAGCAAAGGCAGGCGCGGATACAAGGGGAAAAGGGGATATCCCCCCCCAACGAATAAATTTCTATAGAGTTTCTAAGAGAAGTTTGGAAAAATAGTATGTTTTACTTTCTGTTTGATCTATAATATGCTTCTCAGTTTCTTGAATAAATTTTATTTGAAAAGAAAACAATCATAATACAAAACTTGCGTTTTCAAGCTTAATATTAATTTACTTATTTTTTAATTATTCAATTTATGTATTTTAATTAATGCAATTTAATTTTATGTACCAATTTTGTTCAGTGTTGGTTTTGAAGAAACATTGAAAAAGAAATTATAAAAATATGGAAAAAAATATAATTTTGAAATGTTAGTTAGGAAAAGTTCTAAGTAAAATAAATTAAATTAATGATGCCAGTTGCCGTTTAGCAGGCGGCTGTGGATCAACATAATTTCGTCCAACAGATATGCTGGAATATCATCTTTGTCTTCCCCTTCCTCTTTTTCCTCGTCTTCCTCTTCTTCAAAGATGTTTTTATGCCACCAACAAATTTCAGCGAGTATTGCATGTGGATATTTCTTTCCTCTGTACCTGAAACGAAAATAGTTTTCAATCGTTAACATGTGTAAATTGTGCACTATGACAAAGATATTAGAAAAACCTAGGAATTCAAAATATGCACACTCTGTAGTTACCTTATTTCAAATGGAAGCACAGTTTGGTGATAACGTTCGCCTTGCTCATCAGATTCAGTTGGCAACTGTTGAGCGAGTTGATCAGGATGCTGATGCAAGAAATGAATTTTGTACGACATATTAACCCCAATTTCATCGATTGCTGCCAACATGTTTACAAGAGATTGCCTGTAGTTCTCTTTGCGTTCTTTACCCAAAAGTCCTTTAATGACTGCTTTCAATACGAGCCATGCATTTAATTCTCGGTTTGTCAGAACTTGGTCAAAATCTTGACGACTCATTAGTTTCCGTATGTCGGGACCATTAAAACCCCTTCCTGAGTTTTGGCGTTACTTAGTCTTGGGAAAATGTTTTTTAAGCGGTTGAATACTGATGGTCTTTTTGCGATACATTTCAAAAAAAATTTTAGCAATGCCAAGTTTAATGTAGAGCAACGGCAACAAAATTTTCATTTCAGGAACAAGAATTTCGTATAGCCTATTGTCTTTAGGCCATTTCCGTCCAATGCAACTATTCCAGTTATGCTGTTTGTACTGGTTTCTTCATTTAATATCTTTTTTTTGTGAATCCCAATCGCACAAAAAACAGGGATATTTTGGACGCCCAATTGCTGTTAAGCCTGTAATCGATGAAACTATTTTGAGGTCGCAGCAAATGCGCCACTGGTGTTCGTTATATTTGACTACTTCCAGAATGTGTTTAAAATTATCGAAATTTTCACTAGTGTCAGTGCTGTACGCAATCGGAACAGAATGCATTCTATTTGTCTTGTGCAAAAGCACAACTTTTAAGCTGATTAGTGAATTATCGATGAATAAACACCAATCATCTTTTTATAGGTTAACCCTATCGTCCCATTAACTTTTCAATATCGTTGCAATAAGCGTAATTTCTTGCATCATTGACATTGAAGAACTTTTCTAACTCTTTTTGGAGTTTTCGATATGCTGTTACTTTGGTACCTTTCGTCAGCAAATTATTTCCTTTCAAAAATTAAGCCAGTAGTTCTGATTTTTTCTGAGTCAAACACAAATTTACAACAATTCCATCCAATTGGTTTTGTGTCACTAGGATTGGGTCCTTTGATGTTTCATAGGACTTACCTTCCTATGGGTCGTGTTCTGTAGTGAATTTTATCACGACCGAGCGAAAATTAAAAGACATCAGCTTCGGCTGAGTTCCGAGTCTTAACTGAATCTTTATTTTTGAAACTAGTTCGCTTGTACGAAATAAAAACAAAAAAGTTGTTTTGTTGGTATAAAAACTCCTTTGAAGAAGAGAAAGACGAGGAAGAAGGGGAAGACAAAGAAGAAACTGAGAAGCATATTATAGATCAAACAGAAAGCAGAAAAGACTTAGTTTTGTGAAAAATATTTTCAAAAAGCATGAAAAAAAATATTTTTCTAACATTTTGCTTCATAAGCACCACAAACATTTTCTAAATCAATTTTTTTAGACATTTTAATTGTTGCACAGCGGTCTAGCAACAGTTATTTTCACTGCTACACAAAACAAGAATCGCAGTGATGTGTAATTGTGAAAAACTTTTGTTTCGTTCCAATGTTTTTCATATGAAAAAATATTGACATTACTTTTCATTGTTTCATTAAACGAGAATCAAAATTACTATGAAAAGGTGAAAAATCTTTTCATTTCACCGTTTCACAGAACAAGAATTGACCCCCTGCTGGCTCAATTCCATACTCATATCTTTTTTACACACGTTGTCATTGCGGGGAAGTTCTTCCGTTTGTTATCTCTGGAAGACCTGACAAAAGACCTTCTAAAAAGGCCATTTTGAAGGGTTTCTAAGGAAGGTCTGTCAAAAAGGAAATGGAGGTACATTTTTTTAATCGCGGTATTATTTTTTTATTTTTGATTCATGTACTTTTTTATTTCCAATTATATCCTTTCATCTAAAGTAATTTTTATACGAATGTATTTATTAAGAAGCATTAGGATGTGGACAGCTTCGCCGGTATAAGTATGAGTGAATCAGCTCCATCATAAACGAAATAATACCAACATGTATGATGTCTCTTGTACGTAATTTTCAGCTTTATATACAAATTACTTGCGAAAAAAGAATATTAGAATGTTTGTTAATTTTAAAGTACACCTTTAATGAATAAAACCAGTGCTGTCAACTCGATGCTTTTCGCGCTGTTTTTAGTGCTTTTTCAACTTTTCGAAGCGAAAATTTTTAGAGTTAGTGCTCGGCGCTTTTTTAATCTAACTTTTAGTGCTTCTTTTTGTTGTGGTGGCACTAAACCCAAAATATCAAAATAAATTTGTTTATCTAAAAAATATTTTTTAAAAGTAAAATTTTTGGTTAATGTAACTATTTCCTCAACATACTTTTTTGCAGTCTTGCAGAAGAATAAAAATAGCAAATTTATATGAAGTACATTCGAGCAATCAGCTGTGTTTTTTTTTCTTTTAAAAGCGTCAAAGTCCATATAGAAAAGTATTTCTGTATGTATTTCGTTTGCTTGAGAGTACCCTGCAGCTAAATGTACAACTAGTTACATTTTGGGACAGTCATATTACTAGTTGTAACGTTACCAGGCAACAAAGGACTGTCATCTTACTAGTTGTAATGAGGCTAGTAACTCAAACTATTTTTTAAAAATTTACATATTTTCAGGTGTAAATACATAAAACAAAACTTTAGCTCTATATATAATAAGTAGAAAGTGGTTCAGTGGATAGAGTACATGCCTTGAAATATGAGGACCATATGTTCATACCCTAGTTGTGCCAAATGTTTTTTAATATTTAAAAAACTATAAATAAAGAAAGTAGTAAGGGCACTAGTCTATAATAACTAGTATTTCAAATAGCATATAACTATGTACAAATGAACTAGTTGGGCTCCTATGACAACCTAATGTTAAAATCGATAGTTCGATATATAGAAAAAGGACAGTTAGGCAACTAGTCTAAATAAAAAAGCAACTAGTAAATTTCTGACCATATACTAGTCATTTTGTCGGCAGGGTAATTTAAAAAATTTTTTACACAAAAACAAGAGTTTATATTTTTACCCTCTGCGATTTCAACAAAATTCGACATATATTCTAGGTGGCATGCAATAGTGTTCATGGAAATAACGTCCTCCGGACAACTTGAAAATTATGCACAATAGACCCTTGTCAGCTAAATGCATTCTGTGAAAAAATAAAGAAATCTGGTAGGCATTAATTGCCTGATTGTGTTACTTTTCTTTAAAAAAATAAATAAAAATAACAAAATAATGATAAAGAATACTTTGGCAATTTAGATGCACTTGTAGCAGGAAGCTATGCACTTTTTAATCAATACTTGTTAAGAGGACACTAAAACATTTTGAATGACATCAATATTATCTGATGTCGCGTTCGAAAGCTATTAAATTTTAAATATGACGAAATTTCTTCAAAAATGGCCAAGATGCCCAATCCACTCTATTGGGCATCAATTTGTATGGGAAAAAAACGAAAAAATCATATAGCAGAAACGTAATCAATGGAGAAGTATAAAAAATTTTCGCCAAGAAACCATCAGTTGGAAATGAGTTCCTAGCCCGCGCAAATCAATTTGTAGCTTTATATACTGGTGAAAACAAATGAATTTAACAAACCAATTATTTTCCCTTCCGATTTTTATAAAATTTGGTACAAATGATGCCTCTGGTGTTCTAGTATTAGCGCAAAATCTTGGCTCAATATACTTTCTGGTTCGCGAAATATAGCGACTTCAAAATTTGAAAATTCAACAGAAATGTATTAGGCCGACATTACAAAATTATTTCTTTTACTTACATAAATGTTCCACTGTAGTGTAATATTAAAGGTCACAAATTGGACTTTAAAATGACATATGTATGTTACGATTTTATTTTTCAACCTTTAGAGGTGCATTTTAACTGACCTTATGTCTGCATAACTTGAGCCCTGAAGAATGCAAAATAAAATCATAACAAATGAAAAGATCACTTTGTACCCTTTAATATGACACCTCAATGGAACATCTAGGGTAAATAGGTTGAAATATATACATAATTTTGTAAAATCGGGCAGAGTACGAAAAACCGCAGCACAGCGCCGCTCTTTTTGTTGTTTTTGCGCTTTACGCAAAGAGCGGAACCAATTTATTATTGCGCTTGCGCCGCGCCAATATTTTCGCGCATTTTCCTTTGGGCTTTTTTTGCGCCGCGCATTTTGCTTGCGCAAAAAGAACCAAAAGACATGGCGCATTTACAGTAGTAAAAATTTTAATAAATTAGGTAAAGTGTGACTTTGACTCGTTCCGTACGAATACACATATGTATATACCTTTTCGTTTTTCCACCTTTTTTTCGTATTGCCAGTTTTTTCAATGCGCTTTTTTGTTTTATTTTTTTTTGAAGACCACTTAACTTATTCATATATGAAGAAGGTAAATATGATTCACAGGAATAAATTTGATAGACTTACGCCCCTTTTCACAATGTATGATTAAGAGTTAACGTGGACTTTAACGGGAAGCTTTGTGTGGCGGAGTTTCCGTTAAAGTTCATGTTAACTCTTAATCGTACATTGTGAAAAGGGCCGTTAAGGAACTACAATTGGAAGAATTTAGAATTAGATTTAATGATAATTGGTATATTAATAAGACTAAATTTGATATAAATAGAGACGTTCTGTGGATTCTTTCACTCGGACACAAACATGCTTTACCTGTTAAACTGGATGAATTTCCAATTTTAAAAATAATATCAGAGGGAGAATATTTAGTAAAGACTTTTAGCAGAAAACAGGAACCAGAAATAGCGAGAAATAGACTAACAACAACTATTGATAACCATTTGAGTGGAATTATATTAACTAATAGAGATATACTTATGTTAAATAAGGCAAAAGTAGCTGACAGTTTTTTGAGAATGAATAAAGATCTACTTATTGTTAATGCAGATAAAGGTAATATTACTGTAGCGATTGAGAAACAGGATTATGATTCTAGAATTAATGATATTATAGGAGATGTTATAAAATATATTTTGACAAATAGAGACCCGACAAGCAGATTACAAAAGATGAATAATAACTTAGTTGAGGAATTATTTAGGAAACAAATTATAACTGATATAGAAAAATATAAACTTAAAACAAATGTTGCTATTGCTCCTCGTTTATATGGATTACTAAAGATTCATAAACAGGATTTTCCATTAAGGCCTATTTGTTCTTTTATTAATTCTCCCACGTATCAGCTATGCAAATATATTACAAATATTCTAAGGAATATTACTAAGAATTCCAAATATAATATTAAAAACTCGATACAATTTATAGATAGAATAAAGAATCAACATATATCTAATGATGAGAGGTTGATTTCTTTTGATGTAGTTTCTTTATTTCCTAGCATACCTGTCGATTTTGCAATTAATACAATAGAGGAAAAATGGGATATGATTAAGGAGTATACTAAAATAGACAAGTGTTTATTTTTACGTATTTTAAAATTTTGTATTGAAGATAATAGATATTTTCAATACAACAGCAATATATATATATATATATATATGCAACAAAAGGGACTTCCAATGGGATCTCCTGCATCTCCAATCATAGCAGATGTTGTTATGGAGAAATTACTAGATATATGAATTCTGAAACTTGATATAAATCCCAGAATAATGACAAATTATGTAGATGATTTATTTTGTATTATTCCTGAGCGTGAGATTCATAACGTGTTAAGTACTTTTAATGAGTTTAATTCTAATATTAAATTTACTATTGAAAAGGAATATAACTCGAAACTTAATTACTTGGAGACTGTTGTTATTAGGAAAGATGATTGTTACCAGAAACCTACAGCCTCCGGAAGGATAATTAATTATTATTCGAAAGATAGCAGACATATAATTACAAACACAGCTAGGAATTTCATAGAAAGAGTCTTAACTATTAGTGACAAACAATTTCATAATAAGAATAAGGAAATAATTAGAAACATACTAGAAAATAATGACTTTCCGAATAATTTAATTAATAGGTTAATATGTCAATATAGGAATAGGAATAGATATAATATAGTTAATAGTACAGAACAAAGAATATATGAATCATTAACATATATTCCTCAAATATCAGAGAGAATAGCGAAATCTAGGATCTTTGATACCGACAGATATATAATAGCTCATAGAACATATAATACATTAAATAAATTGTTTTTTAGAACAAAAGACAAAATTGATAAGTGCGGTAGTTTACAAAATACCTTGCAAAGGAAATGACGAAGAGAATTGTGACATGGTAAATATATATTGGTACGACCAAAAATAAATTTAAAACTATATATGTTATAGCGGCCAAAGTTCTACATATTCTGTGAAAATTTCAGGTCCGTAGCTCTTATGGTTCCTGAGAAAACAGCCTGTGACAGACAGACAGACGGACAGCGTAGCGAAAACAATAGGGTTCCTTTACACTTTTGGTGTACGGAACCCTAAAAAAGCAATATCCGTTATTTCCATGGATGTTATTACATGCCATCGTAGTTTTTTTAAATCATCGTATGGCACTTCCGGTTTAGGGGCTGGACCGGAAATTGGGTTAATAGTGCAGTTTATATTTCCGGTTCCGGGCTGGACCAGAAGTTGGATCAGTAGTGCAGTTCATATTTCTGGACTGGAAGTTGTGTCGGTAGTGCAGTTCATACTTCCGGTTTAGGTACTGGAACGGAAATGGGGTCGGTAGTACAGTGCACATTTTCGGTTTAGGGACTGGACCGGCAATGGTGTCGATAGTGCAGTTCATATTTCCGGTTCCGGTCTCGATTGGAAGTTGGGTCGGTAGTGTGGTTCATATTTCCGATTCCGGTCCGGAAGTTTGACCCGTCTAGGGGCATCATATTTGTATGTGATCAAGAATAAAAAAGTAAAGAAGAACGATATAATGCTACAAATCCAAATGTCTTAAAATTTCGTCACTACGAAAGATGTATGTATGTATTTTGCGGGACTGAATAAACTCAAACTAACAACGGTTGGCAAAAAAAAAGCATGCGCAATGCGTCGCTCAATATGCGCAATGCGCAGCGCAAAGGGCTAGACAAAAATAATAAATTCGCATTGCGCAAAGAGCGGCGCTAATAAATCGAATGAGCTTGCGCTGAGCTAACCAATTACTTCTTTTTTTGCACCGCTCCTTGCGCTTGTGCGAATTTTTAATACGCTTGTAAGAAATGCGCAATGCGTAACGAGCAAAAATGATTATAATGACTCGGCATAGAAAATATTGCTTTTAAAGACTCCTACGCCAAGTACTAATAGTGATGCATTTGCAAATAAAATAAGAAAATTAATTTTGGAAAAGATCTTATGTTTTGTGGGTTAAGCATGTCATATGCCTGTATTACATACAGACATGCTTAATCCGCAACAAATCAAAACCTTTTCAAAATAAAATTCAGAGAATATCTGAAGAAAATTCATCTATAAGTTTAGAAGTCAAGATAGCAAGTTAGTTTTATTACAAATTTAAACTTGTTCGATTTCGTAACACACATATATTGTAGCATATCAATTGAAAAATATCAGGTAGCAGTTGATAATCAATTGTCCAATTTAAATGAGAAAATCGCAAGTTTAGAGCTACAGTTAACTTTATTAAAAAATCTAGAAAGAAATCCTTTAGCGAAATTAAATACCCGCAAAAATTTGCTGAATTTGAAGAAAGCTCCACGATACAAATTAGAAGATAATTCGTTTGCAATTTCACTTTATTCTGCTGGTCCCCGCTGCTATAAATTTCTGCGGCAAAATGATTACCCACTGCCTTCTCCTATAACGCTTTGCAGATGGGTCTCAAAGCTAAATGCAGAGCCAGGGCTACAAGTCCATTTGTTATCACATTTAATGAAATGTGATTTAAAAATTTAAGAGAAATTATGCGTTCTTTCTTTTGACGAAATGAATTGCAGAGAAGAGTGGTCGTATGCTAGGAAAAATGATGTTATCTTAGAACCTAAAAAAAGGTTCAAGTGGCGATGGTTCGTGGACTTCGTGGAAACTGGCAACAGCAAATATTTTATGATTTTAACCGAAAAAGGGAGAAAAGGATAGTATCTGAGCTACATAAAATTGGTTTTATTGTAGTAGCTGCAGTCAACGACTTTGGTCCTGAAAACCAAACTCTTTAGAAGTTGATGAATATTTCTCCAAAAGAGCCGTTTTTTAAGCATCCTTCCAATGAAAACAAATTTGTTTTCGTTTTGCGCACATTCCACACCTCATTAAATTAATAAGAAATCATTTCGTTGACGATGGGTTCTTTTAAAACTCGACATTTTTGGAGAAATCCGTTATTGAAGAACTTGTAGGATTATGTGACTCTAAATTTAATACAATCAAAAATGTATCGCTTGAAATGCGAAACGTGAAAGGCGCTAGTATGTATTCCCAACAACAAATAATGAATTTGTTTAAAATTTATTATTTTCTTTACTTACAGCTGGCAAAAAGTAAAAACGGCAACAAAATTATTTTCGCACAGTATAGCAACTGCGCTAAAACGATGCTTCCAACTTGGTATATGCACTGATGCTAAAGTTTTTAGAATGTTCTCAACTTTTTCAAACAATTAATGATTGGCAAGTAACGAAAATAAAAAACATGGTTAATTATGGAGCTCATGTTTCAACTTTGATATTACAAACTTCTTATTCTTACGATTATATATATCTTTAGTTGTTCTATGAGATTTTTGGGGGTAAAGGTTTCCTGACGATTTGCATTAGCCGCAATGAAATGGCCATAGGAACTAGCTGATACCCCTCCATAATCAATTTCAATGTATTTTAATAAAAATTTAATATTTTACTTAAAAAGTAAAATATTAATTTGGGAAAAAGCACGTTAAAAATTAAAATTAATTAATGATTGGTTTGATATTTTTAATGCCCGATTATTTCAAAAAGATTCTCGGCCCCTACAAAAAGCTTATGGACTTGCCCTCAAAGAAAAAACGAAATTTTGCATGCAATGACTCAAATTGTAAAAAAAATTATATCCGTACCGAAAAGGTGGGAATCTTCTTCCTTTCCAAAGGGGAATTTTGCAAAATAATAATGCACTTCCACTTTTGCCTGATGAATTAAAAAAATTATGGCATGAGTTTCATATTGACCGCAAAATTAAACTAAGATTGTCTTGAACATTTTATTATTGCAATACGAGCCTAAGGAGGCTTACATGGTCATCCATCACCATCAGAGTTTAAATGCCGTTTTCGGTCATATCTGTTAGGTATATTATTAGTATATACATACATATATAAGCGTACAATATACATAAATATATATACGTGTCTGTGTATATACTATATTGTAAGACGTTTTTACAAAAAATAGGTCGCAACGAAAATATGTATACTTTGTAGTAAAGCAAATGTCCAAAACACTGAAGACCGAATAATCCTGTTGAAGTCAATTGATGTTGACATGACATTAAGTCAAGAAACTTTTGGCCAAATAAATCAAATTCCTATCGACAATGAAGAACAAATTAAGGTAAATATTTTCCTATTATACACATCTTTAAGTTATGCTAAATATCTTTTTATTTTTTATAGATTAAGCCCGAACACACACCGCAGAAGACAAAACGTATTTGTCTTTTAAGTCAAACACACTCGTATGATTATAACGCACAGCAAAAAAATTTGGTGTGTGTTGTCCATAAGAACAACTGCTCTGTTGTCGTATTAGTCAAAAAAAATAGTTTTGCCTTTTGTTCCTTACTGGGGGTCTCGACGAGCAATAAACTTGGAAATAATTATGTTCTCATCTGTCAAATTCTATTTCCAACATCATATGTTCACGTGTGGACCGCAGAAACATTTATTTGCAAATAAATTGCGACATAATTGTTCAAACAAAAGAAACTTGTAGCTGTGGTAAAAATGCAAAGTTTTTTAAATAAAATAAAGCAAATTAAAATAAAATAGTTTTAAACAAAATTAAATAAATTGAAAGAAAGACAAAAAACATCGATCCATTCACAGTGAATTTTTTAAATTTATGTCCAATACCACAATACGTGTTCTATAGTTCAGAACATAAGCCTATACATGAACATATTTGTGCTGTTATTCTGCCGACGTTATTTCTTATGTTCGGAAAAAAATATTGCGCGTGGAGACGTGCAGTAAGGAACAACAAGAAGCGGAAAGACTTTAGGAAGATTTTAGCAATTTGAATGATATTGAATTTGATGGCTTAGAGAATTTCGGAGGATATATTATTTCAAAAATGGGGTTAACACAATATGGTTTTAGAACACCGAATGAAAAAGATGGGTGGGTTATATAAAAGATGGGTGGGTTATATAAGCCAAATTTCAAATTTTTAATATCTTTAGAATATTTAGATTCAGTATTTTTTAGTTTTAATGGAAATTTTTTACCAATTCGTAAGAATTATATAGCAAATTTATTATGTTTAACAACAGTAACGGTAAAAGTCGGCACTCGTTTTTACCAACACAATGGTCGCGTTCATAAGACATAACAGTTGTGCAACTGTTGTGTGTTTGGCTTACCCTACGTCTCCACGTAGCAATTTTTATTGCCGGCAATTGTCAAATTCCATATTAGAAATTTAATAATTTTTTTTAAGTTGAATTTTTTTATATGCAGTTTGGCAATTGCCGCAATAAGTATTGCTACGTGGAAACGTAGGGTTAGAAATGCACAGTTGAGTAGTTCCGCTACCCACAACAGTTGTGTATTTGCTGCCATTTTTTCCATCATAAAATTTTTTCGCTACCTATGGTCGACATGCTGTGTTTAACATATACAGTTGATCAAAAGAGTTATGCCGTTTATATTTTCTTAGCACGATGGCGGCTTAGCGTTAAATTAAAAAAATTTACAGCAGTGTTTTTTTCTTTGTGGTGAAAATTTTAAAATAAAAGGAAAATGGATAATTCGTATGGTGCTGACTATCGCATGTTTAAAGAATATCTTATGGAACCAAAATGCACTCAAAACTGAGTGGTAAACTAATTAATTTAGTGAATTTCAACTATGTCTTTTGTGCCTGTTTGCAATTGTTGACATTTATCAGCTGTTCATATTGCAGTATATCCATCAAGCCGTTTCTAAGACGTAACTGTTGGGTGCAACAGTTGCCAACAGTTTTACAACAGTTTAGCTCAACAGCTACGTCTTATGAACGCGCCCAATGTAAGCATTTTCAATTACAATATTATATATATTTTTATATTGTATTTCGCATCATTACACCAAAGCATCGGTCTATTGAATTGCAATAATTATTTCTATTACATTTGATTTATAATAGCGGAGTTCAGTATTTAATGCAAATAGTCTTGCAAAAGTGTAAGTGCAAAATATCTTGGCTTTTTTATGAAATTTTGTGTATTTTGTTGTTGGATTTCAGACAAAAGCTACGATATTTTGCATTTGCACTTTCGCAAGACCATTTGGATCAAATACTGAACTCTGCTAATATGAATATACTTGCTTCATTATTTAATTTCATTAATATTTCCGAAATATGTAATTAAAAACTTATTGTTCATTTAATAATTCGTTAAAAATGTTATTACATATTTTCAAAACCATAGTTTAAGTTTAACGGCCAGTTACAATTATCGCCCCCTGTATGTCAAAGATCTAACTATCGTTAACATTAAATACAACTTTGAAATAAGTACAGCCAGGGCTGCATCTCAGGGGTTCTGAGTAGGGCTCCCACCTTTTTTTCGGTCAATTGGAGTACATTGGTTATTAAAGGCTAAGAAAAAAAGTACACAGTATAAAAATAAACTACAATTTATTTCTCTTTATTGTTATATTTAAAAATTTATTTTTTATTGCTTTTCGCAAGTTTTATCAAATACTTATCATTTTTAGACAATTGCGCAACATCTTTACGGTCTCTATTTAAATTAATGTAAATAATTAATTTTTTTATCAGATTCAGAGACGCTTTGCCTCTTTCGTCTCGCCATTTGATCTTCATTAAAGAAAAAAATCTCTCTGTGAATGCTGATGTGGCAGGGATAGAAAGGAAAAATGAAAATTATACCAATACTTTATACAAATTTGATAAATTATCATTAGTCTTATTTAATACTAGCTGCTATTTACTTGCAGTATATTCTTCCGCAAACCTTCATAACTGTATATCTAATAATAAAGTTTGTTTAATAACGCAATTTCCCCATAAAATCGTCCATATTTATATTAAGTTTTTTCAGATTTAAATTTTCCATTATGTTAACAATATTATCAAATTCAACATTGCTCATTAAATTTATATTGCTAATAGTAAATAACAAGTTTGTGTTTTTAAAATCAAACTTTAAGGCTTTATCAATAAATAAAGAAAAAATCGTGCTAATATCGCTAGTTAGTTCCGGTGAACACAACACTTTATCATTTTTGGCTGAATGGATAGCGCGTTTGCCTACAAATGCTGTAGTGAGATTCTGTAACTTTTAACAATAACAACAGTTGTTATATTCTCAACTTCTTAAGTTGTTTGCACTAACGATTTTATGATTCTGTGACTTCTTGTTAACAAAATTGCTTAAATCTGTCATCATGTGGCATCTCTGTTAAAATAAACGAAAAGCTCATGGTGAAATAAGTATACAGGTGGCAGCATAACGTCAGCTGATTATTTTTTGCTCTGCTAGTTTTATGCATAATCCACGTCCAGCACGTATATATTTTTGACAAGCATCATCTATTTTTTTTTTTGTTGTATTTGTTTCCCTTATGCGGTCACCTGTATACTTATTTCACCATGGTAATTGCCAAGCAGTGTACAGAAATTTGTTTTCATTCATTTCATCATTTCTGTGAAATAATTGTTAAATTAAATGTTTAAGTAATACAAATATGGGCAATTCAAAGCGAGCTTGCATATTGTTCTATCCCGTATTTTGTATTTAAATAGTACTTAATACTTTGAACAAGTTATGTCTCAGAACTGTAATAATATTTTTAGTTTTCCAGAAATGTTCATTTTAAAATCGGCATGTATTAAATTGCGATGTCTTTTACACTTTAATTTTTCACAAAGATTTTGTTGTTTAAATAAAAATAGGTGATCCTTCTGTATTTTCATCTGCTGATTGCGATGGCGTCATTAGTTTTTCCCTAGCAGCTCTAGTTTTAAAGATATAGCGACATTTAATATTTGCATATGTGGAGATGTAAATGGGGAAAAGAAACTTGACAAGAATTATCTAAACATTCATTTCATACCACTTTTTCTACCAAATTTCTTCTCTGATCATAAAAAAATTCATGAAATATTTCATGGTGTAAACTTAGAATTTTTTAAAAACATACGTTTTTTTTCATGAGGACTTTCCTTTTAACAGGGGATTTTTCAGGGAAATATTTTTCAAATTTGGGGAGCGCTATGAAAAGGACCTGGCAGCTCTGAGCACAGCTGTTCATAGTGTATGATCGCCCGTACAGATGAGCGAGTGTGTGTGTCTGGTTGTGTGTTCCAAAACCACATGTATAAAAGGCAGCACAATGCGAAGAAATTTTCAGTCTACGTTTGACTACAAACACAGTCTAACCAGACGAGACACGAGAGAGAAGATATTGTATGTAGTTCTAACGAAGTACGTTAACAAAAGGGAACAGCAATGTTTGTTTCATACTCATTTTCTGCCGAAATAAAAGTAAAATTTAGATTTTTTAAATAATAAGAGATACATTTATTATTTTATATACAAGAAAATTAAAATTTCACTTTTTATAAATATTTTATTTGGTTTTTATGTATTTTCTGCAACTTTCCACTACTTTTGCAACCAAACAAATCACACATACATATGCATATCCATGCACAAAACCACGCACGCTTCATTTACGCTTTTATTAGCAATTAAAGTTTAAAATATCACATAAACACACTTTAAATGTTTTATTAATTTTTTACTTCATAAAACAATTATATTTGCGCTTGTTTTTTATTAATAATTAAACACTTTTTCACATTGATTACATTTTTATAGTTTTTGTTTTTACTTGTTGCTTGTTTCCCTTATTCGTAGATGATATAGCTGTTCCTTTTCAATTATTTACGCTAGGCAAAAAAGCTGATTTTTTCATTTTGGAAACGTCAAAATTGACCCCTCTGTCCTACTTTGTGCTACAAAACTGGTAAGACAGATAATTGTACGAGCATCATTGCACGAACAATAATCTGTCTATTAAATATTTGGTAGAATAGGCAACAGCCTTTAAAAGATAGTCACACGGTGGCTTATTGAATAGGGTATTAGAAGCAGATGACCATCGGGTACGAGCCTCAGGGTACGTACGAATTGTTCATCTTAAGACGTACCTAGAAGTAGGTCTGTCAGGCCTTTGACATAATCGCCTCTCCCATATTGTCCGCTTGGTACTAGCATCGCTGCACGAACCAGCCGTTTGACATAATCGCGTGCGTTCTCTCCCCTATTGTCGGCTTGGTACGAGCATCGGTGCACGAACCAGGCGTTTGACATAATCGTACGTTCTCTCTCCTCCTGCAGCGTTACTGTTCGTCGACTAAAGTCGCATTTTGCCACCTTTTTGACGGCCAGCGAGCTTTTGTGCGACTTTTTCAAACTCATCTTATGTTGCGACTTTTGTAATTTTTTGCAATATTTTACCTTTTTTTGGAGTTAACTAAAAAAAATTTTCAATCCCAGGAATTTATTGCGAGAATTTTAATCTACATCCTGATAAAATAACTTAATAGTATTGACATTTTTAATAAAATCAAGAACTTATTCCCAAATTCTTAAGCAATTTTGTAGTTTTGTCTGCAGAATAGTTATATAATGATAAATTGGTAAAATAGATTCATTCGAAGCAAGTGAACACTCTACTCTAATGGTATTGATATTCTATAAGAAAATTTTAAATAAAAATTTAAAAATGTATATACTACAAAAAGTAATATTAATGAAGTTCCTAAATAAAAATGCTAGAAAAATTTTGAAAATCTATCACTTTTAAAATTACCGATTACAAATTCAGGTCAATTTTTGGACTGAAGCAACGGAAAGTGTTGTTTTGTTATTTGGGGCGCTGAATTCGAATTAACACTCGGTTTCTTCAAATTAGTTCTTGTTTTCGAGATATACCGTTATGTCAAAAAGGAAGCAGTTGCACGACAAATATTAACTGGAGAACGGTTTGTCCTATTCAGTTAAATAAAGAATCCGAAACTCGGCAGCAACATTATCTTTAAGCCATTAAAACACCGCTTTGGCACTAGCAAAGTTTTAATTCAGCCGGTAGAAAGATGAAGAGATGAAGTATTCACCTTTCTGTCTTTCAATCGGCTGAATTAAAGCTTTGCAAAGAAAACTTTGCTGGTGCGAAAGCAACATTGTTTTTTAATCAGACTCAATCGATAAAAATCGCGATTTTAGTTTCTGCTGTAAAGCCCGGTGATATCATAAGAAACAACGTTGCTACTACCACTTGTACTCTTTTATAAAGTTTTTTCCAACTTCTGATTAAATTTTAAGAACTTTAGTTACATGGCTTTTCGTTTTATATAATGCTTAGTTTAAACGCTTTGTATAATAATTTTTTGTTTGTTTTGTGTTTGGTTTGAATTGTTACTTTATTTTTGTTTTTCTTTTTGTTTTCCACAAATAAAAAATGGGTACGACTTTCTTTTCTTGAAACGACTTTTTGAGCGACTTTATTTTTGTAAAACGACCTTTTGTGCGACCTTCTGAAAATTTCCAACGGTAACCCTGTCCTCCTGTTAGCCGCTTTCTACGAGCCTCGGCGCACGAACAATGTGTCTGGCATACTCGCGGACGACGTCACTATAAAACGACAGGGAATCGCTTACTAACCGAATAATAAATAAAGATAGAGTAGTTGTGTTTTATTTCTTTCTCTCAGGGTCGCAAAAATATATAAATGTTTGTGACGAACGCTTAGGTTTTTTGACAGCACACTTAGGTTTTTGAAGTTTCTGTTTGGCCTCTATACCCTATTATCTATGTTATCAATGGCTTTACCTTTATATTATTGTATCATGCTTCTATTTATTATATCATGACCAGCGTTGTCTCGACCAAAATTTTAAAAAAAGTAACCAAAAATTTTTTGTATTTTAAATACTGTTTTATTTGTACTTCATTCAGTACAATATATAATTATTATACAAAAAGATAATATATGTAAATGAACCATCATTACAGTTAAATTTGTACTTCAGTCTTATAACACAACGACACAATTTTGAATGTTTCAGCACGCTTGACCACCGCAGACGAATATAATATCGCTTTCGGATAAAACGTTCGAGAACGACTATTGCTAGGGATACGAAAAAGAACTCATAGAGTTCACCCGTCGCTCAGTTTGCGGCGGCAATTCTTTCAATATCGAAGGTTTGTTTTGATATTAATAGTGAATCTTTAGCAATATCTAAACCGAACAACTTTAGCGATATCACTAGTTACTCGATTTTAATATCGCTAAACATTCGTTTTTAATAGTTTGGCAATAGTTCGAGAGCGAAGCTACTGCAACTTCTCCCTTAATGTTGAGTTTTTTCTCTCTTAATTTTTTGTTTTGCGTCTTTTTTGCAAATCATATTTGCTTATAAAGATTTTTGTTCGCTAAAAGAAGACTTCATTATCATTTATAAAGATTTGTTGCGAAGTTAGCAAAGATAACTGTTTTTAACTAACTCAAAATTAAATTCGCCATTTTTTCGCAGAAACTTCGTTATTGCGAATGTTCACTTTTGTTTTAAATTTTCGAACATTTAGTGAACATTTTTGTTTCGCTAATTCTTCGCACTGGTGAACGTTCACCTTTGTTCTAAATTTTCGAACATTTAGCGAACATTTTTCTTTCGTTAACTCCTCGCAGTTGTGAATGTTCACTTTTTTCGAATCTCAGGTCAAGTGGGAGAGAGCAAAATACATAATTCTTATGTGTTTTCAAACTCCGAGTTCAGAAACCAACATAAAAATTTCCAATTAGCTTTAGTTTTAAAGATATAGTGACTTTAATATATTCATATATTACAGCATTTTTTGTATTATTCGCATCATATTTCCAGAGCGGTCCTCAAAATAATAAAATAGTTTATAAATTATTAATCTTCACAAAATATCTTTCTCTTGAGTGTAATTTCACTGATGTGACTTTCAGGATAATTTACTGGTATTGCCAGGATGTTGGAAATTGTGTGTTCTTACTTAATCCTTAAAATTTCAAAAAATATATAATTTTAATGGTGATGAATTGTTTTTTTTTTCAATAAAAATTGGAAATCTATTGAGGGTCCTGAAATATTAAGAAAAGAACTTAAACATTCAACAAAATTTTTTCAAGCTGAAGTAGTAAAAAAATAGTACTGTAAAGAAACAAAAAACTTGTAAAAAGAACACTAAATTTGTTGAAACTTTACGTTGCTTTCTAAATATTTCTGGATCCTCTAAATGGACTTCCAATTTTCACACAAAAAACTGTTCATTGAAATATATGTATATTTCATGCCACCCGTTAAAGTGATAATCTTGTTGACGTTTTAAAATTTTTAAGGACTAAAATAAAAACACATATTCCACATCCTGGCAATACCAGTAAGGTATACTAAAGCCCGCATGAGCAAAATTACACTCAAAAGAAATAATTTTTTTTTAGCTGAATAAACCTTAAATTGTTTCATGATTTTGAGGGCCCGTCCGGAAGTATGATGCGAAGAAAAAAAGATAAACAAAGCATTTTTAGTCGTTGAAAGGCTTTTATATTATTTATTATTTTCGATGTCCCATACACAAGACTATGGTCTTATATTGCAGTATGGAACTGAGCATATGCAAATACAATAAATCAGATGACAGTACAATAATTAATTGTATTAGATTAATTTAAATAGCTTTAAATATAAAATTAAATTTAAAATTTAGTAAAATTTAATTATAATCATAAAGTTGGTCAAATTCAATAAAATAAACTAAAATATAAAAAATAAATAAATAAATATGTAACCAGAAAAATTGAAAACATACAATGTTATACATACAATCAGAATTTCTCAAAAAATAATATACATATATTCAACGTGAAAAATTACAAAACATATATTTCCTGAATTGACGTGCGTTACTAATGGTCTGTAATCTATAGGGGATTCCGTTCCAGAGACTGATAGCATGAATAAAGAATTGGTATTTAGACATCAGTGTTCGATGACCAAATGCTAGAATTATTTTACCTCTATCAAGTGTTGAAAAGTTTAGACGTTCATAGAGATGTTTTGGATGAGTGGTATACATATATAATTTTATGCATGAATAGTAAGATACGCACACTTAAGTAATCAGCAAATCTAATGCCGTAAAGCAAGGTTATGTAGGGGGAAACATGATCGTATCTTTTTAGACCATAGATGATCAAAAATAATAATGAAATGTATTAGCGCTCGCTCTCGCAACCCTAACTCCCAGCAAACATATTGGCAAACACCTAAAACAAATTTCATAATGATATGAATAAAAATGTCTTTTCAAAACGTTTTCATTTCCAGCCTTAAATATTTTGTAGCATAAAAGGCATTGAATGTTATGAAAAGCATCATTTATCATAAAATACCGTTCACATCTCATTTCGTAGACGTGTAGCTTTTATTTTTTTTACTTTGTTTTTTGTGTTCAATTGTAATTGAATCGTGTGTGTTTACTGTGCTTTGTTCAACAAAAACCAACAACAATGCTTAATAAATTCCTGAAAAAAATGACAATACTCCGACGCATGTGTTTTCGTCGCTTGCTCAACGATGAATGAATGAGTTTTTAAAAGAGCGTAACAAATGTGTATGAATTTTTTTCAAACAATTGTTGTATGGGCTGAACATCTTTGTTTTAGACCATAGACAACATTAAAAGCCTATACGTAAAAATTACGTAGTGCTACTTTTAAGAATAAAATTTGTGCACGTAAATTTTACGTGGCGTTAGCAATAGAAGTAAATTTTTTTTTAAATGAAATTTATTTGCTGGTGTTTGGTTTACCAAATCGTCAGTAGACTTCAAACACAATTTTGCAAAGTTACAAATCCTTTATCCTATGTAAAATTTGTTTTTATATATTTTTTTATTTTATTTATTTATTATTGACAAGAATTAAATCTTATACATTACAGCACTGCGGAGACGTTGTTAATAATTATGACAATGTAAAAAATATAAATGATAGCATTGATAAATAGCAAAAATATTTTAAATGTTATTAAAATTAAAATAAAATAAAACATTAAAAAATAAGTATTAATAAATTTAACAATTAATTGTACATTTTTATTTAATTTTACAATTTTTAAAGTAGTATATTAATAAAGGTTAAAAAGGCACATACATTATTGGATAACCAAAATATTTAAATATTTCAGATTGGAAACGCTTTGCATTACTTAAACTTTGAATATTAGGGGGTAGTTGGTTCCATAGCCTTATTGAATTTATAAAAAAGTGTCTTTCAGAAATAAGTTTGTCACATCTTATGGAGTTTATCTTTTTACCTCTATTTGACCTTGAGAAGCATATTCTTTTGTATAGGTAATTTGGTTCTTTCATGTAAATTATCTTGTGTAGGAACAGCAAAGACCTGCAATTTAGTAGATTTTCGAAAGTTACATTAAAAATTCGTTTCGAAAATTGAGAAATACTCTGGCATCTCTTACGACCATAAATATACCTGGCTATATTATTAAACGTAACTTTAAGTTTTTGTTTATTTACTGAATCACAGCTGCGAACAATTCGCAACCTTATAGAAGCGAAGGTATTAAGTACGTTTTTGCAAGCAGCATGCGAACATGGAATGGCGTATAACATTGTGTCATCCATAAGTTTCGTAACGTGGCATAAGACTTTCCACATATGGCATTTATATGATCATTCCAGTTTAGACGTTTATTGAAAGTAATCCCAAGATTTTTTGCAGTATCAACAGTTTCAATTGGCATGTTGTTTGAAAGTATTGGCGGGATTATTTGAGATATAGATTTTCCAATTATAACTGCCTTAGACTTGCTTGCATTTAAACTGAGTCCGTTTGCAGTTGCCCACTTATGCACATTATCAAGGTCATAGATTACTTTATGTATGCAGCTGGAGATATCTGATGGATTACAACTTATGTAAGGCTGCACATCATCTGCGTACATTTGTATATTGCAGTTCTTGATTTGAGAGGGAAGATCATTAACATAAATAGCAAAAAGTAGAGGGCCAAGTATTGACCCCTGTGGTACACCTCGTAACATGGAACAGCTGCTAGATCTTTTATGGCCATAATATACAGATTGGCTTCTATCGCACAGATATGACGACATCAATTTGACAGCAGTTTGAGAAAAATGGCACATAGATCTCAGTTTGTAACAGAGAATTGAATGATCAATTGTATCAAACGCTTTTGAATGATCCAGTAAAATTAAAATTCATAGCATGTTGCTATCTAGTTTTGATCTTATTTCCTCCGAGACATCAATTAGAGTTGTAATACAACTATGCTTCGGTCTAAATCCAGATTGCCTTTCAGAAAGAATAGAATGTTTCTGTAGGTATGTGCACACTTGAGTATGTAGTAATCGTTCAAAAACTTTTGCTAAATAAGGCAGCAAAGATATTGGTCGATATTTCTTATCAGACTTTAGTATTGGCATGACTTGCATGTTTCCACGCAACTGAAAAAGTACACGTTGTAATAATTGTGTTAAACAGGTGAGTTATATACGGCAATAGGTGTTTCAAGATTAATTTCAGAAACCTAGGATGAACAACATCATATCCCACAGATCCAGATTTAATACCCATAAAGGAACTTAAAACATCACTTTGAGTGATATTTATAAAATCAAAGCATGGAAAATTTTGCTCTCTATTGTTTGTTGCATCATTGCTTGAGTTATGGAAATTCTGTAGAAAAGTTTTAAACAGTGACTGAAAATGGAAATGTGAAGATTTTTTTTCGGTTATATGTATTTATTTATTGTATCTTCAATAAAATTTAACTAACAATAAGTAATCAAATCTTAACTCTAAAACTTTAATTTTTAAGTCCAGCCAGTGCCAGACAAAAATATTTGTTTCAGCGGTTGGTTGTTTACGTCTCTCGTGTTCGGCTGAGAGCAAGAGTGTCCCTCCTTCTCAGCCGAGTGTGGCCTCCAAAGTTAATGATGTTTCGGGCTAGGGGATTTGGGTGCAACTCAAGTCTTTTTATGTAGCTTGTCACGTGTTTAGAAAACACTGTCTTAACCAGCGGCACATCTAGGTCTTTATGAATTCGCTTGTTTCTGACATACCATGGGGCTGCTGTAATCGTACGGAGTATTTTATTTTGTTGCCTTTGAATTTTTTCTACATTTGATGCCGAGGCAGTGCCCCATAGCTCGATTCCGTAGGACCATATTGGTTTTAGAATGGAGTTGTATAGAAGAAGTTTACAATCTAGGCTTAGAGTAGAGTTCCTTCCAATGAGCCAATTCATTTGAGCTGTTTTTAATTTCATTTGGGTCTCCTTTGCATTTATGTGTGACTTCCATGTTAGGCGACGATCAATATGAACACCGAGATATTTTACTTCAGTGTGTTGAGGTATAGTTTGGTTATTTATTTGTATAGGTGGGCAGGTTTCTTTGCACAATCTAAAAGTAATGTGTACACATTTTTGTTCGTTAATTTTTATCCGCCATTGTTTTAGCCATTGTTCCAACTGGGGTATATAATCTAGCAAATTGCGGGTGGCTTCTTGATGGCTTTTGTGAACACTTAGAAAAGCTGTATCATTAGCGAATGTTGATATGTGTATGTTACTGTTTACCGGCAAGTCAGAGGCAATAGAGAGGAGGAAGATGATTTTGATAGCGATGACAGTTTTGCTGATCAAAATTGGTATACCACTGCAAAGGATGAAAATGAAATTGGACAAGAATTGGTAGAAGCATTTGATTTATCACGGAATACTTTGTATTTACCGAAAAATAATAAGCGGCAAAAAATAAACCCAACAGAACAAGCCCCTGTAGCTAGCGCAGAAGTAGAAAAACGTGTAATTTTAAAGTTAAAGATTTGTTACGGATTTTATACTTTATACTGAAAATTTTGTAAAAAGCGTTACGAAGAGGCGGGGGGGGGGGCTATAAAACCTCCGAAAATAGCGTAACGAATATGTGAATAGGCCCTTATCACAATAGTTAGTTATATGCAAATTTAAAAAACTATAAAAAATTTATATTTTTGTGTTGAAAATAAAAGTACCTAAAATGGAAAAAAGTACAAAAGTACACATTGGAAAAAAGTAAAAAATTTTGGTTAAAAGTAATCAAAACGGCAACGCTGATCATGACTGAACTGTGCTGCAGAGGCCCAAGTCGTTTTAAAATTTTCGGCGGCGGCGGCTGGGCAAAACATTACCGGCGGCGGCCCAAAGTCGGCTGCAGACGTCGATTTCTTAGAAATATATCTCGTTCGTATATTTTCAAGGTTTATTGTATGTAAGCAATGCAGATATTTTAAAACCACAGAAAAACAACACAATAACTGCGAACATAGTACATATACGCATACATAAGCATAAAAACAATTTAATTGTGTTAAATTTAACTTTATATGAGAAAGTAAAATCATTTTATTTTTGTTCATATATTGGATGTTTTTTATGATACAATCTTTAAACTTTAATAATGAATAAAAATCGCTATTTTCAGTCTTTTGTTTGCGTATTTTTGTACCTTTAATACTTTTGTACTAATAATTATTTGTTAACAAATAAATGTTTTGAACACTAACGGCACAGGCTAAACAGACGCGACAAAAGAGAGGGAAGATATTGCATATTCACTTAAACGAGTGCAAAACGGAATAACAACTTTCATTGCTTGCAATTAAAAGAAATTGTTTATTTCGGAAATAAATTTTATACACGAAAATATTACAATTCCACATTTTATACACATTATTTACAGTTTTTATACATTTTGCAGCTTGCTTCTACAATTTTCAATCACTTTTGCTACCGAACCAACGACATATGCACAAACACACGCACAGGCAAACAGAACACTTCATTTACACTTTAATTAATAATTAAACTTTCAAATATCACTTAAACACACTTTAAATGCTTTATTTAATTTTTTTTACATTATAAAGCAATAATTTTTTGCAGTTTTATGCAAATTAAACACTTTTTCACTGTGAGCTAAACTAGACCATGTAACTACTCCCTGGAGCAACTACAGGTGCTAGTTTTGAAACTACTCTATGTCACTACTCCATGGTTCACAAACAGAAAACTAATTATCATTTTCACTTTGCAGTCTACGTAAATGATTTTCCCTCTGCTTTAATAAGTCTCCTTTTATGATGGAAGCTACACTGCATTTTTGATTTCTTATAAACAAAACTCACTTTTATTTATTTTTTCGCTTTTACCAAAAAAATAAGCTTTTAATTACAAACATTCATTATAACCACAAAGAAACTTTTGTGCCATCAGGGCTACCATATTGCTGGTAATTGATGATATTTTATGAAACAAAATTCTTGGCAACACTACTTTTCGTGCTAAAACACGCACATTTGTTTGAAAGTGGTCCATAGCTGCATTACATAGGACCATGTTGTAACTAGTCCATATCAGCTAAAATGGACTACATGGTCCAATAATTTTTGCAGGGAAGTAGAAACATAAAATATTAAATTTATTCGAGATATTCTTATTATTCAAAAATATATTTACTTATTAAAATCCAGCGGTTTAATTGATGCCAGAAAACACATAATTTTGCGCCTTATACGATTTTGTCAATACTCTTGGAAATCCCCTCGTATGTGTCAGCTCAAAATAAATTAAAAATTCATTATGCAGTTTCTTCATATTTTTCGTTTTTATTACCTACATATGAAAAAATTCACTTTAAACGATTTTGGAATGCCGTTGTGAATTCCTAGAAGAAGAAGATGGGGACGAGGAACAATTCAAAACTGATTTTTTTGTATCTACAAATGTATGTAGGCTGCATTGTCTTTTTCATGAATTGTTGCTTGTTAACGCAAAACACACTAATCAACTCAACTAACTTTTGAAATCCACCACCTTAAACGTGATACAGTATCTTCAAACAACTCGCACTTCTTCTGAACGAATGCAACAAATATTATTATTTGGTATGGGTATTTGAAATGATTCTCCTCTAAAAACAAAGACGTACGATCAATGTTGCATCTGTTACGACAGCAGATGTTGTTGGTGGTTAACATAACTTAAAACTTTTGTAGTTTAACAAACAGAGTTAAAGAAAAAAATAAAGATGCCAGTAGCTGTTCAGCACGAGCCAATTTAAATTCAAAACTCATTATAAAATAATATAAGAAATATCGTAAATCTCAATACAAACTTTAATATCATTTCAAACAACTTTTTGTTTTGCGTTTTAATATGTTCACATCATCTTTCTAATTTTTATTCCCATTATTCAAAGATTGCTCTTTTGTGATGATGCTTTTTCATATTGTTATGAAGAACACCTTTGGGGAAACTTGCAAACGAAAAAAGGTCTCCGAAACAATTAGGCACGTGCTGTTGGAAAAACAAGGACCAATCAAGGTGCTGTGAATTTTATTGTGTTGTTAAGGAAGGGTTTATAAGAAATACATTTCTACAGAATTCTTCAAAGCAATTTGTTTTCAATTGATCTCAATCAAATTGCATATATTAAAAAAAGAGATAGAAAAGAAAGATAATTAGAATAGAGATTTTAAATTTTAAGGAATAGATATTTCTTACAAAATTTATAGATCTCTTTCTGAGCGATTGTAAAGTTCGTTTGAATCTTAATTTTCTGAGAAAACATCTGTCTTGTGCGCTTATCCAAGTTGGAGCCGTCAGTAAAAATTTAAATTTCGTATGGGTGCTCTGATCTGATTAGTTTGAAGTTAGTATAGTTAAAGAGTGTAGTCACACAAGAGGCTGCTCTGTACAATAATATAATAATAAATCTGAATAAGAACAAAGCTGTGTCCAAGCGTATGGATTCAGACATAGACTTCTCTGGTGGGCAATTTGAGTACCTGGTCAAACTCTGCTTAAGGTATCGACAACGGTGCTCCTGTGAAGACGACACAGACCAGTTCTTGGGTTTTTGAAAGGCTGAATGGGGACATTTTTTCCTAAGAACATTTAACCATTTTCACACTTTAATACTTATTTTATGGCTGCTAAGTATATTTTCAGCTATAGAAACCACAAATTTCTTTCTTTCCCCTATCCTCCTTTTTCCGGCTACAGGAATGTTTAAAGCCAAGGACTTTAATTTGGGGCCCTAAAATCTGGAGCTCGATATGCTCTTGTAGAGAAAATAAATTATGCCATCCTCGATTTAATATCTGATACATATTTTGTCGCCCAACTTTATAACCTTTGAAGCGATGGTTTCATGATCTCATTAACAGCAGTCAAAAGCTTTCATTGGACCATAAGCACCACGTCATCAGGATTCGTATGTATGTATCTCTTAGTGATATCACTCTTCCATACGGTGTGCCACCTACCACTCCAGCATTACATACCAGTGTGCTTTACAGCAAATAAAAATAAATAAATCTCTTTCAATATTTGAATTAATGTAAACTCGAAGTATTTTTATTAAGAGTGGAGTGTTCGAATGAATATTCAAATCAGCTTAGTAGAACAGATCAGTACTACTGATTTCGACAGGCCGCTAGACCGTCTCAACAGCATTCTTGTTCACTTTTACCACTTAAGAAGGTGGATGCTTTTTACAAGGAAACATCAGATATTTAACTAATTTTTGTCAGTAAATAGAATACTGAAAAAGTTAGCTAAATAGCTGATGTTTCCTTGTAAAAAGCATCCACCATCATAAGTGGTAAACGTGAACAAGAACGCCGATGAAACTAATCTGATTAGAATATTCGAATATTAATAAAACTAGTTTGAGTTTACATTAATTCAAATATTGAACTAAAAAGCCGAAATAATAAATTTCAGACTTATACCACCTATTCAGTTCAAAAATAGTTTTTTTTTGTAAAGAGAAGTAACACAATCAGGCAATTAATGCCTACCAGTTAATTAACTAATGTGTTACCTTCTTTGGGAAAAGGGATAGTGTAGAGAGAACAGGTGGTGAAGTGGGAGAGAGATAGAAAGCTAAATTCATTTACAACCCTTCTATTGCGCGTTTTATGTAGAGCAGTGTTGCAAGCCCCTCTGGTGTCAAGTAGATGCTTCGAGTTGTTTAAGCTGTGTAGCCATTTTATTAGTTCTTTTACTTCGCCGACGGTTTTGCTACAATACCGACGATGGAGGGTGCTGTGAAGTGCATTAGGATATGTTAGTATTACTCGCCGCCGGTACTGCCAAAATGATCAGTGCCATGCCTTCATCACTTTAACAGTCCAACAATGCCCAAAACACAATAACACACAAATGCACACGAGAAAAATGCATGATGTTGTTGGTTTGCCTGAAACTAGTCTCGAAATAAAAAGTAAATCGCGTTAGCTGTATTCTGGTAGAGACATTGGTAGTAACCATGAATCTGGTGTTGTCCTACTATTAACTATGGACGCACATGAGTCTCATCTCGCGGAAACCAGTATCTGACAGAATCATCACTGCTCCTTTTATATCCAAAGTTTTAATGATTTGTTGCATTTTAGCGATTTTGTTTTAATTTTTTTGCTTTTTTTCTTTAAGCGCTTTTTTCATTTTGGCGATTTTTCGTTTTGACATTTTTTAATTTTGTAATATTTTAGTTTTAGCGTTTTTGAAAATTTTAAGATTCTACCTCTTACGGTTTTCTACTTCTTACGGTTTTCTGTTTCTGGAGCGCGAACTCCACATCAAATCCTGGTGATTTCATCAATTTACTCTTTCTTTTACAGAAAGTCAATATAGTACATTTTTAAATTCACTATAGTGAATTTATACAACGCTGGTGATCGCGGCTAATCAATCGTAAAGACCACGATTTGTGCGGCACAATTTCTAAAATAGGTTTGAATATTGTTTCCAGTGGGCAGCCAACATAATGGCCAACAGATCGCCGAAAAATACCTCATGTTATTGATTTTGGACTGATCAAGGATATTCCCAGCGAAATGATCCACGTTAAATACCCTTTAGTTTTGTCTTCAGACTAGAGTATGCAAAAACCGGAACCTTTCTGAAAATAAACCGGTTTCGAATGATTTATGAATTCGAATAATTCGGCATGCCGGTTTTTATGTGTTGATTAATCGGCTTTTTCAAGGAAAATGATTTTCTAGATTTTGATGAAAAAAATAAATACATTTTTTATACTTATATTAAAAATAAAAACCCCCCAAATAGTATTTCCCCATATCTTTTACCTAGCGTATATTCTACCTCTAGTTTAATTAAGAATATGGAAGAAAAAACTGTTGAACTTTTGTCATCCTGTCCAATAAATTATTATTAAAATATTATGTAAAAAACATGTTTAGAACTTTTTAAATTTATCAAACCAAATCCATACAAAGAAAAATATTTGCATTATATACTTGAAGTTATTTCTCTAAAAGCCACTAAAAGCTGATAAAATTTTAGTTTTTGAAGCAACTGCTTATATACTTTAAAACAAAACTTTAAGTACATTAATTACGCTTTAAAATTTACCGCCTTATGTAGTCAGTGCCTATAATTTACCGACTCGACCACCTTAAATATCAAAAAGTTTATTGCGTGATCTGCTTTATGAACAACTTGCTTTTTTTGACCCGGCGATGCACGGGTTAATATGTTGCGGTGGAGAGTTGTGGAGATACCTACAGGCTTTAGTTATTAAAAAATATATATGAATTATGTTTTTAATACGACCTTTAATGATATAAAATTGGCTAGGCGTCTCTTTTTATATAGCAATAGTAAAATATCGTTTTTATTCTTATCAATAAAATAAATAAATAGTATCTATTTTTAAAACTAATGTTTGAAGTACAGTATAATTCGTTTATAAGCCACACCGCTTATAGTAGAATTAGCGATATATTCCAAAATGTTAGTTTTTCTGTCATCTATAAGTAAAATACCTGCAAAATATATTTTATTTAGTCCATTAGTCGTATAGTCCATTTTCGCTTATACGCTACCAAGATTTGGTTTGAAATATATGCAAGATATGGAAGATGTAATCCAAAATGCAAAAGTCAAAAATAATATATTTTTTAATCATAATTTTATGAAAATATTACTGATATTGAAGTAGAAATTGTTTTTATTTTAGCAATCTTAATTGCAATATTTGTGAATTGAGTAAATAAGGAAGTAATTTCTTAACATTAGTTTTATTTTTCTTTGTTAAAAAAAATACATACATAACTATATGGGGATTCGCATATAAGCCACAAATTGGCTTATATAAAAATCAAAATATAGTCCAATTCGCCTTA
The DNA here is from genome assembly GCA_956483635.1 of Panzeria rudis. Classification (NCBI taxonomy): domain Eukaryota; kingdom Metazoa; phylum Arthropoda; class Insecta; order Diptera; family Tachinidae; genus Panzeria; species Panzeria rudis. The sequence continues at coordinate 39,777,043 of OY101451.1, read as the reverse complement.
TAGTCCACAAAAAGGGTGCAAATAAGGCAGTGGACTATAAGCGAATTTTACTGTATAACTTCTATTTCGTATTATAAAAGCGTAACCAATAAATTTATGTATTAATATATATTCTTAAAAATATTGTTATTCAATTATTCAAATATAACTACTGTAGAGGTGATAAGACATTTCTATACACAATACTCGGTGTTCTTCCATTTGGTGTAAAAATTACAAATTTTTAGCACTTGGGACACGTGAGCAGGCTACGTATAATTGGCCAAGAGAAAAGCATGGTGTTTTAAATTTAGACCTGCCACAATAAGTGTCTGCCCCTCCGATTTGTTTATTGTTATAGCGAATGCCAGTTTTACTGGAAACTGCAAACGTTTAAATTGAAATGGCAGACTTTTTGATAATATTGGTATACGGGGAATAAAAACATCTTCCCCTTTTGATGAGCCTGGTAAAATTGTTGCTCCATTTAAATTGTGACTAAGATGCGACACTCGAAGTCTTGTTCCATTGCATAGTTTTTGTGCGCTAATGTTTCTCATAAATATAATAGGGACATAAATTTTCAACTCAGCAAACCATTTCAAACCAAAAAATAATTTAAGAAATAGGTTGGCAAATGACAGAGGAATACATTGGGGACCAAACTTTCCCCCAACACCCCTCCCCCTTTAGTGAAAAAAATTATGGGACCAAACTGCAAGCCTCAAGCAAACCATTTCAAACCAAAAAATAATTTTAAAAATCGGTTGACAAATGACAGAGTAATGCGTTGGGGACCAAACTTTCCCCCATCACCCCTCCCCACTTAGTGAAAAAAATTATTAAGGGGGTGTTTAATTCCTCCACCGATTTTGGAAACAATTATTAAACCTAACTGCAAGCAAACCCCTTCAAAATAAACAAAAAAAATGTTTAAAATCGGTTGAAAAATGGCACAGTTGTGCGTGGGAGACCGAATTCCCCACCCCCACCGTCACCACACCCATTTAAAAAAAATTATGGGAGCCAACTGCGAGTAAAACCTTAAAAAAAAGAAATTTGAAAATGGTGTTAAAGAATGGTGGGGGGAGGGGGATGTGTTTACTTCCCCACCGTTTTTGGAAAAAATTATGGAACATAACTGCAAGCAAACTCCTTCAAAATAAAAAAGATATTAAAATCGGTTGACAAATGACAGAGTTATGCGTGGGGGACCAAATTCCGCAACCTCCGCCCCACCCCACTAATTTTCAGAAAAAAACTTATGGGACCGAACTGCAAGCAAAACCTTTCAAACAAAAAAAGACAATTCCAAAATCGGTGCACAATTGACAGAGTTAAGCATTGGAAAGGGGGGGAGGGTGTTTGGGGGTCAAATATACCCACCGATTTTGGGAAACAAATTATTGGACATAACTGCAAGCAAATCATTTTAGTATATAAATTATTTTGAAAGTCGGTTGACAAATGACAAAGTTATACGTAGGGGGAGGTTTCGACCCATTTTATCCCCTCCCGGTCCAAAATCCAGGCAACAAATATCCCCACCGATTTTGAAAAAAAAATTATAGGACCTAAAGGAAAGCAAACCCTTTCAGACCAATAAATAATTTTGAAAATCGGTTGACAAATGACAGAGTTATGCGTAGGGGGAGGTTTCGATCATAGCTGTTAAGTAATGATTAGTAATCGTAATGATTAGTAATTAGATTACTTTTGTTCAAGAGGTAAAATAATGATTAGGATTACGATTATTTTCATTTAGTAATCATAATCCCATGATTACGATTACTAAATCAAAAAATAATCAGGATTATTTGGAATTACTTTTAAATAATCAAAAGTAATCACAAAATAGTTCGACTACTTTCTGCGATTACTTTTGATTATTTGTGAAATGGACCATGTAGACCAATAATTTTTGCAGGGTATATGTCTATCTTTTCTACAATAGCCGAGTGGGAAAAAGCTGAGTTTTTCATTTTTGATCACTCGTTTTCTTCGTCTCTGTCCTACTTTGTGCTAACGGGCGTATTCATAAATCCTCAAGACAGGGCAACAAACTATTTTTAAGCAAAATTTTATAAAATTGCTAGGTGCCTTTACACCCCGACCACACGAGCAATAAGGTTGGCAATTATTGCCGTGGCAACCGTCAAATTCGAATGCCGACACAAGATATTTGCGTGTGGACCGTATCAATATGTGCTCAAATACATATTCAGCAAAAAATGTTAAAATATATTGCTGAGCGATAATCTTTTAACACAAGCTTCAAATTCAATTACTCTTTGAAGAGAACATCGCTGGAAAATGTAAAAAATATTATTTATATAATTATAAATTACATAGATAAAAGAATACAGTGTAAACAACGCACAACCTTCTTCAGCAAAATTGTCAATTTAATGTTTTAAAATTTGTACGTGTTCGCTACCAATAAATACAAGCAAGAACATTGGAAATTGACGGTGCGGTTCTGCCGGCGTTATTGCTTGTATTAAGACATATGCAATTGCTCGTGTGGTCGGTGTGTTAGAGTTTAACAATTAAGTTAAGAATTTTTGGCGAGCTATATGGGTTTATATACAACGAAATGTACAGCCTAACCCACGATGTCGATCGACAACTCGATCGACTAACGACAAGTCACTCATTGTAGTTCGTTTGAGCGACCAACTAACTATCGACTTATCGGTCGTCATGCTTTACGTTGTTCACGTAATGCATTTACTAATTATCAAATTAACATATTGCCACATCAAAAATTTCACAAATAAAACGCTAATTTGAAAATAAAAAGCGCTGAAATGTGAAAAGTGTACCATAAAAAAAGCAACTCTATGCTAATTAAAGCTACTAAAAATGTAAACAAAAGACATACATATGTATGCATAACCCTACGTCTTCACGAGCCATCGAATTGAACATGACATGAACATGACGCCGGCAGAGCAACTCTAAAAAATTCATCAACTTCTTTGTTGCGGTGAATACGTGCGATGTCCATGTTCTGTCTTATCAATGTATTTGATGGTAGCGCAATAGAAATGGAATATTTAACAATTTCGTTCTGTCTCTTTTCTTTCTATTAAAAATGGTTGTTGACGGCGAATCTCATGGCGAACATTGATGCTCAGACATATGTTCGGGCATCGATGTCAGAGCATGGACGAAACATGGACATGAGCGGTCTACATTAGCCATATGCGATGTCCGACATGATGTTCATACCAAGTTCACGCGACACATTTCGACGCACAGAATCTTTATCATCTAAGTTCCATTGTCTCAGACGCTGCTTCAGCAGTATCTGGTGCTGTTTTAGGTACTAGCCCCATTGGCGCCACTTCGGAAGCATTATCAGCTTCAACCTCCCAATTATAAAAATCTGATAAAAAGAAAAGGCCCGCTTGCGATCCCGCTGAAATTGAACGTAGTAATTTGATAAATATTTGTAAATTGGTGGTAAATCGGCAATCGGTGCGCTTTGGACGTACATATGTATGTTGGATTCTGATCATTTGCCTTTGCAACAATTCTTTATTGCTATTGAACATGTCTTGGGTCATGGTTTGCGTACAAAGAAGGGACTATTGAGTCCACGAAAATAACTCTAGGATCTATTGCAATGTGTTGAGGCCTATTGTCCTGAAGTTCAGGATATAACAAGTGTTCGTGATTTACCAACTGTTAGCACTCACATAGGTCGCGCACGAGCGTATAGCTTTGATGCAGAAAAAATTGCCGGATTACTTACAAGCTCTTACAGAGCATAGGGAAGATGCTTTATACGAATGCTGGCCCACCTTCAATCAACTCAAACCAAACTCCAGCTTCATTCTTTGCGGCTATAAAGCTTCTAAAACTATTTTGTTTAACTACACCGGAAACTCCAGCTGCAAATATGATTTGTTTGTTAAACATTTGTTTATGTGATTTATAAACATATTTTTGCTGCTATTCATTTACTTACTAGTTCTTTTCGTCTATAAAACTTCTTTATTTTATTATTATTATTAAATTCAAGCGAGCGATAGCGGTCGATATCGTGGGTTAGGCTGTTAAATATTTTGGCTTGAGTTCGGTTTTAATTTAATATCTTAATTAAAATATATTTTTATTTAGAGATAAATGTGAAAAATGTAGACAAAGAAAATATTTACTACAAGGAGGGTTGAACTGACATGCTTCGAGAGCTTCCGCTTTTCTCGTCAGAGTTCTTTATCGCGTAGTAGATTTGTGCTGTTCATGAACGAACTTGTTCAATTGAATAGTTCAGTGGTATGAACAAAGTGAGCTTGTTCAGTCTTTTTGTTCTTTTTTGTTCACTTTATTATTTTTGTTTGATCAGACAAACACTAAATTTCTTGCTAAATACAGAAATACTTCACAAAATATATTAATATCTGCTAAATTGAATTAATATATTTGCTTTAAGTTTGCTTTTTATAATGAAATTTTTTAAAATATAATATCTCCCACTATGTTTGAAAAGCTGTTCAATTATTCAGTACAGAAATAATGTGAACAGCTGAACGAAAAGAACGAACTTGTTCATATATTTGTTCTGAACAAAAATGAATAATCACTAAAAAGAACGTTTATGCCCAACTCTACCGCGTAGTCAATTTATTCTTTGTCTACATGCTTCTCATTTATCTCTAAACAAATATATAATTTAACTGAAAAATTAACTTAATGGGTCGTTTTCAAATTGTAGAATAATATCGGCAATGTGTATATTTTATTCGATGGTTGCATAATACATGGCAAAAACAAAAACGTTATTGTATAAAAAAAACTAACGGGGAGCTGTTAACGTTCCAGTTACATAAGAGACCAACCTAAATTACGACGCAAAGCGTTGTCTGGCTGTCAAAATTTCTCATGCCTATACAAAATGTATGAAACCAACCGAAATAACGCGGCGTCAACGCTTTGCAATTGGAAAATCCAATTTTGACAGCGCGTAAAGAAGTGAAGTTGGCTGCAAAAGTAGTGTTGTTTATTTTGTTAATGCTCACACATATACTTACAGTAATGTAAATGTAGCTACTTTCAGGTCAATTAAGCGTCTTCATCTCTATTTCTTATTTCTATTTATAGTTTTTTTATTAATCAAAGTGAGTAAACATTACTGTTTCTGGCACAACGTTAACGCTCTAATTTAGGTTACCCATGTCAGCGTAAAAGTTAAGCGTTAAATTACGTTGCGCTTTGCGTCGTAATTTAGGTTGGTCTGTAAGCTGTTCAAATTATTAAATCATATAAAAACACACAACACGGAAATACGTAATCTTGCTTTGCGTGAAATTGTTATATTTTTCACTATATTGTTCAATTTTTAATATTTTGTTATTTTTTGTAATAAAACCATGAAATTTTCACTTGGTAGATAAAAAAAAAGAATTTTAAAAAATACTATTGTCTACTTTATATAAAATTTTTCTTGTGTGACGTTTCATTTTAAAAAATCTTGATTATTTTTACGACTTTATTTCCCAAATTTGAACATTTTTGGCGAAAATGTTTACCAACACTGCTTCTACATTGCATCCATATTCTAATATTTTGGGAGTTTTTACTGTGAAAAAATGACCACCAGCACTGTTTCTAACATTTTCCATTACGCTATGTCTTGACGAGCAAATTTTTTGTTATAACAATGACAAAACGTCGGCAGAGCTGTTAACAAAAATTTGTTAACATATACCACATTTACACTATGCAACTTTGTTGCATGCAATTTTCATTTTAAGTGAGAGTGTTGAAATAGAAATGTACACATTTTGTATTTCTTCTCTGTCCTTCTCATTGAAAAAAGAGAGTTGCATGCAACAAAGTTGCATAGTGTAAATATGGTAATAACGTCTTGACGAGCAAATTATTTGTTATAACAATTGTTAGCACAAGAATTTGTCACGTCTGGACCGCTGTTGTTACTGTTTTGTCATTGTTATGACATCGTTGTTAAAACAATTGTTATAACAACGATCTCTTAACAACAAGCATTTTTTCAATACGAAAAAAAGAGACAGCAAACAAAAGAAATTTGCTATCTCTGCCGCACTGCCTTAAAATAATATGACTAGGTCAAACAAAAACATTGTACGTACTCTCCACAATAAAGACCTTAACAAATATTTGTTAACAGCTCTGCCAACGTTTTGTTCATTGTTATAACAAAAAATTTGCTCGTCAAGACGTAGTGTAAGGTCTTTGTTGTAGTGAGCACGTACAATGTTTTTGTTAAGCCTAGTCATATTATTTCGAGGTAGTGCGGCAGCGATAGCAAATTTCTTTTGCGCTTGTCTCTTTCTTTCGTATTGGAAACAATGCTTGTTGTTAAGACATCGTTGTTATAACAATTGCTTTAACAACGCGATCATAACAATAACAAAACAGTAATAATAGCGGTCCAGACGTGGCAAATTCTTGTGCTAACAATTGTTATAACAAATAATTTGCTCGTCAAGACGCCCTGTTATATCGCGCGGTTTTACCGACGGAGTTGCCAGAGTACTTATATGTAAAAATGCACACAGATACTAATAACGTCTTAATCTTTCTTATCACAAAACTTAGTTAAATGCATTTATTAAAACATCACCGAGTTTTGAAAGTCGTTTGGAACATTTACTAGCCGCGTTAGTGGGCTGACATTTTGTAGCCGATGTGTGCCGTTGAAATCGGCGGCGGCTCGATAACGAATAATAGGTCGCCGGCACGACTTGGACCTCTGCTGTTGCTTTAAGCTGAAAGTCCATAACACGCGTTACACACGGTAACGCGTTATAAGCGGTGGCAAAAAAGTAGAATCAGTGTAAATGTATGTGACGAGTTACATAGCACAAAGCGTAAAACGTTTGACGCGAAAAGTAGGTTTACTTTCTACTTTTGTATCCGTCGCATGCGCCATGAAAAAATGACAGCTGTTTTTGATAGTCAGGGATGACAAATTATATTATATTTTCAATGTTATCGATAAATATGTTTGTATGGTGGATTATTTTTTTTACAAAAAAGAAGTCTAATAAAAAAACCCCTATCGCAATACAGTTTACAAATGTTTTCAAGAATAAAATACATTAAAATTAATTTGTTAACACAATTCTTTCATCAACACAATTTTCATTTTATTTATCGATTAATTTTATGTAATAAGTTTCATCTCTGTTATATATATATATTAATTTTATCAATTTATCTTTATACTTTATTCAATATTGTACTGACACAATTAAATTTACATTAAAGTCAAGAAGAGCCGACAATAGAATATCTCTTGCCGAGTTCCAAAAATCACTCACTTCCCGTTCCAAATACAAGGGACGCACCCAAAACCGTCTCGTTTTATTTTGGAGCTTTGAGTATGCCCTTGTTGCACAAAATATTATACTGATAAATTCAATAAATTCCACAAATTTTTTTAACATTTCAATTTCAATTAACATTTTTGCAAAAATTATTTTTATTTGATAAAAATATTTACACTACAGCTGATCAAAACATAAACATTGGCGCACAAAAAGCGTTGCATATAACTTGAATTTAGAAAGGCGTCTAAAGTATGAAACACACAAAACGCACAATGCACGAAACGCGTGCTATGAACTTTCAGCTTTAGTTCAGAATAAATTGTAAACACTAAATAACTGATCCAGACTTTTCCCTCTCCGTCATTTGTTTATTCCCTTGCTTCTTAAGGCCGAGACACATAGAATCCGTCATACGTTATACGTCGCCTTTTTCAACTGACAGCTAAGTTAAAATACATGTTTTCTTATGAACTTGATCACATACAGTACTTCTCCGTCAACGCAAAGTACAAAGTTGGCCAACTTTTAACTTTTAACGTACGTTGAGTACTTTGACAACAATTGTTTGGTTTGTTCTTTGTTGTGGGTTTGTTTTTCGCTCAAAAATAAAATAATTTAAATTAAAATTTATTCGATTGTATAAAGTTTTGGTGCTTTGTTATAAAAAAATAAAGAAATTAAGAATTAAGAAATAAGAATTAAAATAAAGAAATTAAAATTAATAAATAAATAACAGCTGATTTTCTCTCCGTTAACAAAGTACTCATTGTGCCAACATTATCCGTCATTCCGTTAACGTCAGTTGAAAAAGGCAACGGATGACGTATGACGGATTCTATGTGCCCCGGCCTTTAGAATAGGAGGATTTTTCCCCGGGAGCAAATGAAGAGAAAAAACTCCGCGGGAAAATTCATAATTGGGCTGATAGAATATTCGTGGTGTAGTAATTATTAAATTCCATTGCCTGTATTCACAAAAATTAATTCTGCTCAAAATTATAAAATAAATCAAAATTTTATATAAAAACAGTACTATGGCCTGCCGATGAGTATTTTTATTTGAACATTAGATAATATAAAATATTTGTCACGCAAATATGTATATTACAGTAATATTGACTTAGCTGCACAATCAACTTTTCACAATTTTGTGCGCAGATAAGACAAAAAGGCTGTTAGCTTAAATAAATTTATCTGCTTTAATGTGCACGTTCGCACAATTATTTAATGTATGCAGCTAACCTTAATTTTTTATATGAAAATATTAAAAAACTGTCAAAAAATAAGTTATATATGCAGGTATACAGAGTGCACTTAAGACAGGATTTTGAAGAATAATCACAGAAAACCAATATTTTGTTCAGTTAAGTCAAAATGCAGCTAAGATTGCTTTTTTGTATGAAAATAATTTTAAAATGCCAAAAATTTAAAGCATTTATCTTAAAGTGTAGATATAGAAAGTGCACTTAAGAAACGAATTTGTATGGGATTTTAAGGAATAGTGACACCAAATAATTGTTTTGTGCAGTTAAATCAAAAGTTCTCACGAGCAAAAGGCAGTGAAATCAAAACTACTGTATTACACATTATTATCAAACAACTTGATATGTACTATAATAGTTTAATTATCTCAAATGTACAAATAACATAAAAGAAACATGGAAAATAGATATATATATATATAGTTTTTTCATTAGAATTTAGATTTTTTCAGCGCCGTTTAACGCTTTTTGGGATAGTATTTAGCTCTTTTTGCTTTGTGTATGTTGGATTCGCTGTCTCTTCCTCTCTTTCCAATAAGTACTCGCCCACAATACAATTTTTGTCGCAGCAATTCTTCATTTTCCAGTGAGTAAGAGCGAGAGGAATATATATGGTTTATATATATCTATTTCACACTGTCCCACAAATTCAGAAATTGCTGCAACAAAATTTTATGTGTGGACCGGAACTAAGCCACAAAGTATGTGACTAAGCTATCATGTTATGCCAACACAAATGAGGCCGTGTGATTACCCCATGATTCAATAATATATGTACAAGAGATCTGCTGATTGCTTATGTTCCCTTTGTTTGCATGCTGTGTTTGTCAAAGTTCATATGAAAAATGTAGATTATATAAACTATATAGAGTTATTTTGACAATCAAACTATGTAGGAGCTTTTGTTGTACTGATGCACAGACTTGTATTATCATGGATCATGGATTATCCCATTTATATCAAAGCGAATTAATATCAAGTGGCCTTATCATTAAAACACTACACATACAAAGTAGTTGTAGGACTGTTTTTATTTCTACGTTGACAGTTTGGGTTAAAGTTTTTTTTTTTATATAGAGCTTGACTGATGGGGTGTAAGCAGCTGATGATCAGCTGTGATGATAAGGCTACCTGGTACTGAGTTTGCCTTGTTTTATATAAAGGGATTTCAGCGGCAGAGCTACAAGCCGATCGGTTAAAAATCGGCGGCTACTATCCGCCGGTTCTTATCTCCAAGCCGCGTCGCCACCGATTGACTGTGATATATTAAACAACCTTTTTTTTGTTGAAATATTAAAATATTTTAGCTGGAAATTTTTTTAAAATATTTTATTTAAAAACATTTTTAAGTATATATTCGTTCAAACCGAGGCTTAAGCCGCCGCTGAGTCATCTATGTAAACGCCGGCGCCGCCGACCACTATTATCTGCGCCACCGATGAAAGGCCTCGTCCTGGAACTCTGTTTAGCGGTATTTACTTTGTGGTGGTGTGTACGTAAAAAGTATAAGGTTGCATCAGATTTCCTTTTATATATTATTAATTATAATAAAAAAAAGTTTAATAAACATGTTAACACGTTTGGCTACGAGACAAAAACATTTGTGGGGGCGCAACATTACACAATTAGTGTCGGTGAATCATAGAGGAGCACCCCGTCCACTGGCACTTAAACAATTTAACACACAATTGGAAAGACGGCAGGAACTAAGGGCTGCATTAACGACGAGGGTATGTTCGAGAACATTTTGTAGCAGCCGGAACAAGAAAGCGGAAGAAGAGTTGCTGGAGCAAGATCAGCAAGATTTTATTATCAACAAAGATCCCCAGTTGCCGGCAACAGTTGCCGTACCCGAAGTATGGCCGCACGTGCCATTATTGGCCACAAAAAGAAATCCAGTGTTTCCTAGATTTATGAAAATTTTAGAGGTGACATGATTATTATCATCATTTGAAAAGTTATAGAAACAATTTTATTTATCTCTTTTCAATTTATTCCATATGCAAGGTCTCCAATCCACAGCTTATTGATTTAATAAGAAGAAAAGTTAAGCTGAATCAACCCTATGTTGGTGTTTTTATGAAAAAAGACAACGAAAATGAAGCTGAAACTGTCGAAAGACTGGATGATGTTTATAAAATTGGTACGTTCGCCCAAATACTGGAGTTGCAAGACCTTGGCGATAAGTTGAGAATGGTTGTGGTGGCTCACAGGCGTATTAAAATTACTGGACAAATTTTGGAAGAACTTGTACCACCGAAAGGTATTTTCTTTTTACACTTGATATTTCTACTTTCATAATTTTTGTTAGAATTACCTTATTTGCAGTCTACACCTAACTTAACTTAACATTAACTTCAAGTTAATGTTAAGTGTAGACCACTTAAGTTAATGTTTTTTTCAGGTTATAACATAGTTGTTAGTGCAATTGTTTTAACAACGCACTCATAACTTTAAGTTACAACAGCATTTCAAGTTAGGTGGAGACGTAGTTATAATTTTATGAGTGTTGTGTTTTTCTTCCGACGGGGTTTTTTTGAATTTGGAACGATTTTCCGTCATCCCACGTCAAATTTGGTTTGTAAACAGACCGGTTTCGGCTATGTGCCATCTTCAGTGTTCTATTGAATATAATTTTATATTTTAATGAAAGCGTGGAACAAATGTACTTTAGTGAAGTTGCTCCAAACAACATAAAAATTTGCCTATGTGATAGAAAATTGAAAAATAAGTAGAAAAAAAATAAAAAAAGTTGGCGGCAACCCATATTTTCCGAGTTATGGGTCTCTGAACTTTTCATATAAAACTGTGAGTACGCATTACATTAAAAAGTTTGTTTTTAATTTTTAAGAATCCCTACATAGCCGGCATTCGGCCGGGCTAAAAGGCTTTTCTAGGTATGCCGAATAACGGCTTCGCTGAAGAAAGATGTTGTGCATATCTGGTCTTCGACCGGCCTCAAGGATTTTCTCCTCTAGGTATGTCAAATAGCGACTTCGCTGAAGAAAGATTTCCTGCATAGCCGGCCTTCGGCCGGGCTCAAGGATTTTCTCCTCTAGGTATGTCGAATAGTGGCTTCGCTGAAGAAGGATTCCCTGCATAGATTTTCTGCATAGCTTTTAAATGACACCAATATTGACTTATTCAACTCATAAATGTAATGCATAATCACAGTTTTATATGAAAACTTCAGAGGCTCATAACTCGGAAAATATGGATTGCCGCCAACTTTTTTATTTCATGTTTTCTTCTTCTTTTTAAATTTTCTATCACATAGGCTAATTTTTATTTTGTATGGAGCAACTTCACTAAAGTACATTTAAGCCGAAAGCGTTTCCTTAACAAATAAGTCCTATTAATGGGACATTACATTTGTAAAAAATGTTAATTCAAGTCTTGAATTATAGTTTATTTCAAGCCAAGGTAGATCTATAAAGTATACTCATCGGCGAATTGATACAACAAAGCAACTCTTTTTGGAAAATTAAAATGTGTGTGGCTTGGTAAAATATACTAAAATTTGACATCGTAATTACTGAACATATGTACCTTATATATCGACCTTGTTTCAAGCCTTGCATTAACTGCCTGTCCCACGATCAGGGCTACCGTTGGAAGTTTTTGAAAAAGTCGCACAAAACGTCGTTCCTTGGGACGCTTATGACATCCACACGCAATATCATCCTTCGTTGTTATTAAATTCGCCAGTTTTTCATATTGCTAAGGTTGTTGTGTTTTTTGACCTACAATAAATTAAATAAACCTTTAAAATTTGAAAAAAGAATAAAAAATTTATTGCAAATAAATTTATTGGATTTTGTACTTACATTTTATTTAACTGGACACTTTTAACCACGCAAATAAAAATTTAAAAACTTCCCGTGAGTAAATAAACAACTTGTAAAAACGTAGCTACGATCGTAATGCGGAATACATACAATCGAAAAAGAAATCGAAATGACACGGGGGAGCGGAACGCAGAATACCAAAGGTGCCAAACGTAGAAAATTTCGATCCGAATTGTAACGCAGAATAGGGGTAAATATCTATGCAAAAAAAATTGTATAGTCATCGTAAGTAAAGGTGTCCAGCAAATCTCACATTAATCGGTTAACAGGAAAGGGCCAAAACTAAGTATTACTTTTTATGGGCGTGGCGCCACCGATTTTTTAACACTAAATTGTATTGCCATGAAAGGTAAAGCTATTTACCAAATTTCAGATCAATCATTCAAGAGGAAGGGGGTAAAAATTAATATTACTTTTTATGTGTGTGGCCAAGCCCACTTTCTAATCTCAAAATTGTGTAATAATCAAAGGTATAAGTGTGTACCAAATTTTGGATCAATCGGTTAACAGAGAGGCGTTAAAACTTGAGTATTACTTCTTATAGGCGTGTCGCCGCCTACTTTCGTAATTACTAAATTGTATAGTCATCGTAAGTAAAGGTGTCCACTAAATCTCAGATCAATCGGTTAACAGTAAAGGGCTAAAACTAAGTATTACTTTTTATGGGCGTGGCACCGCCCACTTTTTTAATTGTAAAAGTATATAGTGATTGTAAGTAAAGGTGTCCATCAAATCTCAGATTAATCGGTTAACAGGAAAGGGCTAAAACGAAGTACTACTTTTTACGCCAAGTTTTTTAACTACAAACGTGTATACTCATTGTAAGTAAAGGTGTCCAGCAAATGTACTGTGTACTACTTTTTATGGCCGTGGCGCCGCCGACTTTTTAAATACAAAAGTGTAGAGTCTTTGTAAGTAAAGGTGTTCACCAAATCTAAGATCAATTGGTTAACAGGAAGTGGCTAAAACTAAATGTTAATCTATGGGCGTGGTGCCGCCCACTTTTTAAAATACAAAAGTGTAGACTACTTGTAAGTAAAGTCGTCCACTAACGTCCCTTTTCACAATGTACGAGTAAGAGTTAACATGGACTTTAACGGAAACTTGCCATACAAAACTTGCCGTTAAAGTTCACGATAACTCTTAATCATACATTGTGAAAAGGGGCGGAAATCTCAGATCAATCGGTTAACAGCAAACGCGATAAACTTCACAAACAGGGTAAGTTAAATAAAACCATTTAAAAAATTTTAAAACAAATAAACCCCCAAAACCAAAAAATGTCAAAACTAAAAAAATCGGCAAAAAACCAAAAAATCGCAAAAAAATCGAAAAAATTCTCAGAACGAAAAAAAGTGTTAACCAAAAAAAAATCGCTAAAACTAAAAAAATCACCAAAAACCGAAAAAAATCCCCAAAACCGAAAAAAGCGCCAAAAACTGAAAAAAAATCGCCACTACTAAAAAAAATCGCTAAAACTAAAAATATCGCCAAAAAGTAAAAAAACGTTAAAAAACGCCAAAACCACGATGTCGCCAAAACTAAAAAATCGACAAAAAATTGAAAAAATGAAAAATCGCCAGAAAACAACGAAAAATAATGAAAGAAATTAAATTAAACAAAAAAGCACAACGAAAAAACTGCCAAAATAAAAAAGGGACAAAAAGCGAAAAGGGATATAAGGGTGTGCGAGCCAAAGTCGCACTTTACTTAATTTATTTAATTTTGAAAAAGGTTTAATTTTTCATTATTTGACAAACAACAGAAAGTTTGAGCATACATTTTGTTGCTTTTAAATTATTTAAATTATAAACTTGAAAAGACGTGAAGTTTACTTCCAGTTGAATTTCAAATACTAGAAGTTTAAAATTTTGATTGCTTATTGGGAAATATCGTAATGAAGAAAAAAAATCAGTAGCGGAATTCTGTAACTTTTAACGATACGATAATCGTAACATTTGTCGACATATTGAGTCGCTTGCATAACGGTAGTGCGATTGTGTAATTTTATTCGATATCACGTTAAAAAAAGCGAAAAGCGCAAAGAGGAATGGAAAAAAACAAATGAATTTGTCCATGCCAAACAGTTGTAGAGACAATTTTCTCATTCGGATTGTTAATTTTGAGAAACATGTATATGTTAAAATAAATGTTTAAATAATAGAAATATTGTTATTTATACATAAAAGTATTTATATGTTTCTATATGGTTGTAGAAAAATAACTTTTGTTGTTGGCATAAAGTACGTGCTACGGCTGCACAGCCGACTCTTATCTATCCATTAACAACAGACAGCGAATATCGTTATAAATGTTACTGAATAACAAATTCGATAAATTTTCGTTATACTCCCATATGCGAGTTCATTTTGTGCGGTTTTAAATTTATGCGGTTTTTTAAATAAAAAAATAAATAAAAACACATAATAAAAAAAGTAAAATACACTTTATTTTACATAGTTAGTATACGCACTTATAACGCCGCCTTGAGAAAAATCCTAAGTTTCCTTTATCATATTTAATTTCTTGTTTTAAAAATACATATTTGCATGTTACTTCATCAGGTAATACCATGAAAAAATAAAAAAGGGGCAAAAATATTGTTAAAATCATTAAGGCTGTAAGTGATTTACAGAATGAAATTCTAAATATGGATCCAGATATGGAAAGAGCATTAAAGCTCCAGATTATCAGGAGATGTAAAAGCAATTAAAAAGATCCGCGCCACAAAGTTTAATAACAAATTACTTCTCACGAAAGGAAAATTCTATGACAGTTAGCTCTAATGGAAATCCTAGTGATGGAAGTGACTTTACAATTTTACTGTTTTTATTCATTTGTTTTATTGTTTTTGTAAATGAAATTAATTTTATATTGATTTTCTATGCGCTTTTTGTTCGACTTTAAATACATCAATTCAAATTTATGCGTTATTTTTAAATCGTGAACGCATCCATAGATTTTATATGCGAATTTGGTTTGTGCGATTTCTTGCGGAACGGATCAATCGCATAAAGCGAGGTTTGGGTGTATTTATTTTAACGATACGATTATCGTAATAAAAGTTGCAGAATCGAGCTACAGCACTATTTTTGATATTCTGGGGTTTTGAGATCTCAGTTAAACTAGGTTTAGTTAATCTGAAAAAAGATTTGTGCCGCCATTACCAAGTTTGTATACAAAATTTTGACGGAGCAGCTTAGTTTTGCTTAAAATGTTGGTCTTTAATGAAATCATACAAAAAAAAAACATTTCGCCGGAAAAATCAGAGTTTCAGACTACGTTAAACTAAGTTTGGACTTAATCCACATTTCAAAAACGCAGACTTAGGAATTTCAGAATTTTAAAGATTGACATTTCTTGCATTTGAACAGATATTTAAAAAGACTGAAATTAATGTATATAATTTTTCCAAACAATTTTTATTCGATTCCACAAAGGCCTTTTCAGTTTTAGCAGAATTTTTGAAACAAATTATGGTTCTGCCACATTCGTCTACAAATGTCGGGCAAATATTTAGTGTCGTCAATTTAGCAAACACACTCACTGACTAGCTTTTTTTCTCTTCCCCGGTTAATAGTCTAGCACACTGTTCACTACACGACGGGGGTAACTAAGCTAATATTCGATGTTCCTTAGAAAATTAAAATTTCGTAGGAATTCTTTATTCTAAAGATTATTTGAAACTCATAAAACCAATTGTTTTGACACTAATATGAATGTCAAAACAATTGGTTTTATGAGTTTCAAAGCGATTTAGCAAAAATTATAAATTCGGAAATGTATTCATTCTGAAAATCATTTATATTCCATGGCATATATTTAAGCTTGTAAAATCATTTTTATGTTATCGATTTATGTTTATAAAACACATAAAATTATTGCCGATGCGTGTTTCGTACGTGTTGGACATGCGGGATTCGTGTTCGTGTCGTGTTGGAAAATGTCGACAGTAAAGTAAACAGCGCACAAAGAAAAATATTAACATGTTTTTTTTAATATTAGACATTATCTGGGCTTACCATTTCCTTTAACATATAGTACGTTGTACGTGGTCCTCGGGTAGATAGCAAACTCCTGTAGCACGCATATGTCCAGGCTCTCTTCGGTTAAGAGGACCTTTAAATTACCTGTTGCACACTTCGAGCGCTTCAGATTTATTTGCACGATTTTCATCGGCATTGTGGAATTATTGAGTTGGTTCCGAAAGCTGCATACCAACCAGAAGATTGTTACCAACACTCGTTAGGCGGAACACCTTAACCTTGGCGTCCCTAACCCCGAAAAATAGTTTGGAGATCGCTTTCTAGACCGCCACTGCTAGAGACTTCGCGATTGATATCATAAGGCAGGTACCACTACTGCCGTGGTTTTCCGCAAGGGTGACAGACCAGTCGTCCATTGGAATGCTGGGACTCTGAAGCTTTAAACACCAACATTTTCCCACTATCTTTGTCTAATGGCGGAAACCAAATTCTTGTCCGCGGTCTCATCAGGCTTGTTAGTAAATAAATAAATTAAGTAGCTTGTTCGAGATACGCAAAATAATTGTGGTTCGCTTACAATTCCAAGCTTCGATACTTTGATTCTTGCAAACACTTTCTCGCAAGCACAAATCAACGGCAACAGGAGTGTTTTTTCTCCTATATGCCTTTAATTTATGCACAATAAACCGACTCGACTTGTTTTTGTTACCCCTCTCAAATTAAAGACCGGTTCATTTTTAATGAGGATTCCTAAAACATTTGAGAGGCCTAGTGATGACCGCCCGTGAGCTGGACCGTGTCTAAAAAAGGTATATTTTTGTAGTTTTTTGCATATTTTCGTATTTTCTCCCAAGACAACAAATAAACAAATTACATAATCTTTGTAGTTTTTTGCATGTTTTGGTATTTTCTCCAAAAACATCATATGAAAAAATTACATCGTATGAAAGATCTTTTCAAGCTGCAACCAATGGTGTATTAAACTTTACCATTCATACCATCAGCAATGCAGTATTCCATAAAAAACACGATTTTTTAACCGTTTTTATTGCAGATGGTACTTGTATTAAAATAAATTAAAATTTTTTTTAGGAGTTTGTTTCTGTGCTTAGAAAATTTCGAACTTTTGCAATAACTAGAAACAGAAATAAATAAACAATGCCTCAAATTATATAATACCAAAAAACTTAATTTTTTTAATATAAGTAGCATCTGTAATAAAAACACTTAAAAAATCTTGGTTTTTATGGAATAAAGAATTGCTGATGGTATGAATGATAAAGTTTAATGCACCATTGGATGCAGCTTGAAAAAATCTTTCAAACGATGTAATTTTTTCATATGATGTTTTTGGAGAAAATACCAAAACATGCAAAAAACTACAAAAATAGACCTCTTAGACACGGTCCAGCTCACGGGCGGTCATGACTAAACTCCGCAAATGTTTTGGGAAACCTCATTAAAAAGACGGATCTTTAATATGAGAGGGGTAACAACATTTTGTTTTTCGTTGAGTCGTTTTAATGCACAATATTCAAAGGTTGCCAATTTTTATGATAAAATCATTCTAAAATGTCAATTCTAACAAATAATTCTGGCAAAAAAAACCGACTTCAATACAAAGAGCCAAATCTTGTACGCCAATTAATACAAAAAATTTTCAAAAATTTTCTGGAACATTTCGTACCATTTCCATTTTCACCAGTCATAGGACAAGTGCGTTCAAGACAATTGGTACAACATTTCCCGCAGTGTTATTATCACAGTTTATTTTTATCTCTTTCTCTCTATGTTTTCTCTGTCTAAAATCCTCACATTGTCAAAATCCACAGTATGTTTGTGGTTGATAATGTGCGTTGATAAAGCTGTTGAAGCTGTTGAAACAGCACAAACCAAACAACACATACCGAGAAAAGAAACAAAGAAAACCTTTTTTACAGTGTATCATTTATTCCGGGCTTGACAGAAAAAAAAGAAATAAAAACAGATGTTGAAATTAACAATATAAAATTTGCATATAAACCAAAAACAACACTAAAAATGTTAATCATTATTTTTTTTTCCTTACTCTTGTTTGTTTGCCTTTTGAATCTTATTGTTCCGTTTTACAAAATTTTACGAGCAAAAATTTTGTGCTGAGTATTTACAATATTGAAATTTCACTTTACTCTCTCAATTTGTGTTCTCATTTACTGTATTTTGGTTAAACGAACGTAATTTAGTTAAATGCAGTAAACTTCAGTAAAAATTTTAAAAAAAATTTTGGGTACTTGAACGTACTTATTAAGTGTGTTCCCGTACTCAAAATTGGGTAAATGAAAGCGCTTTTGAGAACATAACATTCTTCTTCTTCTTGCACGAAACAGCCCGGAATTTTTCTTCCGGTAGATTGTGTAAAGTGCAAAATAATCAGCTGTTTGAGAAATAAACAATAACAAATGAAAAATTATAAATTTAGGCAACAGAAATACGAAAGAAATAATTGCTTGTTTCAAAGCAAAATACATTTATATGTATGTATTTATGAAAATACCTAAAACTGAAAAATGCCATTAAAAATCTTTGTGTTGGTTTTTATTGGTATGTTTATTTTCGCAACACTTTCATGCATTTTTTGCATATTCGTATATTCATTTTTCAAAATGCCACATATATTTTGTATAATTCGCAATTCAGAAAAAACCACAACAATCCATTATCCACTATTTAATATAAAAATGCAAATACCAGCCGATGAAAATGCCCAAACAGGTTCAACATCTGCAACGCAAACAACAGATACTGAACGCCGTAAATTGGCAAGAAAATCCAGACCAGGACGTTTTCAAAAGAAAGAAGTACCACCAGAAACAACTGCTGGCGAAAAAACCGAAACTACAGTTGGCGATACTAATGCTGCACCGACAGTAGATGCAAAAACCTCTACAGAGTCTGAAGGTACAAAAAATGCTGGTGCTTTTGGCGATTCGCAAACACCACCTGAACAAATGCCTGTGCTAATGGTAGAAGTTGTTAATGTTCAACATGAAAACTTCAAACATACTGAAGAAGTTAAGGCTTTAACTCAGGAAGTTATTAAGACTATACGTGATATTATCACCATGAATCCTTTGTACAGGTATTTGCAAGTTAAGTTTTATTTTTGTTGACTATAATTCACGATTTTATATTTACTTGTTAGAGAAAGTTTACAACAGATGTTGCATCAAAATCAACGTGTTGTTGACAATCCTGTCTACTTATGTGATTTAGGTGCATCTTTATCAGCAGCCGAACCAGAAGACTTACAAAAAATAATGGAGGAAATGGATGTAAGTTTTCTTTTAATTATTAAAATTATTAAAACATTATATACATATGAAAGTTAGATTTACAGCTTATTCGGTGCCTGTTTACAAGCAAAGTTCGTGTGAAACTTGACATCAGGGTTGGAAAAAACACGGGGTTTTTAAATAAAACCCTGCCCGGCTGGTTGTTCCTTGGGGTTGGTTTGGGCTTTGTTGGGTTTTATTGATTTCTTAATGATCTAATAATTGATCTGAGCAATGTTGTCAAATTAGTCCTTTTCGGTATAGATTTAGCAAGAAAATCTTCACCGTTAAACAACATTCAGTTGTATAATGAAGCTTTAAATAAGCAACAAATGTTACTCCCAGTTAGAGTTTTTCTTTTCCCGGACTTTTTCATTTCCCAGGAAAGCGGGATTGATTTTTCAATTTCCCGGGAATTTCCGGGAATTGCCGCCCAGTACAAAACGATACAAAATAGCATTTCACTTAATTTATTTGAACAAAAACAAATACCAATTCACGAGATTTGTTAAATAAGCTCATGGATGCATTAAACGTAATAAAAAAAATTATAAAATTTGAGGTCTTTAGCCGTGCTGTATGGTTTTTAATTTAAATTAAAAAATTTTATTTTTTATTGCATAACTTCTGATTAGTAGCCACCCGAAGTAAAAAAATGTACTAGTTTCATACTTTTTTATAATTTCCGTAGCTTCTTAAGTAGAAAAGATATTGCAATGATTTATGATTTATTTCATAAGACACTAAAGAGCAATTCATACTGCTAAGCAAAACTGAATTGAAATAATTAAGTGGCTGAAAAGTGACCACCTGAAAATTACATATTTTGTTTGTATCGATTTTTAATTGAACCCTGTGTGAACCTGTTGTACATAAAGGTTTAACTTTTTTTTGTTGCAAAAATTTATAATTTTTGAAAAATTCTAAATTTTGAGCTTCAAAAAACTCATGTGTGGCTTAAAATAACAATCTGATATTTTGAAAAAATATAGACCAGCCGCCTTATTCCGTAATACGATAAAGCTAAATCTTGATCGCTAAAATGCTGAACAAATACAAAATTAAACATTTTTGGCGATGACATAAAACACTAAAATTTCGGTGGATTAAATTTTTAAGACATTCCATAATTTAGCAATATACATTGCAAAATTGTATTCGTAGAGGAAAATTGATAAATCGACCGTATAGATTTTTAGCGATAGAGATTTGGCTTTAGCGAGTTACAGAATAGGGGGGCAGTACTTCTTTATTATGTCCACTCTCGCTATGTCCACTTAGTGACAATCTGTTATTTTCACTTCTTCACGAAATACGTTTTTTGAGTGCTGCTCTTAGAAAAATGTGAAAAAATGGAGACAAATAAAATGTGCTCAAAACTACAAATTTTTTCTTTTATTTACATATTTTTCTAAATAAAAGCAGCACTAAAAATGTGTGCTTACAAAGAAAAAAAGTTATCATAGTAATATTTAAAAAATCGCGGGAATTCCCGCACAATTTTCCCGGGACTTATTTCCCGAAAAATGTGCGGGATCCTGGGAATTTTTTCCCGAGAAATCCCGAATGAAAAACACTACTCCCAGTTCAACAAGCTTTAAAAAGTGACGGCCGTTGAAATTCGGTGTAATTTGTTGAACAATGCTATACTACTGTCAAAACAGGATTTTGTTAAAAAGCGAATGAAAAGCTTACTTACTCCAGCTGATTATTTGGGGAATATGATGCATTCCAAATATATGGCAAACTAATTAGTAAAGAAAGCGAAAAGATAGCTGAAGAATGCGTAAGTCAAAAGCACCCCATTTCTACCACCCTGTTTGGCATTTAAAATTGAAGATGCACAATACTTTCCACAATATTTATTTAAGGAAGAAATAAACACGTCATCTTTAAATGAAAAAACAATGGTGGAAAATATTAAAAGCCAAAACTTGATAATTTTTACCTCACTAATAAATTGATTACCCTGCTAGTTCACCATCAATAGCAATAATTTTTTCATCTTATAATATAATATTGAGTAACTTTAGAAATCGTCTTAGATTGGAAAAAGCAATAGCTCTCTAAAATCAATTAAAATCTGAGCCACATGAGTGGCAACTGATTTAAAATAACTTCTTATGAACATATTTGGGCTATTATTTTTATAATTTTTTTACAATTATATTCTTATATTAATTAAATTATGAGTTTAGTCGAACTGTATGCGTTTATATCCAAAGAAATTAAATTATTTTTGGCTTGAGTTCGGTTTTAATTTACAGTTCGACTAAACGTATAACTTAATTCAATAATTTAATAACAAAATACAATTATGTTACATAAATTTCAAAATTGCAAAATGTTTTAATAATGTGTCCAAATAACATAAGAAATTATCAGCAAATAATATAATTTTTAGTACAAAAACTTGATAAAACTTAATAGAAGTCAATAAAAATAATTTGAAATTTAAAAATAATTTGAATTTACATTAATTCAAAATATTGAACTAGAAAGCCGAAATAATAAAAATTTTCAGTCTTATACCTATTCAGTTCAAAAATAAAAAATTACTTAAAAATAATTAATAATGCGACGCCCCGCGCAAAATAGTTATATTCATGATAACTCCTCAGCTGATAATCTGGAACTAAAAATACAGACAAAATAACTCAAGCAGTTTAGCGTGCATAATAAACCTACACAGACAGCTTTGATTGTAGGTGTTGAAAAAAATGCCCATTAGAGCGAGACAACAAATAACAAGTTTGTGAGTGTTGGATTATTGAGAAATTTCGGCAAAGACTAAAATTGAATCACAATAAAAGAATGCATGGCACGGATTTAAAAGAAGTCTTGTATTCTATTTGCTGGCAAAAATTGGTTAAATAGCTGATGTCTTTTTGTAAAAAGCATCCACCTTCATAAGTGGTAAAAGTGAAAAAGAACGCTGATGAGACGGTGTAGCGGCCTGTCGAAATCAATAGTACTGATCCGTTCTGCTAATCTGATTTGAATATTCCAACACTCCACTCTTAATAAAAATAATTTGAATTTACATTAATTCAAAATATTGAACTAGAAAGCCGAAAGAATAAAAATTTTCAGACTTATGCCTATTCAGTTCAAAAACAAAAAATTACGTAAAAATAATTAAGGAATTACGTTTATCAGGCATACAACTAACCGGTCTCACCAAAAAAAATTGTTGAATCTACAAAAGAGTGAATAAAAATGAGAAATCCGGAAGGGTTAGCAGACATTGTTTTGATTATGTCACCACCACTGTATTAACATAATATTAAAATTTGTTTTTAGTATTTTAAAT
This sequence comes from Panzeria rudis, assembly GCA_956483635.1. Lineage (NCBI taxonomy): Eukaryota > Metazoa > Arthropoda > Insecta > Diptera > Tachinidae > Panzeria > Panzeria rudis. The sequence continues at coordinate 39,754,023 of OY101451.1, read as the reverse complement.
ATCTTTCTACATATTGTATAGTGGAGTATTTTTGACTTAGTTGCATAATCAAGTTTTCACGATTTTTTGTGCAGATAAGTCAAAAATGCTGTTAGCTTAAATATACTTGCCTGCCTTAATGTGCACGTACACACAATTATTTAATGTGTGCAGCTAACCTTGATTTTTTATATGAAAATAATTAAAAGCTGCCAAAAAATATGTTGAATGTGCAGGTATACAAAGTGCACTTAAAATAGGATTTTGAAGAATAATAAAAAAACATTTTGTGCAGTTAAGTCAAAATACAGCTAAAGTTTACGTTTTGTATGAAAATAATTTTAAAATGTCAAAATTTTAAGGCATTTACTTTAAAAGTGCAGGTATAGAAAGTGCACTTAAAAAACGAATTTTTATGGGATTTTAAGGAATAGTGATACCAGATAATAATTTTGTGCAGTTAAGTCAAAAGTAGTCTTAAACAAAAGGCAGTTAAATCAAAACTACTGTATTTGCTTAGTCAAACTCATCGCGTTTATCAAATTTTTCTTGATAACTGCAAAACTTTCGTATTTATTAAAGAAACTTAGTATTAAGTTATGAAATTTAGTATTTCAGACAATACTTTACTTTATATTTTCTCGGAAAGCAATGTTATTTAATTTTACATACTCCTTTCCTATGACTATGTCATCTTTCCAAAATGTAATGAACATACCAAGGGTGTCTAGTAAGTCAGACTTGTTGATCTTGCATAAACTAAGCCACTTTTGCCGAACATAAGGTATTGTTGGAAAGTTAAACAATTTTACACCAGAATCCTTACAAAAGTGTCTTGTGTTATTACATTCTGGAAAAAGGCAACTCATCTTTATTTAAATTTAAATATTTTAATTGAACACAATGTAATAAAAATTATCCGATTTTTTTCTGTATGTTTTTTTATTATTTTTATTTTTAAATAAAACGGAAAAAATTGGATTTCATAAATTAATATCGTAGCATGAATTTTCATAATTCGATTAAATGTCTAGAACTTTAATATGGCGACGAAAAGAGAGAACTGCACTACCTTCTATTATTGTATAATGGTTATAACTTTGACTTAGATTAAGATTTGTTTTTGAGAAGATTTTTACGCAGAAAAAGTGTATTAATGAAGAGTGAACTCAAGCCAAACTGAACTCAAGCCAAAAATAACTAAATTTTCTTATATATTTTTTTGATATAATATACCATCTTTGTTTACATTAATAAATATAGAAAAACCCACTAGGGTTAACTGCCTGTACATCGACGTCGAAAGAAGGCGTTCATTCGAATTCTAAGCGAAATAACAGTGATTTGGGTTTATTCTCAAAGGCATAAATCGTCACAGAAAATGCAAAATGCCCTATCTAACATTTTAAAAGTTTAACAGGAGAAGCATAAAACATGTTTAAATAAAAATATATATTGACAATTAATACGAAATTTTACAATAAATATATAAATTTGTGGGTCCTTTTTTACTTGTATTGTAAGATTTTGTACCAATTGTTAATATATTTTTCATTTAAGCAAGCTTTGTGCTTCTCCTGTAAAACTTTTAAAATGTTAGATAGGGCTTTTTGTATTTTCTGTGACGAAACACACTTTTATGCAAACGATGACTCGAACGACAAGTTGAAATAAAACGCAAGTGTTTTCATACAAAATCCGATTTAATGATGTCGAAGCAATACGAACGCGATGCCAAAACCACTCACTGTGATGCTTGCGACTGGTAAAAAATTTTGCAAAAAAGTCCATTAAATTTCTAATACGCATTATTTCTATTCAATATAACATTTACTCACTTTCCTATTAATTTGTTTTATTATTTATACACATATCGCATCCTAAATACAAAAGGGTCATAACTCAAAATTTTCCAAAACTGACTTTTTCCATAAATTAATTCAGAGTACACATATCTAACTACTGCAAAAATTTCTTTCACATCATTATCTTCTTTAACTGGAAAAAAATAATTATGTCTATTTTTATGTTAGTGTGTTGCTTCTGCACGATGAACTAAAGAGAATTATTTTGAGTTGCGTTAATGTGCTCAAGAGCAACTGATTACTTTTATTACACATAAAGAGTTTTATTTTGAATTCTGCCTCTATTACTGTAAAAAGTGATAAATTTCGTGGTATATTATTTTGCATTGTGCTTCTTTAGTTGGAAAAAGTGAGTTCAATTATCAGTTGAAGAGGCACAACCTGAGATAATATCACTAGTTAATCGAAAAAATTTCGGTTAAAGAGTGATAAATCAAAATTTTATTTTATTTTCGCAAACATAATATAAAATTTAAAAAAGTATAGCAGAACCTTCTTCAATATTGAATTTTTTCATAATGGAACAATATTTTCTTTAAATATTACAATCATTTTTACATAAACAGTTTTTTGTCTCTCCTGAAAATTTTAGTATTTTGAGTTGTGACCCTTTTGTATTTAGGGTGCGATGTATACGATTATTTTAGAAAAATATAAAACTCTCTAACACAGTGAAAACCGCAAATACTGTAAATACAACCACCGCAAATACAGTAAATACAAAATTACGACTCTTCCAATAGTTTTGTGTCACCATAGTACTGTTTACACAAAAATATGATTTTAATTTCCCAATACTGCCGTAATAGTAATCCAATACTGCCACCACATTGCAAATTCAAAATTATGACTTAAGGCCATGTCAGATAAAACTTTTGCTTCGCGTTGCGTTACAGATTCGCTTTGACATCTAAGATGAAATGTACATACTTATACGAAACATGCTACATAAAGCACTTTAAACGCAGCGTGAAGCGAAAAGCTCGGCAACTCTCATCTTTTTGCTTGCTTTGACAATCAGCTGGAATAATTTTCTTTTATTATATTGCCAAACGAAACATATCGTGCGTTTGAATCTGTTTTAATAAGAGGTAATTATTTAAAATAAATCGTAAAATAACATAATTGACTTTTATTTTTATAACAAAAAATAAAATAAATAGCAAAATTATCAAGTACTTTTTTTGGTAAGCGAGCAATGCGCGAGTGTTGTCAAAGTTTTCATTGTGTCATACACCCTTTGCATTACACTTTTCTATCAAAGTTAGAAACGTCACGCAAAGCGACGAAGTTGTATCTGACACGGCCTTTAACTGTCGAAACATCGTATTCACAATAATCATGTACCACTACAATACTGTAAAACCAAAAATGTAAATTTAGTTCACAAAAAGCGTTGCCATAATATTAAAAAAAAAAACTGTAAATTTAGAAGAAAAAAACTGATTTTCATGTGAAAAAAACTGAACATAAAAAATCCTAGGTATTTTTTATTTAACATAAAGTTAAGTTCAATAATTTTGTATAAGTCGGAAGTTATTATTATTTGGCTTAAGTTCACAATAATTGAATTAATGTAAATTCAAATTATTTTTAAGAGTGGAATATTAGAATATCTAATCAGACTAGCAGAACGGATTAGTACTGCTAATTTCGACAGCCGCTACGCTGTCATCATCAGCGACCTTTGTTCGCTTTTACCACGTTTGATCGTGGATACTAGTATTAATGAAACATCAGCTATTTAACCAAATTTTATGAGGGAATAGAATATGAGTCCTATTCCTTTTATTAATATGGTGAGCCGAACAAATTTCACCTTCTGATTCTTTATTCCAATCTGAATTTACATTAATTTAATTATTGTGAATTTAAGCCAAATAATAATAACTTCCGACTTATACATATTTTCAGTTCAAATAATAATTACGTACAAATATTTAATAATTTTGGTTAAAAAAAATCGGAGAATCTAACCAGAAAATGGACTCGGGTCACGCTTTTGTGTTGGATCATTACAACGAGATACAGCATATAGTCCCAAACGCCAAGGACCAGAAGCAAAATAATGTCAAGTTACTACGTTTTACTATCTCATGTACGGCTTCAAATTATATGGCGTCTACAGTTTGATTTGGTATATATTTTGTCGACTTTTATCCCATATTCATTCTATGAGATCGAATTATTTCAATGAAGAAAGTGTGCAACTTGTTTTTTTTACCAAGGCAAGGCGAATTAATATTAATACAGGATGTGTTAAAAGCACAGCAGTATTTTATTTATTATTTATTTATTTCAATTATATTTTATAAACTTATGGCGTTTTCTTTTCTAAAAAAATGTTAAATTTTTTATACTTTTTATGAAAAAATCGCTATTTAGCATTCATTTCAAGCAAAAATTTACCTTCGTGAGAGCTGATACAATAATTTCTAATAAATTCATTTCCTCGAAAAATTATTATAATGAAAATTTTCATTAAAAAGTGCAAACAATGGAAAATTTTTTTGTAGAAAAGAAAACGCCAGTAATTTATAAAATATACTTATAAAGATGTACCGGGTAACTAGACCATATGCCCATATAAAGGTAATAATATTTACATCAGTAGAATAGAAGATCAATGTAAAATAATAATCAAACGATAATAAAAGTAGTGAGGATTCAGTCAAAATAATAAAAAAAAACAAAATAAAATATGTAAAGTCAAAATTTGAATTAAGCAATAAAAGAAAGTATAACTTTTTAAGAATATACCGTTAACATTTAAATAAAATTGTGAAAATAATATGAGTATAAAATATTTGTTGGTGGTATTAAGAAAATGGAAATTGGTATCAGATGTCATCAATGCCGTGCTTTCGTAGGCTATTTCGTATCGGGGACAAAAAGCTGTCATCGGCACAGTCCAGAATACGTTCCAATGGTTCATTAATTTTGGACATTCGGCAAGTATATGTGGGATTGTAAGGAGAACATCACAAGTTGTACATTTTGGTGGTTCAGTCTTTTCGTAGTAATGTTTTGAGTTAAAAACAGCCCTGTCTTGTTAGTTTCTTATTGTATTGCACGCCTCATAAGCGAAGCGTTGATGTGGGTACTATTCTCACTTCACGCGAAACTACCGATTTTTCAAACTTAAAATAGCTCTATTATTATCATATATTGCACTTATAAAAATATATATACACACATATTAAGAAAAAATACTATTTTTAACACTCATGACATTTTTAATGTCATTTTTATTATTTGAACTAATTAAAAAACTGTTTAAAAAAGTTCTGTCTTGGACGTCCGTTTGTCTGTATGTACGGATCCTGTATGTGGTCACGATAATGACCGAAAGACTTCACTAATCCAGTCCTTTTTTTTTGCTTTACGCTTCAGTATAATTTGGAATAGATGCCTTTTTATTTTCACGGTCTAAATGAGATTGTGAAGCGTGCTATTTTGGGTTTTCCAAACTATTTCATTCTTGCAACAGTAGAATTTTGCTGCTTTTGAATCATCTTAAATTCTTGGGGAAGCAAGCCGATTCGCCTATTTGTTCTAGGTTAAAAGCCTCTTTAGCGCAATGTCGGTTCTTTCATTTCCTTGGATATCAATATGTGCTGGTATCCAAAGAATTAAAACATTTTGACATAATTTTTGGAGTAGAATGCTGTCGTAAATACCATTTATATTATTTTGTAAAGCCCTAGTAGTGCTAAGGCTATCGGTTCAAATTATTGCACTTTGTTTTCTTCCAACTGAGTAAAATATGGCTTCTTCTATGTCCGCCATTTCGGCCGTGAAAATGCCTGAATGATCTGGTAAACGGGTTTGCTATATGATCTCATAATTTGATTCAGTTACCTGTTGTACTACTGCAAAAGATGTTGCCCCATTTTGAATGGATCCGTCCGTATTAAGAATCAAATTTGGCTTAGCAATCGAAATTTTATCAGCCAGCATTTTTTTGAAACACAGGATTTATCAAAGTCCTATTGTGGGCTCTGAGGGTATCGTCTATGGTAATCCAGGTGTTGACTGCATGGAACGTATACTTAACGGGCTTCTGGGGAATGCATATGTCGCTTCTTTTCAACAGAGATAGAGCTTCATTAACAGCAGATGTTATTTTATTGGGCTGATCTGTAATACATATGTTTCCAAAAAAGTTCGTGTAAACTGTCTGCTGGTATTGTAGTAGATCTGGATGCCAGGGCCACTGATGTTTTCTCCAATATACTTTGGAAATCTGTATACCCTGCCTCAATCCTTAATTTCTGCAATGGTGTAGCTCGAGTAACCCTGAAGCAGCCCTGAATCAGTTGTTGAGGGAGGTATTAATTTTTGAAATATTTTTCTTCGAAGTCCAACCATACAAAGTCAGACAATGTGATATAGCGGCAATTATAATATTTTGTTTTTAGGTATTAACACAACTTACAACAATAATAGCAAACTCTATATAGAAAACACAGCTTTCGTAGACCTAAATGTATGTTTGAAAAAGTACTACACAGAAAAAAATAAGTTTCGTTTTTGATAACAAAAATCCCGGTATTCAATAATTTTTTTTTCAAATTTCCTGTGATAAAGAATTCCCCTATATTGATAACAAAATTATTTCAAAATAAATATATATATATATATATATATATATATATATATATATATATATATATATATATATATATATATATATATATATATATATATATATATATATATATATATATATATATATATATATATATATATATATATATATATATATATATATATATATATATATATATATAAATTAAAAAAATGTTGTCATGGCTGGAATACGAACCCGGGCTTACCGGACGTAAAGCATACACTCTCTAGCTGACCCATATCCCATTTATCTTTTTATGGGATACAACTTGTTTTAAGTACTTATGTATAAAAAGAAAAGAAATAACCGGCATGGAAAAGAAATACTTACAACGAAATATTTTATTATGTTAAAGATAAATGTTATTGAAATTCATATTTTTTTTAATAACATGGTTTTATTGAATATAATTCTTGTCTATTTTTTTCTGTGTAGTAAACCTTGGCATTGTTATATTAAGCAAAATGGGCAAAACTATGGCTTCAGAAATTGAAATTAAAATAGCAAAATTAAGATTAAAAAATTATAATGGAAAAACTGCAAAATCTGCACAATTCACAGCAAAACTTGTTTTAAGCAAAAAACTGCTCAACGCTTGGAAAAGCTGCAAAATGCAGGGAAAACTGCACATATGGCAACGCTGTTCACAAATAAATTTAACTCTCTCTCTCTCAGATGCTCTCAGAGTAATTTTATGTTTACATTTACTTTGTGCTGTCGATATTTTATGTGGCGTAGTGGTAAAGGCGTTTGGTTGTGAACATGTAGGCACAGGTTCAAATGCATAGTCATTCAAGTCGCACAATATAAATAAAAGAAATTTTTAAAATCAACTATAAAACTCAAATATAAAAATTGCATATAACAATAGCAATATCGTTTTTTTAATAAATGCTGTAAATTTGTATTTACAACATTGTGAGTACATATTAAATTTAAGTTTACAGTATTGTGGCAACATTAAAAACAAGAGTTGGCGGACGGTCATTCGGCGTTATCATTTTAATGTTATAAGTACATTGAAATTTTGGTAAACAAGATGTTGTACTAATGTTAGTTGTACCCTCAGATCAACGTGCCAACGTCGTGCTGATTGTCTTTTTCTGTCTGGAGCTAATCAAACAAGGTAGCCGCACCTCTGCAACAAAACTAGCATTTTCATTAGAAAAATATACAAATTTTTTGTACAACTGCGAGTACCTTCCCAGTAAAACTTTTTCATGCTTTTTGAAGCACTAACGAAATAAAGCGCTTTATAATTCGCTTTAAAATATGAGCTTGTTCAGAAGCTGTTTCATAGCGTCACAACAATGCAGGTTTTGAAGCGAGAAAAGTATTTGCTTTTTACTTATACAAAAGCTTCGTACACAAGCTATACAAAAAAGCTGATTTTATAGTGCTGATCGAAAGCAAGTTTTTAAACGAGAATGAAGAGTAAGATTATTTGAGTTTCTTGGTGCCGTTTTGCAACAGTGTTTTTGGTCGAGTGATTGGTACGTTGGACTTCAAACCTGAAGGTTCTTAGTTCGATACTAGTTGAAGTTAAAGTCACAAACATTGAGTAAAAATATGAAATTAATAAAAATAAATAAAGAAACGAAATAAGAAAAATTCAAAATGGCGTCAACGACGCGAATTCACATCGAACCATTTTTTTCATACATCTTAAGTTCTAGTGCTGAAAATGTTGATGATTTTCAGCGCTTCAAAAGCGCTTTTGTGAGCAAAAATGTAGTACTCCAATCCGGGAACTCGCCATACACAAATCAGCAGCGATATCAGCAGGTTTGTCAGCGCTACTTTTATTCCATAATAGTAGAAACCTGCTTTATTGGAACTGGGTTGTAATATGATTTCTTGTTGTTATGTTTGGTTGTATTTTTCTTTAAGCAATTTAGTATTATTTTAAGCGTTTGTACCTCAAATGAAAAAGAAGAAGGGAATAGCTCAGTAGTAGAGGGCACGTCTTAACAGTCGGAAGAGCATCGTTCGTATCGGTATCACCCAAAAAGAGCGAATTAATAAGAGCGAAAAATAAAAGCGAAAGAAAAAAGGCGATAATAAAAAGAGCGAAAGATAAAAAAGAGCGAAAGTTCCATAACTTTAATAATATATTAAATAGACAAAAACTTATACAAATTATCATAAGTATAATAATTTTCTTATTAACAAACGATAAATTTAATTTTCGTATTTTAAATAACCCACAATATTAAATAATTGAATAAAACTATAATACACGAATTAGATTTGGAGATTAAAGTTTTGTGCAATACCCCGTAAAAAATCAATTAAGTCACGGTTTTCGTAATCATTAACCAGGTCTTCTATTTTTTTAGCTGTATCACGATAAATCTTTCGGCTTTTTGGTGGGTGTTGGCCTGCAATATATTGTTCAATTTTTACTTCGTTAAGTTTCTGCTCATGCTTCAGAACATCGATGAACTTCCATGTAGTTGGATGACTAAATCCTAAAAGGGAGCTAAATCCTCTATGCCATCCTTCCACGGAATTGTTGGTCTTAGGTAAACCGAGTTTTGAAGCATCGTGGGAAACAATGATTGGCGACGAGTAAGATTATTTTGAAGACGTCCAACCCATGTATCTTCAAAATAATCTATTAATTGCTGTAACACATCATAATTCTTAAGAAAGTATTCTAATTGTAGAAGTTCCTGGAAACTCTTTAAAACATCAACTTCCGGAACAAAGGCGAGAGCTGCTAACTGCCGTACCTGTAGCGCAAATTCTATATCACTGGTGTACCGCCATTGCATACCAATGCTTTGCATTTTACGCCATATACACTGAATTGCTTTGGGAAATACTTCATTGAACGCATTCATTGCTGCTTTTTCAAAGTCGGTCATTATAGTAATAGGTGCCAATTTGCTATTTAAATTTTGTAAGGCGGTTAAAGCACGAACATAAGATGCTTGCGTTTTGTTGGCCATTAATATAAAAACAGTTGGCAACACATTATGAAATTTTACAGCGTGGATCGTATAGATTTGAGTAAAAAGTTGTGGAGCAGTATTAAAGGTTCCATCAGCATACCAGTGATCACATCTCGTCATGTGTGATAAATTTCTTCTGGTTGAAAATATTATAATTCTATCATGGCTCATTTTCAATTTTTGAATAATTATCCGGAATAACTAGATCCAGCAGAGATGTTGGATTAACAAATGTAAGATTATTCTTGTTTCTAATCCTTTGAGCTGCTTTTTTTATAAGGGGAATTGGTGGTAATTGTCCACATACAGCTGCAGGTAACATATATGTCTCAGCAGACACAATTTGATAATTGCTTTCTTGACATACACGAGCTCGTTCCTTGATATTATGTAGCACATCCCTTTTTTCAATCTTTGCTTTGTGTGATACGTGATTATGAGCTGTCGATTTTTTAATTTGTCCTTCCGAAACTATAATACGTCCGCGACATTTTCCAGCAAGACATTCTACGCACTTCCAATAAACGCTGCCATTGTTCTCTTTGTCCTTCCGGAAAACGTAACCATTATTTTTTAAAAGAACAAAACCTTTTTGGCTTCTCGTATATTCAAGCGACATTTTTAAAAAATTTATTACAAATATCTTGGACGAAATTATATTTATGAAAAAAATATTTTTAATATTACCAATATGATTGATCGCATACTTGTTAAATTTATAAAAACAACTAGTATTAACATTTTGATTGTTGTAGAGTGCTTTTAAATTATCAAAATATAATTAACGAAATCCGACTTATGAAATGAAAAAAAATCGCGCGATTTTTTTCATTTCATAAGTCAGATTTCGTTAATTATATCTTTCGCTCATTTTGCATTTCGCTCATTTTGTATTCGCTGTTTTGGATTCGCTGTTTTTGTTTTCGCTCTTATTGGGTGGAACCGTTCGTATCCCAGCTGCGGCAATATTTTTTTATTTTAATTTTTTTATATTTATGTACATGAAAAAACGTCATCGAATCATGGAACTTGCGTGGGTTCAATTCATTCATTTTAGTGGAGATCAATTTATTTAAATTTTTACGTTAACGTATGATCTCTAATGTAAAAATCATGCATGTTTCACCTAAATCGAACCAGTTCGTCATCACTTGAACCCATGATTATACACATGATTCGTCATGTTATTTGTTGCTGGGTTACTTTGTCTGCAGGATACACACACAAATAGGCATATAAATACATGTGTAGGTATTGTGTTATTCGTTTCTGTGAATATTATAATTATTTGAATTTTTTTTAAATATTTTTTATTGAAAAATTCAGACATATATGACAAGCAAAATACATAATAGCGATGAAAACAAGCAATAGACAAATAAATTATTTTCTAATATGAAATCGAAAGTAGATAAACTTGACAAGTCTGATCTAGTATACGAAATCAAATGTAATGGTGACGACACTAGCTCTTGTAAAAAAGTTTATGTGGGCACAACAAGAACAAAATTAAGGACAAGATTATTATCGCACAAATCTGATTTGAATATGACCAACAAACCCTTAAATCAAAAAACAGCACTTGCAGCACACTGTGCAGTTACTGGACATAGACCGAATTTCGATAATGTGAGAATACTTGTGAGAGAGAACAACACTTCCAAGATATACATGCAAGAGATGTTACATATCATTAATATTCCAGCCAAGGCATATTCATTACAGGTACCACCATAACTAAGACAAATACAACACCAAAAAACACATGTATTTTGTTGGTAGAAATACCCCAGAAAAATGTCAAATCCATTATCTGTGAGTCGCACACATTCATAAGCTCTTTTAAATTTACTAACACATGCCCGTTGTTGATAGAAAAATCCCAGACATGTGTCAAAATCAATTGTCTGTGTGACGCACACATTCTCAAATTTACTAAAACAGCTGTTCTTGTAGTGGTACCTGTTCAATCTACCTTGATTCCAGCTGAAAAAAGAATAAACTACAAGTCGGACACTGACAACTGTGCACACATATATAGGCACACAATTAACAGACATAAACAAGGTGAATTAATTTTGTGTTGATTCTAAAATTGGTGTTGATTCTAAAACAACTACAACATTACAATAACATTTGACATCTCAGCCTCTATGTCAACGTATACAAATTTCGACATACGAGCATCTAATTTGCGGAAAAAAGTAGAACAGCTGAGCTTATAATATCAGCTGTATAAATCCACCTTGAGACATAAATAAGATAAATAAAAACAAAACAGTCAGTGACAAACCTTATAACAACCAACTTCGGACAACCCTGCAATATATAATATGTAAATAAATTTGTTTGTTATTGTTTTTTAAATTTATATTTATTATTGATGTAATAATTATTTTTAGTCAATATGTCCCTGAAGATGACCAACAAAGTGGGCCGAAATATCGGATAAATAATTATTTTTTTTAATAAAAAAGCACTAATTACAGCTACACATTTGATTTGTTTTTATTTAAAATAAAGGACCTCAAGCCAAAAAATAAAAAATAAAAAATTCAAACACTTATAATAAAAAGGTCCACCAATTAATAATTCATTTAAACAACACGGAAGGCATGCAGTGAATAGTCAGTATGACACTTTATAGAAATATCAGATACAGATATGATAACGACACCAACAACATAATAAAGAGATTTTCAAAGCTTAGCAAACAAATGACCAACCTAAAATCATCAACAACATTTCTCATCAGATGCAGACAAACTGGACTTATCCCTGGATTCATCTTTAACACTACTGTAAATATTTACAATATTTTTCTGCAAAATGGTAATGTAACACCAGAATTGAACAAAACCTTACAAAAAAACATATATAACTTTCACAACATAATGTTAAGATTGTTAATACAACAAAAGCACAAAGAAATACACAGAAACCAAAATACAATAGGTAATCTAAGAGACATTATAAATGACAGGTTAAGAGAACTTGATAGTACGACACTAATGTTAAGTGAAAAGAAAATTTATGAAAACATAAAGAACAACAACAATACCAGACTTAATCAAAAACTAGAATGTTTGAGACAAAAATAAGCAAAGAAGATTAACATGAAATTCAATAAGAATGGTTTGTTAACAAAACTGACAAGTCCATACCACCTAATGTACAATGGCTTTTATCACTCGGCCCTAAATTTGCGTTACCTTTCACCAATAAAACGCTCCCTTTGTTCCAATCGATTACGGACGGAGAACAGTGTATACAAACAATTAAAGAAAAGGGACCACAAGAAACAACAAGAATGAAATTCGTAGAACTGTTAGAAGACCATAAGAGAAAAAACAAGACAGATATTGAGATAATTTTATACTAGACACAGTGGCTCAAACGGAAAAATATTTAAAAGATAACACTGATATAATTATAATGAACTCGGATAAGGGCAACAAAACCGTCGCAACGAACAGAAAATATTATAATGTCAAAATGAAGAATATTATCGGATATACATATGTGCACATACAGACGACTAAAGAGAGATCCTACTATAAATTTGCAAAATAAGAATAACACGATAGTGGACAAATTATATAAGCTAAATCTCATAAGTCAATTTGAGAAAAACAAGCTCACCACACGGATTGCAGTTCCACCAAGAATATATCGCTTACCTAAAATCCATAAGTAAAACATGCCATTGCGCCCAATCTGCTCATCGATGAACTCCCCTTCAAATGGACTCAGCAGGTATATAGTAAATATTTTAAAACACTTGACGGTTAACTCGTTATACAATGTAAAAGACGCTAAAGAATTTAAGTCTAGAATAGACAATACTCACATTGAAGATGATGAAATTTTAGTATCATTTGACGTTATTTCCTTGTTTCCGAGTATTCCGGTAAATTTAGCATTAAGGACTATTGAAAATAAGTGGGAAATATTGGAAAATCATACTAAAATACCAAAACCACTATTTATGGAAATAGTACAATTTTGTATTAGAGACTGTCGATACTTCAAATATAACGATTATTATTACGAACAAAACAAGGGAATGCCAATGGGATCTCCTGTGTCGCCAATCATCGCAGATATAGTCATGGAAGAACTATTGAATATAGTTTTAAACAAAATGGAGATTACACCGAGAATAGTAACGAAATATGTATGTATGTAGACGACCTATTTGGAATATTAAAAATTTACCAAGTTGACAACATGTTAAACGCACTAAATGCGTTTAATAAACAAATACAATTCACAGTGGAAAAAGAAACTAATAACACACTACCATATTTAGATGCACTAATTATACGAGAAAGAAATACAATTAAACTCGACTGGTATCAAAAAAGTATGGCATCTGGTAGACTCATAAATTTTCACTCCAGGCATGCAAGGAATATAATAATAAATTCGGCGACAAATTTCATTAAAAGAGTACTAGATACCAGCAACCGAAAATAAGAAAAAGATTAAAAATATTCTGCTCAAAAATGATTTTCCGGCCATCTTAATAAATAATTTAATTAATTACACAGTAAGAAAGAAAATAAATGTGCCAGAGAATAAAACAGAACAACCAGACAAAATATACAAGTCAATAAATTACATTCCCGGGCTATCTAAAAGATTGAAAAATTCAGACATATATGACCAGTGGTGTTAAACGTGACGATTTTTCGTCATTTTGACGATTTTTTGGATCGAATTTACTAAAATGACGATTGACGATTTTTTGTTCTGTACCCCATATACTTTGACGATTTGTTGAGTTCACTACTTGTTTCTTAATATTTCATATAAAATGCTAGAACTGATAAAAATATATACATATTTTTTGGAGTTGATATATGTACATTAAACCGACTCGACTTGTATGAAGATGAAAAATGTGTTTTTGTTACCCCTCTCAAATTAAAGAGCGGTTTTTTTAATGAGGATTCCTAAAACATTTGAGGAGTCTAGCGACAACCGCCCGAAGCTGGACCGTGTCTAAAAAAGGTATATTTTTGTAGTTTTTTGGATATTTTCTCCCAAGACAACATATAAACTACATCGTTTAAAAGCTCTTTTCAAGCTGCATCCAATGGTGCATTAAACTTTACTATTCATACCATCAGCAATGTGGTATTTCATTAAAAACATGTTTTTTTAAGCGTTTTTATTGCAGATGGTACTTGTTTTAAAATAAATTTTACTATTTTTTTTTAATTATTTGATTTGAGAAGTTGGTTATTTGCTTCTGTTTTTAGAAACTTACGAACTTTTGCAATAACTAGAAACAGAAATAAATAAACAAATTATATAAAATTTATTTTAATGTAAGTAGCACCTGCAAAAAAACGCTTAAAAATTGTGTTTTTATGGAATAACGCATTGCTGATGGTATGAATGATAAAGTTTAATGCAACATTGGATGCAGCTTGAAAAGATCTTTCAAACGATGTAATTTTTTTCATATGTACATTTTTTTGTGCATACATATATAATAATTGAAATCATATTCAACAGACCCACCTGACAAGTGGTGATAAGCAAAATACACGTGAGCACTGACGATAGAAGTGTAGCGGCTTCCGAAAATGGCGCTACTCTGTTCTGCTTCTGTTCTTTGAAAAATTTAGTTGATGTTAATTTTTCTCTTGTTCCTTGGAATATTAATCATGTCCAATTCTTTCTGAATTAAACGTTACGAACCTTAGCCTAATAATTAATTTGGATTCACAACCAAATACGTTTGAAATGATCATATTAATAAACAATTAGCTACTGGCTTGAGCTTTTTACATTTTTACATGTTCATATATACTTAAGTATAAAATCAAACCAAAAAGGTTATCTTAAGTAGAAGAAAAAATCAGAAAATGGGAATGAAGAAAAATAAACCAATGGCAACACTGGGAAATTGCATTTTAATACCAACTTGAAAGTGATTTACTTCTCGTATTAAGTTTTCACGAAAAAGTTGTATTCATATATGAAAAATGTAAACACATTCTATAAACTTCTATCAAAATCTGAAGATTAGAGTAAGTGCGGGTAATGTGGTATAGGTTGGTAATGTGGTATAGTAGCGTTTTTCTTAAACTAACAACACAACTATAACAAAAACAAGCTTAATAGTTTGGGGCGCTCTGAGAATTAAGAGAGCAATCATCTGTTTCATTTTTGCAAGTCATTCTGCAAGTCAGTTGAAAAAATTCAATTTGTTGTGTGGTCGACTTTTTTTTGGCTGGTGATAGAAAACAAGTTTTTTTGTTGAAGGTGTTTTTTAAGGTTTATAAATTTAAGTGTATACTGATTGGTAAGTACCAAATAAGTGAACAATATATACACTTGTTCCATATATATAGTAATTTTTTTAAAATAATTAAATATTGTCATCAAACACAAGTGCAGCTATTGTGGTAGAGCTTGAGGCAGCTAATCTGGTATAGTGTACCACATTATCTTCCAAAGAAAACAGAATGCCGAAAAAAGGGGAAATAAGAAAATGGGAAACTCAAGACATGAGAAGAGCCATACAGGTTGTTCGAGATGGTGAAATGGGTATTCTCTTGGCATCAAAAACATTTGGTGTACCCCATACAACTTTGCAACGGAATGCAAGAAGTGATAAAACCATTGAAGAACTTTTGGGAAGTAAGCTTGGTCGACCCCCAACATTGACTGCGAATATGGAAAATGAGTTGGTTCAGTATATATTGGAAATGGAGTCACGATATTGGGGACTAACAAGGGCCGATATACGATCGTTATGTTTTCAAATTGCCACAATCAACAAAATTCCCAACAAGTTCTCTATAATGAAAGAATGCGCTGGAAGATACTGGTTAAACGGTTTTATTAACCGTCATCGAAGCGTTTTAAGCTATAGAAAACCAAGTGGGACCAGCGCAGACCGTGCTCGAGGTTTCTCTAGAGAAAATGTTGACACATTTTTTAATTTGCTTGATCAAGAGTACACTAAGCATAATTTTCCACCTACACGTATCTGGAACGTAGACGAAACCGGTATATCAGTGGTGCCTTCACAGCAACAACAAATAATTGCTAGAAAAGGCAAAAAGCAAATTGGTACGATGACATCAGCTGAGCGTGGGTCTTTAGTTACCGTGATTACGTGCATGAGCGCAGGAGGAGCGTTTGTGCCACCATTTTTTATATTTCCCCGTAAAAATCACAACCCACTTCTTATGAAGGATGCTCCCCCTGGTTCCAAGTCGGCGTGCCATTTATCTGGTTGGGTACAAATTCCTATTTTTACGGAATGGTTCCGCCATTTTTTAAACGAAACCAAGCCGTCTGCAGCCGAGCCGGTTTTGCTTATTCTAGATGGACATTACAGCCACACCCGCAATATAGAAGTTCTCAATTTAGCTCGAGAACACAACGTTACCATCATATCACTGCCGCCTCATTCAACACACAAACTCCAACCGTTAGACAAAACATTTATGGGTCCTTTTAAAAAGTATTATAATGATGAAATCAGAAGATTCATACGAGAGCAAGGAAGAAAACTAACACACTTCGATATCACAGGCCTATTCACCAAAGCCTACTTAAAAGTTCAGACTGGCCAAATAGCGATAAATGGTTTTAAAACCACAGGCATTTATCCTTTTAATAAAAATATTTTTACCGATGCTGATTTCATTGCAGAAAATGTATCAGGTAGATACAAGATATTACTTTTATTCAAAAAGCGTTAACTCCATCAATTTATTTTACAGATTCAGTGGAAACTACGAACAGCACAGTGGCAGAAACTTCAAATGACATAATATCTGGGGATCGTAAGTAAATTGATTATCGTCGTAGATAGATATCATTATATTACTAGATACTAATTTTTCAGAGGAAAGCCCTAGCACGAGTAGAAATCACATTACCCCGTGGGAGATTTCTCCACCACCTAAAATGCGGAAGCCAGAAACGAATCGCAAGGGTAGAAAAACTAAAGCTACAGTACTCACAACTTCGCCGTATAAAAACGATTTAATGCAGAGCATTGAAAACATCAACAGAAAACGTAAAGTTCCCATAAATGCATCTGCTGAAAAAGTGCCTAAAAATTGCAACAGAAAGAAACCTCGAACTGATTCACAATCAAGCGATAGTGATCAAAAAACCTTAACTTAAATGACACATCCGAGGAAGAGGACTATTCAGATGTTCCACCTACAAGAGACACCTTGTGCAATTACTGTGAAAAGGCTTATAAAGATGATGCCATAGTTAAGCCATGGGTTGCATGTTTGCAATGCGAACAGGTTTGGGCTCACGAGCTCTGCATTCCTAAGCGAAGCGCAATTTTTGTTTGTGATTCCTGCAACTAAGTGTACCTTATATTCTATCTTTTCTTTTGAGTTACTATTGCTAAGACTGAAAGTTCTAAGTCATTTCAACAAAGTAGAAATTAATGAAATTGTTATGTTTTTAATGAATTATATTTGTTATTTTTGTTTTTTTTTTAATTGCAATAAAATACTAATTCTCACATACTTATGTGTAAAAAAAGGATCTAATGTAAAATAATCACCATGAGCTGGTAATGTGGTACACTATACTACATTAGCATCATGTGGTGTACCATATTACCTGCACATTTTTTAAATTCACGTTTAATGAGATTTTCAACAATTTTTCAAAAATCTCTAAAAATATGTGTTTAGTATCCTTCGCAAGTGGCTTTCTGGAAGCATAACACATGCAGCATATGGATGGCAAAATCCTACTTTGATCGGGCAATACCTAAATATTTGGCAATCAAAATACAAATAGGTATACCACATTACCCGCACTTACTCTATGTTAAAATAAAACAATAAAGTTAGAAAGTAAGATTTATTGTGAAATGTGTTTGTGTCTATACGGGTATATTGGCATTAAACTTCTGTTTTTTAACTTTACTGTTTTGTGTTTAAGTTTTTATTTTTTAATAAAACAGCTGAATTGTTACTTTCTATAGAAATTATTGTTTTATTTTTATAAAACAGTGTTGGCTTTTTATAATACAGTTGATTTGTAGTGTGACGATTTTTTGACGAAATTTTTCGAAAATCATGACGATTTTGACGATTTTATTTTCTAAATTTGACGTTTTTTGGGAAAAAATTCCTAACAGCACTGTATATGACAAAGAAAAATACATAATAGCGATGAAAACAAACATTACGACAAATAATTTATTTTCTAATATGAAATCGAAAGTAGATAAACTTGACAAGTCACTAGCTCATGTAAAAAAGTTTATGAGGGCACAACAAGAACAAAACTAAGGACAAGATTATCATCGCACAAATCTGATTTAAATGTGACCAACAAACCCTTAAATAAAAAAACAGCACTTGCAGCACACTGTGCAGTAACTGGACATAGACCGAATTTCGATAATGTGAGAATACTTGTGAGAGAGTATAACACTTCTAAGAGATACATGCAAGAGATGTTACATATCATTAATATTCCAGCTAAAAGAAGAATAAACTACAATGCGGACACAGATATATAGGCACACAATTAACAGACATAAATAAGACAAATAAAAACAAAACAGTCAGTGACAAACCTTATAACAACCAACTTCGGACAACACTGCAATATATAATATGTAAATAAATTTGTTTGTTATTGTTTTTTAAATTTATATTTATTATTGATGTAATAATTATTTTTAGTCAATATATCCCTGAAGATGACCAACAAAGTTGGCCGAAATATCGGATAAATTACCAACAATTAATAATTCATTTATTATAATTATTTTGTTTTATTTTTATGTGAATGAATCTCAAAATTAAACTATCTTTGCTTAAATAAAATAACGTAAAAAACACCCTTAGGTTTTTTAAAACAAAATACCCATAAAAACCCACCAGGGTATCAAGTTCCCTGATTCGAAGACGTTTTTTCATGTAAATATAAAAAAAATTTAATAAAAAAATATTGACACAGCTGGGATACGAACCATGCTCTTCTGACTGTTGAGACATGCTCTCTACTACTGAGCTATTGTCTTCTTATTTTTTGTTGGAGCTAAAATTTGTTTTATAAAAATGTGTCAATGTAATGATTTAATTCCGTTTTTTTCGTTGGATATATTATGCAATATATTACGTAGTGAAATCGCATGCGTTTTTAATGAGTTCAAAAATTATAGCTTTATTTACGATTTACGATGGCATTCAGAATGCATTCGAAGAATCAAGTGTTCAAGATTTTATTTTGAATGCGTTCATTTATTTTTTGCTGGGATAAAAGTGATGTATCGTGTCTAATATAAAATTTTTAATTTTTCGTCAGCTCAGTTGAAAATAGAACTCATTCCATTTCCATCTAATACACAATATTAGTTTTAAAAGTGATATTCTTAAAGCTAGATTTTGAAATCAGACGAAAACTGAGACAGTGTAAAGACGGCATTAATAATTTTGCGTTACTTGTTAAAAAGGCAATCAGTAGTGAGATTCTGTAACTTTTAACAATAATAACAGTTGTTATATTGTCAACTTATTAAGTTGTAACAAAAATTTCTTTATTTATGGGAAACAAATGTTAAACTAAATGTATTTTTAATATTTGTACGCAATTATTATTCCAACTGAAATAGGTATAATTCGGAAGTTATTATTATTCGGCTTAAGTTCAATAATTGAATTAATGTAAATTCAAATTAATTTTAAGAGTGTAATATTAGAATATCTAATCAGACTAGCAGAACGGATTAGTACTATTGATTTCGACAGCAGCTCAGCCGTCATCAGCAGGGTCCTTTGTTCGCTTTTACCACGTTTGATCGTAGATACTAGTATTAATGAAATATCAGCTATTTAACCAAATTTTATGAGGAAATAGAATATGAGTATCTTATTCCTTTTATCAACATGGTGAGCCGAAATTTCACCTTCTGATTATTTATTCTAATTTTTTCAACTCTTATTTGTATTTTTGGTTTTGCTTGTGCGTAAGCTCCGGCTACGATCAATCAAGCTAATGTTGTTGTATATTCAATGTATTTTTATTTGTTGATGGTTAAACATTGTCCAATATGCATTTCATTGGTGCATTACCAAATCGTCAGTAGACTTCAACCACAATTTTGAACAGTTACAAATCCCTTATCTTATGTAAATATTTCCAAAAACCATTTGAGAATTACGAATGATTTTCAAAAATAAGCACAGTAGGCTTTGCAACTTATACAAAACCCAACAAATAATTTGTATTCGATATGAATCTATTTTATTTTTCTACTGTCCACTTTAATTAATTGACTTTGTAAAATAGAAAATACCAGCAAAAAATGGAGCTTAGGTTAAGAGGGCAGTCACGACTGCAGAAGTGACTCACTTGGGTCCGTTGATTCGGTCGCTTTGTGATACCCTACAGCAGACAGGGCAGAAATTACGAATGCCCTGCCGCCGTGTCAAACCATCCCGATTGAACTAAGTACGAGGATAGCCTGACTAGCCCTACATTTGCCAGAGTCTCTAAGTCTGGAAATATGCTAGCGCCCAAGATGATCGTCCTTAAGCTGGCTAGAGCCGGACACTGACATAGAAGATGGAGAACAGTCTCTTCCTCTTCCTCATCATTACAACTTCTGCAGTAGTCGTTATGATTTAGACCCATCCTTCTGGCATGGGTCCCAATATTACAGTGTATTGTGAGCACTGTTACTAATAGTTTCGTTCGACCTTTACCGAGCCTGAGCAGATCTCGTGTCCTGCTGAGGTCGTAGTGGGGCCACGTGGACCTAGCCACGCGGCAGGTGCCTTCGCGTTCCCACCAAGGAAGGTTGATAAGCTAGCGCTTCTATATTGCATGAAATATTACATGATTTTTGTATGGGATTCATCGCAAAGAATCTTTGCCACGTCGAAAGAAAACCATGTCTATATCAGTTGTAAACTTTTTTCTATGTCTTTTCAGATTCCCAAACGTCTTTTGTTGGCCTTAGGCATTTTAAAAAAAGAACTTGAACTTTCAAAGTTACAACAGAAAATCGGTCGCGAAGTTGAAGAGAAAGTAAAGCAGCAGCACCGCAAGTATATTTTGCACGAACAACTTAAAGCTATTAAAAAGGAATTGGGCATAGAAAAGGATGACAAAGATGCAATCGGTGAAAAATATCGTGAGAAGCTCAAAGATAAAACAGTACCCGAAAACGTGATGACAGTTATTGATGAAGAATTGAATAAGTTAAATTTCTTGGAAAGCCATAGTTCAGAATTTAATGTCACCCGTAACTATTTGGATTGGCTCACCTCTCTGCCGTGGGGTGTTACCAGCAAGGAAAATCTAAGCTTAGAAGAGGCAACCGAAATTCTCGATAACGATCATTATGGCATGGAAGATATTAAAAAAAGAATTTTAGAATTCATAGCCATTAGCCAATTGAAGGGCTCAACTCAAGGTAAAATTTTATGTTTTCATGGGCCACCTGGTGTGGGCAAAACTAGTATAGGTGAGTAAACAAAGACTACGCTAGTAATATCTAAATCTATCAACTAAAATTTTCTCTTGGTAAGCTCGTTCGATTGCACGCGCTTTGAATAGAGAATATTTTCGTTTCAGTGTGGGTGGCATGACAGATGTGGCAGAAATAAAAGGTCATAGACGTACCTACGTAGGAGCCATGCCCGGCAAATTGATACAATGTTTAAAAAAAACAAAAACCGAAAATCCTTTAGTTCTTATAGATGAAGTTGATAAAATTGGCAAGTATGTTTTTGAAGAAAAGATTTCATTTCCATATACCCGGCAATATTTTTTACAGAGGCTATCAAGGAGACCCTAGTTCAGCTTTGTTGGAACTTTTAGATCCGGAACAAAATGCCAATTTCCTAGATCATTACTTAGATGTTCCAGTAGATTTATCTCATGTTTTGTTCATTTGCACGGCAAACATAATTGATACTATACCCGAACCTTTGCGCGATCGTATGGAGCTTATCGAAATGTCTGGTTATGTGGCTGAAGAAAAAGTTGCGATAGCTCGCCAATATCTTATACCACAGGCCATGCGCGACTGTGGTTTGGAAGAAAAGCATATTACTATTAATGATGACTCTTTGAATACTCTTATACGCAGTTATTGTCGCGAATCCGGTGTACGCAACCTCCAAAAGCAAATAGAAAAAGTCATACGCAAAGTGGCTTTCAAAATTGTCAAAAAGGAAGGCGATCATCATGATGTTAGCAATGAAAATCTCACTTCATACTTAGGCAAGCATGTATTCTCATCGGATCGTATGTACGAGGAGACTCCGCCGGGTGTTGTTATGGGACTGGCCTGGACAGCTATGGGTGGTTCGGCTTTGTATATAGAAACAGCGAAGCGCAATATCTTACAACCAACCAAAGGAGAAGGTAGCAGTGGTACCATAAATATAACGGGCAATCTGGGTGATGTTATGAAGGAGTCTGCACAAATAGCTTTAACAGTGGCACGTAATTTCATGCGTGGCTTGGATGAGAAAAATAATTTCCTAGAAAACAGGTAATAATTAAATCAGCTGCTAATGTAATAAAACTATGTTAACAACTTTTTTTCTTTAACCTTCAGTAATGTACATTTGCATGTTCCTGAAGGTGCTACTCCCAAGGATGGTCCTAGTGCTGGTGTTACAATTGTAACAGCTCTTATGTCTTTAGCAACTAACACACCAATTAGGCAAAATATTGCCATGACTGGTGAGATATCACTGAAAGGAAAAGTTTTGCCAGTAGGTGGCATTAAGGAAAAGACAATAGCGGTAAGTGCGATACACATATCGATGACTTAATATAGGAAAGGTGTATCTCAAATTTTCGTTATGTGTGGCTTTTATCCAAACTAATTAAATAACAGTTCAACTAAATGTATAACTTAATTGTTAAAACTCTAAAGCCACAGCGTCAGCTTATTATTGGTTTGGCGCATCGACCATTTTTGAAAGAAATGAGTTAGGAGTGGATTATATATATCGCGACCTCAGTATTGGCTTAGCCCATATGCCAAAAAGTCGGAATGGAGAAAAACAACAAAGAAGATTTACATAAAGTTTTCGCAAAATATATCCGATAGAATTTTTTTGTATCTCACCACTGCTTCCGGCATATGTTTGGAAGAAAAATGTAAATTTTTGTGAACTTTCATCAATTCGATTAGAAATTAAAATCTTTTTACTGAAAGTAAAATATCTTGTTTTGTGCTCCAGTAGCCACTTTTTTAATTTTATTTGTAAAAAGTAGCTTTTGTTGCTCCATGTGTATACTAACTGCTGTATATTGTAGAGATGAGCGATATTTCAGTACCTGTGATTTAATCACTGTTACTGAAAAATCACGATTCACAGTTGTGACAAAATTTGTCAAGTAACTACTACTTGCAAAGTTGTTCTTTTCTATTTGTTACTTACAGAAAATTATGATATTTCACTGTTTGTGTGGGTAATAACGATTTTTATATACGTACAATAACAACAAACGAATAGTGTTCCTATTGTATTCTCTTCTTCCTTATTAGTATTTCTTTTTAAAATTCAAAGTATATTTTTAGGCGTATTTAAATCTGCCATGGTATATTAAAGAACAACGTTTTTGTTGTAGAGATGCATGTGTGTTTTGATAATTACAGTGCTATAAGAGAACTGAAAACCGTGATCACAGTCACAGTTTTAAGTAACAATGATTTTTAAATCACGTTCACTGTTCATGATGTTCTTTAAAAATCACGGGATCGCTCATCTCTAGTGTATTGAGTAACTTGTTGTTGCTTCCGGCATATGTTTGGAAGAAAAATGTAAATTTTTGTGAACTTTCATCAATTCGATTAGAAATTAAAATCTTTTTACTGAAAGTAAAATATCTTGTTTTGTGCTCCAGTAGCCACTTTTTTTATTTTATTTGTAAAAAGTAGCTTTTGTTGCTCCATGTGTATACTAACTGCTATATATTGTAGAGATGAGCGATATTTCAGTACCTGTGATTTAATCACTGTTACTGAAAAATCACGATTCACAGTTGTGACAAATTTGTCAAGTAACTACTACTTGCAAAGTTGTTCTTTTCTATTTGTTACTTACAGAAAATTATGATATTTCACTGTTTGTGTGGGTAATAACGATTTTTATTTACGTACAATAACAACAAACGAATAGTGTTCCTATTGTATTCTCTTCTTCCTTATTAGTATTTCTTTTTAAAGTTCAAAGTATATTTTTAGGCGTATTTAAATCTGCCATGGTATATTAAAGAACAACGTTTTTGTTGTAGAGATGCATGTGTGTTTTGATAATTACAGTGCTATAAGAGAACTGAAAACCGTGATCACAGTCACAGTTTTAAGTAACAGTGATTTTTAAATCACGTTCACTGTTCATGATGTGCTTTAAAAATCACGGGATCGCTCATCTCTAGTGTACTGAGTAACTTGTTGTTGAGATGAAACTTTCTATTTTTTATTGAAAATAAGCGTATAAATGTTATTAGAAAAGATATTTACATGGAATAAAAAGTTAATATTGATGAAACTTGGTATTTTACTTGATTTCTGATTTTTATTTTTTTATTAAAAAATTTTTTTTTACAAAAAACGTACCAAAAATGATGATATCGAGAACAATGAATGCTTGATATCTCAGAAACCAGGAACAGTTTCGCGAAACAGTTTTTGGATTCTGAAAGAGGGTATTTAAAATATATATACCCCATATTTAACTCAATTTTTTTTAAATGCTCGGTGGGCCAAAACAAGACTGAGGTTGCGATATGTCCTCTTTTGAAATCCAAACCCCGTTTCATGAAATTTTTAGTAGTTTCCGAGACATTGACCATTAACTTCAGTTTATGTACACAACAATGAGTCTTCTTTTGCCTTATAGATCACTAATGCGTGTAATTAGAATTTAATTTTGCAAAATTAAAAAAAATATGCCTTACTTTTGTTTACTATCCATAAAAAAGCAAAATTAAATGAAAAGTTATTGTGCGCAAGCTGAGAACCACGCAATAATAAAAATTCGACAGATACGGTAAAGCAATAGTGTAACGTATTGCAAAAGCAGAAAAATCAAAATTTATATTAAATGAAAGCTTAAAAGGATCACTCAAAAGTATCGTATATAACAAACTATATTTATTGAAATATTTTTCAGCTCAATTGTGTGCTGGCAATTTATTATCTTTGAAAAAACTCATAGCTACATGGGTTGTTACTTTTGAACATATGTATTTCCGAAATAATTTTTATTGTTCAGTTATTAAAAAATTATAATTACTTTTGCGCAAGCATTTTTCAGTTAAAAAAGCTCAAGTCTATTTGTGTGCTTGAATTAATTCAATGTAAACAACTGTTATCGATATAAGCTTTTTTCTGCACACACTTTTAGTGTTCTTGACACATTGTTTTTTAATTATTTTCTAGGATCTTACATAATTTTTATCTGAAACTTTTATACTTCTTACAACATATGTTTACTAGGGGTTTTTTATTTCTGGATCTTTTTTTTGCTTCCCGGGAGAGCGGGAAATACAAAAGAACATCCCTGCGATTCCCGGGAATTGAAGAACGTACTAAACTATTTAACAACAATTTTAATTTCCGGTATCCATTGGCTTTTAGATAAGCAAAATTAATCATTCAATCATTCTTTGTTTTAAACAAACAGTGTCTAAAGAAAAGTGAGAAAAAAAGCACTGAACTTAACAATCAGAAAAGCAAAAAGATTCAAAGTAAATTAAGTAAAAAAGAACAATATTTTTATCGAAATTTTAAGGAAACTTCATATTTAAAAAACTATTTTTAGACCGAGCACCAAGAGAAAATACAAATCATTAGTTACAGTTGAACTGAAAGTACTTTTACTTCTGATCATTTTCATCAATGACTTTAATACGTGGTTGTCAGTGGGCGAAAGTGATCCAAAAAGCGATTAAAAGGTTGTCTATGATAAATGTTGCTGACAAAGAGCAGTTTTTAAACAGTAAACGCAGTCCTTTACTCCTTGGTATGCAATGAAAATTCTGTGCCCTTAGAAAATTTGTTCTATATTCTTTGTTGCAACTGGTATTTTAAAACAGTCAATGTATTAATTGTTAATCGGTTTCTTATTTAAGTGACACAATTTCTGTTGTTGAGAAAAGCCTTCGCCCTCGACGGAAGTTGCGCGGATAGTTAAGAGAGCGTTGTATAAATAAAGTTTCCTCCAAAGTCTTCTTTTTTAAAACATCAATGTCATCTGAAGTAATATCTATTTTTATTTTATATTTTTATATTTTTGGTGCTTTAGATTCCGTTTATTTTTTATTTCGTTTTTACAATAACGTTTTTATACCTTGAGGCGTTTGTTTACTTTTGTTTTTATATGCAAAGCTCACATTGAGCTTTTTACATGGAAAGTTCATAGCTTACGATATAAGAAACACATCGCAAGTAAACCACTAAAAAGAAATTGTAAACAAAAATATATATTTCTTATATTCTTCTCTTTCTTGCATTCCTATTTCACACTTTATTCTTAAATTAAGAAAAGAGGGAAAAAAGTAAGTGTCATAAGGGCTTCAAAACGCAAGAAAGAAACTCCGTACATGAAGTTTTATGTGTAAAGTATTTAAATAACAGAAGTACAAATACAACTGCTCGTACATAAGGATTTTTTAGTTAAAATATCTGTAAACAGTAGAAATAAAGTTAATTTCAATGTAATTGTGGGACTTTTTATCAATTTAGTTGTATTTGTTCTTTGCAGGAACTTGTCGGGTTTTTTTGTTTATATGTGACTCACATAATATTTGGAGTGTACCCCTTATGATTTAACCTTAAGGTGGAAAATTTTCTGCCAACCAATTCAAGCGTTTTAAACTCCTTTAGCGAACACTGCCGCAAAATTAAAGAAAAATATCTAATATTACTGAATTTAATATTTTTAACTCATAAAAATTAACAATTTCTTAATAATTCATTAAAATTATAAAAAGTTAATTTTTTCATGAATTTTCAAAACATTTATTTTGTAAACAAAAGATCTAAACAGCTGTTTGGCTCATTCCTGCTAGTAAAACTTTTACTAGCAAAAACTTGCAACAATTTTTTTTGGTTTCAACTTAGTATGCTCTTTTTTCACTCTCTCGTTGCTAGTTTTTCAAGTACGTAAACACTTTCCAGTAACAACTAGTAACAACTTTCAGCTATTGAACAGACCTAATAAATTGAAAACACATAAAAAACAGCTTCTTGCAAAATCACAGAAAAAGTAAAGAAGCATACATTTTTAGACTACACATTTCTTGTGGATATATGTACATAGACATATACATACCTCTGTATGTATGTAAATGTCATCATCAGCCTAAAGGAGTGCCATACGTGATCAACGTGATCATTCTTCTTCATTTTGACGATTTCTTGTTCATGACCCCTTATACTTTGACGATTTGTTGACATCACTGCTTTTACCTCAATATTTTATGTAAGACGGTAAACCCGGCAGGAAAAATTATTTTCATAAAAAGAAAGAAGTAAAGTGCCGTAAATACTGTAGAGAGTAGAAGTCAAATATACCAACCGCATTTTTTTAAACAATATATCACAAGATAAGATATTCGGCCCTGTTCTGTAAACCGAATCAGAGTAAATTTCTCGTTTTTTAAAAATAAATAATGATTTATTTTAAATCGTATATAGTAAATTAATTTCAGATATCATATTTTCAGCTCTAAAATATATGAAACTGGAAAAAAATCTGAAAAAATTATTAGTGGATTTAATTTCTCTAAATCGGGCGTTTTCAAATCGACTCGATTTACAGAACAGGCAGATTTGTTTTAATATTGTAAAATACTATTGTTTATTTTATAAAACGGTTGATAACGAGTTTTTCCAAAAATCTTGACGATATTGACGAATTTATTTCTAAACTTTGACGATCAGCTTCAATGTATTATTTTCTGTTTCGTTTTGTACGTACATCAGTGATGGAAAATACAGATTTTGAAATGGTATGAAACAACTTAATAAGTACTTTTTTCACCTTAATTGTACTTTTTCAAGAATTGAAAATTTAATACTTCAGGTATTCTTAATTATCGTACAAAGGAACCATTTTTGATATATTAATATATTTTTTTTTACTATTTCCGTTGTTTTTTTCTAGATGTATGTAATTGGAGTTCTTGAAGATATTCGGATTAATGTTCACTGTAAATATGGAACTGCCGGTGTATTGTTGGTTATTAAATTTTGAAAATTTAGGTATCTTGAACTAGCAACAACTATTCATATCTTAAGGCAGAAAATATGAAATAAAGTTCAGCCAGTGGCTAGACAAAAATGTAGTTTCATGCACAGAAAAAGCTAAAATACGGTTTCAATTGCTAACCCCCATATTCATAAATGATTAGTAAAGTTAGTGTGTGGAGTAAACCCGGTTTTTGCCATACAAAATTCGTACAGTAAACCAACATTAACTTCAATAAATTTTTATGAATATGGGGGTAAAACCGCAGATTCATTTAGCTTTTGAAGCTCAATCTACGATGAAAATATATCTTATTTCACTCGATATGAAAATACTGAGGACTTACAATTTGATTTGGGTATAATCTCAAAGTGCAACTTATATAGTCTACTACATGTAATAATGAATTTTATACCAGTTATAAATAGTTCTCTAATAACTTCTGTTTGAACAGATTTTATTTCTTCAAATAAAGATATCAAAAGTTTTCGAACAAGTTTTTGAATATAATGGGTTGAATACTAATAAACCGGAAAAACATTTAATGTTTTTTACTCTACAGATTGGAAAAAGTACTTTTCATGTCGTGGGGGTACTGAGGTATTTTGAGAATGAAAAAAGTACTAAAAATAGTACAATAGTACTGAATTTTCCATCACTGAAGTACATAACTATTTCTTAACACATGCCCATATTTTAATACGTTCACATTTTGGTTTGTTCACAATCAAAGGAACAGCGATGGTTTCGACTACATACTTATATGTTCTTTATAAACAGCTAATCAATTCTGATCTTTTCGTTCTGCTGAGTGAGAGAGCGAGTATGTACTGTATTCGAAAAACTATAGAACTTCACGAATAACAAAAATCTTATTCGTTGCAGACCACTAGCACAAAGTAGGACAGAGACGAACAAAATGAGTGATCAAAAATGAAAAACTCAGCTTTTTTCCCACTCGGCTATTGTAGAAAAGAGAGACATATAGTGATGTGAAGATGTAGAAGTAAACAAAACAAAATAAAAGTTTTAGCTCACAGTGAAAAAGTGTTTAATTAGCATAAAACTGCAAAAAATTATTGCTTTATAATGTAAAAAAATTATATAAAGCATTTAAAGGTTGTTTAAGCGATATTTGAAAGTTTAATTATTAATTAAAGTGTAAATGAATAATTGGGGGATTCACAAGGTAGTCATAAAGTCATATGTTTTAAAATATATGACCGCTGTGAGCAACCCCTCATAAGTTAGTGTGCTATTTAAAATTTGTATCAGCTGATAAAAAAAATCAGTTGTAAACAGTTGAAATCAGAATGCCAAGAACGAGTGAAAAAATTTAAATAATAGCCAGTTTGTTTTTAAATTATTCAACTTGTTAATAAAGTAAATAAAAACCAGCTGAATATTCTTTAAACTCTTCATTTTTAATTAAAGTAAAAACAAATTTCAACGCACACAGAAAGTGAAATTGTTCAAATACATAAACATAAATGAAACCAGCTGTTGCCGTTGACTGAGCCGACTAATTTTCCACGCGGCTGCTAGTGGAAAAACGTTAGTTGGCTGCCAGCCAGCTAAAGTATACAAACAAAACTTTCTCACTTGCATATTTTTAAATGTCTTGATTTTTTATTTGTTACACAGCTATAAAAATATAATCATATGTGAAGTTATAAAACTGTGAACAATTTTAGAACATACTTTACTGCATATTACATACATTCATTTATATCAATGGCGGCGGATTGTAGAAACTATCACCGGCTCGACGAAAGAGTTTCGGCCGTTCAGCTCAGATTTTTACTGTGTAGTTATGACAAAATAATAAACACAGCACAAAAAGTTTTATTATTTTAAGACTTTTTTGTTTGAAGCACAACAACAATGTTTTTAAACTATCTTAAAATATTAGCACTTTATGACATTATGACATGATATGACACCTTGTGAATACCCCAAATGTGTATGAAATGTGGAATTGTAATTTTTTCGTCTATAAAATAATAAATTTATCCATTTATTTATGAAATAAACAATTTGTTTTAATTGCAAACAATAAAAATTTTTATTCTGTTTTGCACTCGGCTTTCGTTTAAGTGAATATGCAATATCTTCCCTCTCTTTTGTCGCGTCTGCTTAGCCGCTGCCACTAGTTTGTATGTTAATATACTCAAAAATAAAATATAAATTTTGACAACAAAGGTCAATGCTGCCAGACTTATTACAGCAAATTAGAAGTTTGTGGTGCCCCCAGACCAATATTTTTAGTAACTGAGCTGTTTAAAGCTAAAATCCAACACAATTAAAAAAGTCGTTCACGATCTACTATAATATGCACGGTAAATTTGCAAAATGCAAATTTGCACAATCACCTTCGTGAAAACCCTTATTATTAAAATTGCGTACACATTCCATTTCAAAACCGTAAATTACTAAAAATGTTTAATAATGGTCGTTAATCTTACTTTCAAAGCATTTTAGTTCAATAATGAATACAACGTCGAGCTTCTAAAAAAAGTAGTCAGTTGTTTTTCACCTGGTGCAGTTAACTCGCATTGATGCAAATAAAGCTAAACAGCTGAATTGTTTATTACCGAATCAAGGCAAAACCGAGACAATTTTATGACACCAATATAAAGTCAGAATCGGTTTTAAATTCTGATAAATGACAATTCTTACTTGGATTCCACACCAACCATGAATAACACATAAAAAATAGCTGATAACAAAATTAATACATCTTTTAAGTGGCCATAAAACAGTTATTTGGAACCAAAACTTACTTAATTTCGTAGAAGTCGACTGCGAAGATCGATTTCGATATGAATCGAAATACGCCTTTTCTATATAAAGCCAACAATTTATCTTTTATTATAATTTATATTGCCGAAATTTAATTTTGTTTATACTTCTTCCATAGGCCAAACGCAGTGGCGTTACTTGCATTATTATACCCGAAGAAAATCGTAAGGACTGGGCTGAATTACCTTCCTTCATAACCAGTGATATAGAAGTTCATTTTGCCTCAAACTATAATGACGTGTACAAAATAGCGTTTGATAACACGGATCTAGGAGAGAAAAAACAACATCAGCAACAGCAATAATATTGATTGAACTTACAAAACATTTCCTTATTATTAATGCTAAGCATTATACGAGCGTATATTAATATGTTGTAAAATATAATTTTACTTCTTTTTCAAATACCATTCAAATAGTGCTATCTACAAGCAAAACATTTTTTTGGATTGCAAAAATTCTTTTCGTTCTGTTATTATTAGTTTTGGACAATCAATATTTTACCATGTGATGGAAATCGATTGATTTCAAATGGTGCCGATTTCAAAAAACAAGTTTTACTGAAAGATGATGGCTAATAAATCAGAGAACGCTTAAACGCTACTTTTGTTAAATTAAACTAAAATTTAAATGTAGTTTAAACTCAACAGCAGTAAATCATATCCGCATATATTATCCCAAGTTTAACTAATAATAATGTGGCAGCACCACGATAAATGTCAAAAATGAGCTGGTTTTGTGCTGGGATATCGATAAAAAACATGTGGTTTGTATTGGCAGTTTAAACGCCAAATTTTATGCGTTTAACATATGGTTTATATATTACTGATTTATAGGTTTGCTGGCTTAAACACATTTTATACCAAAAAGAGAGATCACCTTGCACTGATATATAATCCCTTATTAATACTTTTTTGTTTTCGAGGCTTAGAATATATTACAGAACACCTATTTAACTATTATTAGTTTTGTGCAATCGTGTGATTTGAAATCGATTGATTTCCATCACATACCAGAATATTGACAGCTTATAATAATATGTTTGTGTAGTAATAATAATAAATTGTGTACTTGCACATAGACCTATTTGAATATAAGCCCTCGATATATGTAGTACATCTCCTAATATACATAAAATGCTAGATGACATCATCATTTTTAACCACATATTTTTCAAAGAGATAAAAAACTTAATAAAAATCAAACTATTGTGATTACAAAAACTGGTTTTTCAGGATAGTATTATTAATTTAAACATTATTAATGAAACTGCCAAGAAACAAACGTTTTTATAATCACAATAGTTTTTCTTAAGTTTTTTATCACTCCTGAAAAATTTTTTAAATCATGATTGACCCTTTTGTATTTTATATGGCGATATGTATGTATGTGTTTCTGGAATAGTTATTAAAAAATTGCAAACAAAATATTGCATTTGTAATATTGTTATAAACATATAAACTGTTTTATTTCTGGTTGATTTTTTACAATTGTAAAATAAAAAAAAAACAATAAACATGATTCACGGCCCTTTTCACAATGTATAACGACAACTTTTGTATGCCGATCTTGCCGCTAAAGTCCACATTAACTTTTAATCGTACATTATGAAAAGTGCCTTAAGTATGATACTTTAATTTTATCAAATGTCAGAATTTTGAATAATCCAGTGTAGGTATTTATCAACACGTGTATACATGCCCGGACGATTCGGTTCACCGCAACGTATTCCCCACGAAACAATGCCTATTGTAACCCAACGCCTGTTGGGTAATTGCAGCAGAAGCGGGCCACCACTATCTCCTTGACAAGAGTCTTGGCCGCCTTCAGGATAACCAGCACATAAAGTGGTTTCGGGAACACGTTCCACTATAGCATCACGACAGTCATTATGATTCCAAACAGGTAAATTAACCTAAATGATAAGGTGTAAAATAAAAATTTAAAAGCAATATACATACATATAACATAGCGGAACACAATTGATATACAAGTATGTGATGGAAATCGATTTCGTAATCGAAGCAATTTTAAAACGTGTTTTTTAATATTGTTTTGGACTAGTATTAATACTTTTGACGAAAGTGTGTCCCTAATTTAATTTCTGTTTGAAAAAGTAAAAAAAAAAATGTTCACAAGCTCGTATTAACGTCGTATGTGTTGTGTAATCGTCTAATAATACAATATTGTATTTTTGTTGTTAGCAATTTTCATACAAAAGTTCGTTATAATTATACGATTGATTTTTATATGTTTTCCAAACATTTGTATTGTCTGGGAATATTTTATTTGCTAGATTAATTTGTAAACAAATATAAGGTATAGAAAAGCTTGTAGAAGAGTTGTTCAAAAAACTTTGCAAAATTATGACTATTTGCAAAATCAAAAGTAAATAAATGAAGGCTATGAAGGATATGAAGGCTTGAAATAGTTTAAAAGTGACTCGAGCTCTAAAAATTCCAAAAACTTGGAGTAAATCAAGCATATCGCAAAAATGTCGAAAATTCGCCAAAAATTGAAATATTGCAAACTAGCCCCAAAATTGTAAAGAAAGTTCCTACAGTCGGGAAGAACGCGAAAATTATGAAAATTTGCAAAAACTTGCTAAAATTTTAAAGATTACAAATCGGAAATTTTTCCGATTTTTCTGATACTTTGTACGTCCTGTGGTATTAATGTCACAGAAAAGTCGGAGATAAAATTAAAAATTTATTAGAAATGTCATAAAATTCGCACATAAAATTAAAAAGTTTTAAAACTTCATGTCAGCTAGTCTGCAAAACATTTAAGCTGAAAGTCCATAACACGCGTTTCGTGCGTTGCGCGTTTTGTGTGTTTCATACTTTAGACGCCTTTCTAAATTCAAGTTACATGCAACGCTTTTTGTGCGCCAATGTTTATGTTTTGATCAGCTGTAGTGTAAATATTTTTATCAATTAAAAATAATTTTTGCAAAAATGTTAATTGAAATTGAAATGTTAAAAGAATTTGTGGAATTTATTGAGTTTATAAATATAATATTTTGTGCAACAAAGCTCCAAAATAAAACGAGATGGTTTTGGGTGCGTCTCTTGTATTTGGAACGGGAAGTGAGTGGTTTATTGAACTCAGCGAGAGCTAATCCAACAGATTGTCGGCTCTTCTTGAATTCAATGTAAATTTAATTGTGTCAGTGCAATATTGAATAAAGTATAAAGATAAATTGATAAAATAAATAAACATAACAGAGATGAAACTTATTGCATAAAATTAATCGATAAAAAAATGAAAATTTTGTTGACGAAAGAATTGTGTTAAAAAATTAATTTTAATGTATTTTATTCTGGAAAACATTTGTAAACTCTATTGCGATAGGATTTTTTATTAAAGACTTCTTTTTTGTAAAATAATTTTTAAAAAATAATCCACCATATTTATCGATAACATTGAAAATATAATATAATTTGTCATCCCTGGCCATCAAAAACAGCTGCCATTTTTTCATGGCGCATGCGACGCATACAAAAGTAGAAAGTAAACCTACTTTTCGCGTCAAGCGTTTTACGCTTTGTGCTATGTAACTCGTCACATACATTTACACTAATTCTACTTTTTTGACAGCCGCTTATAACGCGTTACCGTGTGTAACGTGTGTTATGGACTTTCAGCTTTACGCTTAAACTCTCCAGAGATAAATGAGAAATATTACAAAACCGGACAATGTGTAGAACTGGCGGATGAAAAGTCGTAGGTCAGACGATCTGTAGACTATTCTGTTACAACGTTTGATATTAATCGGATAACAGTTCGGAAAATGTGCTCAAACGCCATACCAAAAAACTACCGACTATTCTCCCAAATGCCTAAGGGAATTTTACACAACTCCCTTGATAAAGTTTGAGATTTTTCTGACGTCAGACATGTCGGCAAAGTATCGTAATTTTCATTATTAGGGAAAAGTAGCCACCACATTTTTTTAATGTGTGCAGCTAACTTTGATTTTTTATATAAAAATATTTAAAACTAAATAATTATTAAATTATTTGTTCAGCTTGAAGTCTGGTTTTAAAAAATTGAAAAAACTAGATTTTCATTTTTTTTGTTTCATTAATTATAATTTTAATATGTTCTATTTGTCTTTATACATGTTTTTAGATCCCCTGAAGATGATCAACGATGTTGATCGAAATATCGGGACAATAAAAATCAAATGAAACAAAAAAAATTAAGATCTAGTTTTTTCAATTTTTTAAAACCAGACCTCAAGCTGAACAAATAGATTAATAATTAGTTAAATATAGGTCTACAAAAATACACAATAATAAAAATATTTAAAACTTCCAAAAAATATGGTAAATGTGCAGGTATGCAAAATGCTATTAAAAACGGTTTTTGAAGGAAAATTACAGAAAAACCATATTTTGTGCAGTTAAGTCAAAGTGCAGCTAACATTGATACTTTGTATGAAAATAATTTTTAAATGCCAAAAACTTTAGGCATTTATATTAACAGTGCAGGTACAGAAAGAGCACTTAAAAAACGAATTCGTACGGGATTTTAGAGAGGTAAAAAACACGTTTTTCATCTTCGTACAAGTCGAGTGGCTCTAATGTACATAGATCCAACATTTCACAATGCACTTTTCTCTTACCTCCATCAAAATTTTGGAATGTGGACCCCCGAACTTCAGACTGCCCCAACCTGTTACTATTGCCATTTTACCTTCCCATGTTTCGCCAATAGGTGGCATACACACCGGCCATATATACGTATTAAATATTGTTGGCCTCTCTACTCTCACCAAGCCAATATCGTTTTCAAATGTCAATGGATCGTAATCGAGATGGGTGACCATATTTCCTATACGAAAATCTCTTGCCCTCGTTTCATTCAATAGCAGAGTATTATATTCACCCAAACGTACACACATTTCTTCTTTTTTCATCTTATAAATGCAATGAGCAGCGGTTAAGACATGACGATCGGTTACCAATGCACCGCCGCACCATATATAGGGAATACGTTCACGTATAAATGCAGCCATCCAAGGCCATTCATCGGGCTCAGCAGGCCGTCCTCCACTGACACGGGGAAATTGTTTAGTTGTTACACCACAGCCCCGTTCTTCGGGAATATTGATGACACGTGGTCCTTCCAAATCATTATTATTTACATCAGTTATAACTTGTGGCCCCAAATGTCCTATAATTCGTGTCGGACAGCAAACGCCAATAATGCTTTAAATATGTTGAAGTCAAATTAATGCAAAAAAGATTTCAAGAATATTAAAAAAATTCAAGATGTAACAAATGAATGTAGAGAATGACTAACAGTCCTAGAGGCAGATCATGTAAAATACAGATATATGTCCATGTTCTGAAAAACGCATGTCGCCTTAAATTCGAAAACGCCAAGCAGGTGTTCTGACAAACGAAAACGCTAGACATTTGGCGTTTTCAAACCGCTAGTGTATACTGAAGTGATCTGGTCTATTTAATTTAATCTGCACCTTAAAGAGGAAATAAAATTATGCACAATTTAAATTTAATGTGTTTTCTTTTTATTTGAAGAAAAACTTGTAACGTTTTTTCATTAATTTTAATTTAAAAGTGCAATTTAAAAATTTGCTTTGAGTTTGTCAATTGTCTGTCTCAATTGTCTACTTATAAACTGGCAGTGATTGCAGTTTTTTAAAGGCAGTATAGCAAACAGGAACGCTGTAGCCATTTTAATTTAAAATATATTTGTTTGCTTCTGTTGTTTTCATTGCTCGAACACAACTTCGGAAAATAGCGAAACGCTAGCAAATCGCCCGGTTTTCAGAACATGACGAAAAGCGTTTTGCGTTTTTCAAACCGTAAAGTGGTTTGAAAACGCTGCGTTGTCCAGAACATGGGCGATATTCGGCCATATTACGGTTGGTTATTATCGACTTCGACATTTTATATTGGATAAAGATAGCACGCAACAGTTTTCTTTAATTAAGTACAAAATATCGAAGACGAAATACGCTAGCTATAATAATACCCATTCCTTATAATATTTTGAGTTACCTTCCTTTTATGACACACAAATGTGACACCAATCGCCAAATATCGTCTTTTAACTCCGGTAAACGACAGTAAATAACATGTCGACATGTACCCTCCTCACCACCAGGAGTGCGGCACTCACCATATGCACGATTTTCCTGTAAAAACGAAATTTGATGAATACAAATTATGGCAAGAACTAGCGAACTACAATCTAACTTTATGGCTCGATTATCGATGGCAACCGAACTTCAGTTGCGTTGCCAGCCGGCAACTGAAAATTTGTGGTTGCCAGAAAAGCAGTAAAAAGCAACTGAAATTGACAGCTTTCAGTTGCCAGTTGCCATCCGTAATATGATTTTTAGCAACTGGCAACGCAACTGAAGTTCGGTTGCCATCGATAATCGAGCCATTAATATGCTTTTTTTTTTGTTTGATTTTATAACAACAAAATAATAATATGTTTACGCTGCACCGTAAACCAGTGTACATTGGTTCCAAATCAATTTTTTTTGCATAAATTCTAAAAAAAATATTACAGCCTCCAATTTTTGGCACATTTACATATTATGGCACATAATACAAATACAAAAATAAAAAAGCCAATCCGACCCTCCCACACAGAACTGTCATTGAATACTTGCAATTAACCCTAACAAACCATCACAACAAATAAAAAATTATATTTTTTCCAATTTAATAATTTAGTTTTTTTATAATTTAAAACTAAGAAAAGAGCTAAAAAATCGGCAAAAACAGGCGTGGCACTGTCCACTTTTCTAGTCATAATGTTGTTTGGTCCCGGTAAACTATGTGTGTACAATGTTTCATAAAAGTAGGTTAAATTAAAGTAGTTGAAAAAGAATATATACAACTTTTGGGCGTGGCACTGCCCACTTTTCTAATCATAATGTTGTATTTCGTTGCTATAAGGGGTTTTCCGGGGATTTCCAGATTCATTCTGAATGTAGCATTACGAACCTTGGCCTAATAATCAATTTGGATTTATAAGAAAACGTTGCAGAAAATAGCATTCAATTCAACACAAAATAATACTTTTCACACTAGTTTACAAAAACAAATGAACCATGAAAATAGATTTCTTTAATTTTTTTTTGAGTTCACTGAAAATGAATATGACTCATTCGTTCATTCATATGTTTTTCCTCAACAAATGACTTCGATATAAATAATCGCGAAAACGTGATTTTCCTGTTTTTTTAGTTATTGCCAAATATATCGAAAATGTTTCAACTGAATACAAAAAGATTTGATATTGTTTCGTAAATATCTCTCCCTTTTCATTCAGTATAACGATTGTATTTATCGGATTAAAACTCTGAGTTAAGGACCTTTAAAATTTAAAAAGTTCTATTTAAACGTTTCTTCAATATTCATTATTTAAAAATTTTCTGCATTAAGAAGGCCAAAAATTAAAAAAAAAACAACCTGTTGAAAGCCAAAATTAAAAGATAATTTTGTGCCGAATACATGAAACATGGTTAATATTCGACAAAAAATAACAAAGTTACAAGACAATAAGTGAAAAAAGCCGATTTTTTTTATACAAAATAAATTTTGATCGAAAATATTCTTTTGTTACAAAATAAATGTAAGCAACTTTGTATGAAAGATAACTTCGGATTTGTTCACTTATTTGCAGTCTACACCTAACTTAACTTAACATTAACTTCCAGTTAATGTTAAGTGTAGACCGCTCAAGTTAATGCTTTTTTCAGGTTATAACATAGTTGTTAGTGCAATTGTTTTCACAACGCAGTCATAACTTCAAGATACAACAGCATTTCAAGTTAGGTGGAGACGTAGAGTTACTGCGTTCTAATATTTTAATTTAATTTAATGGAGTGTATTTACAACATCCCGCTTTCCACAAGATATTTTTTGCAATCCCGCTTTTTGTCATATTTTCTTCAAAATACAACTTTTCAATCGTTCTTGTCCCGCTTTTTGCAAACACCTGGTAACGTTATTCTTGCATAAAAACGAATATACCAAGGCGTAATAATTAGGCGGTGCCCCCAGGAAATAATGTCCATTGAAATGGAAATAAAGTTCACGGTCATTATTTCATTTTAGGATTAACAGTTTTTTAAGTTTGATCAATAAAGAGTTAATAACATAGGTCGGCACGATTTTTCAGTCTGACTTCTACATGTCAAAGTTTGTTTTTGTAGAAATGGGTTTTTTCAGGGACTGAAACCGAACCCAAACGGGTTCAGGTTCGCTGTTTATGAAGACTTTGAACTCGAACCCGTTGAACCCTAAAATTCAGCAAGGGTTCAAAAATATAAAAAATAGAGAAATATTTAATAGAAGAATAATAAAAAACATTACATATCTTGCATGCAAAAAAAAAAAATTAAAAACAAAATCAAAATAAAATAACGACCAAGGCAAATTCATACCAGGGCCCTGTTCCACAAAACAACTTATCACTTTACACTTATCAAATCTTTCGTCAATTTGCAAAACTTTGTGTTCCTCAGAACTATAAAATTTGATAAGTGATAAGTGTAATTTGCAAAGTCCTTGCAATTTTTATACTCTCTTTGCAATTTCTGTTCCACGTACGTTCTCTTGTGCAAAGTGCAAAGTTAATATTGAAAAATGTAATTTGCAAAGACTTGCAAATAATTATGTAGTTTCGTTCCACAAAAACGGTAAATTCTATTTTTGCAAAGCAAATTTTGATAAGTTTGTCAAAAATTTGCAAGGTAAACGATCGCTTTGCAAATTCATATTGTTATAACTAGTGAAGCTTTTAAAATGTTAAGACGTTAGTTTTTGTTCGACGAAAGTGAAGACGCGGTCATATCAAGAAATTATAGAGACCGAATAAATTTTTCGGCACTACAAAACTTTATCTTAAAGAGTACTTTCGTTTAAATAAAATTCAAGTTGATTTAATTTTAAATAAAATTAGAGACAAATTAGAGCACACTGTGCAGCGCAGTCATGCTCTGTCGGCTTCCAAAGCCCAAAAAAACTGTCCCTCGCATAGGTCCATGTTTTTTTTGTCAATGCCAGTTGCAGGGATTGGGCTTTCTTCAAAACTTCCTCCCAGGCATCCTGTTTATCTAATTTATTAACCTTCAAAATGAAATATTAACTTTAATATGTTATAAATATTTACAATAATTTTATAAAAAAAAAAAAATAATTTATTGTTTTAAAAACTACCAAATAAAATTTCCTTTTTTTTCTTAATAACTTGTAAAACTGCAAGTTTTTTTCCATCTTTATTTTGCGGCTCATTTTAACAAGTTGCATATACAGTGGACTCCCGATAGTTCGTAATCGCAAGGGACCGGCCATTTCTTACGAATTTAGGGGTTTTCGATTTAGCGGGGTTTCGATTTAACGAGGCTAAAATAAAATAAATACGAATTAACGGGGTTTTTCAATTTATTTACTAAAACGATACAAAAAACATAAAAACTGGATATTCAGGTAGTTTTTCGCGCTTTAGCTCTGCTTGAAGATTTCTGCATAATAAATTCTCTTTTTTGAAGGATTGAAGTAAGAGTTGATGGAGCAATTTCAAATCGCTTAGCAACGTCTATTTTTTATTTTTTATAGTTTTATGCGTGCGCTTTGGCATTTTTCTTTATTATTCATGTAGCAAACTGATCTTAAGAAAATAAACACACACAAGCAAAAGCAAAAACCTACGCCAAAAAATAATAGAGGTAAACAAAAAATCATTCTTTCCATGTTTCTGTTGTTTTTATTACGAATAATAAGTGGCAGTTAGCAAACAATTACGATTTAAAGGGTCCGCCAGATAACTTTTTTTTTTTGAAAATGCTATAAAAAAAACTACTGAATATTTCCTCAAATTTCCTTTTTTATTTGAAAGTACAATCCTTCCGGTTAATAATGAAAAATAATTTCATTCAAATGGCTGCCTCGGCTGGCCATGCAGTAGCCTACACGATCGGTCCAATTTTTAAGTACATTATCGATTGTGTGCAGCTGTATTTCACCAATGGCTTCACGAATATTGTCCTTTAAAGCGTCTGTATGTATTTTTTTATTGATAGATAAAGACCTATAGACTAATTATCTATGCGAATCGTCAAATTTTAAGTAGTTTGGCATATGTTTTTATATTTTGGTGTTAAGTGCATATTTTGGCAATAAATGCATATTTTTGGAGTTGTACACATTTTTTCAATGCATATTTCTCAATTTTTGAAAAAAATATTAATAAGCCGATTATGCATGGCCACCAAGCCCA
Organism: Panzeria rudis; assembly: GCA_956483635.1. Classification (NCBI taxonomy): domain Eukaryota; kingdom Metazoa; phylum Arthropoda; class Insecta; order Diptera; family Tachinidae; genus Panzeria; species Panzeria rudis. Next base: position 39,712,275 of record OY101451.1, on the reverse strand, counting down.
AATGGGGTTGTTAGTTGCTGAAAATTATACTACTAATGGCAACTGGCAACTAAGAGCTTTCAATTTCAGTTGTTATTTAGTGCATTTTTGCCAATCATTATTTTCATTTGCCGACTGGCAACTCAACTAAAGTCCGGTTGCATTAAATAATAGCCCCAATTATGGTTGCTTTATGTTTTCTTATCTAATAATAATAATAAATTAAAACAAATATTTTCATATTACATTTTAGCTTTGGTACTTTGTTCGTAGGTAAATGCATATTTTTGCGCATATTTTTAATTTTTAGGTGCATTTGTTAAGCGCTTAAAATCAATTTTTAGTTGCATGAAAGTCCGAGCCCTGCTAATGAGCATTTCATACTGCTCAAACTGAATTGAAATAATAAAGTGGCGGAAAAGTAACCACCTGAAAATGACATTTTTTTGTTTGTATCGATTTTTAATTGAACCCTGTGTGAACCTGTTGTACATAAAGCTTTAATTTTTTTTTTTGCAAAAATTTATAATTTTTGAAAAAAAAATTTTTGAGCTTCAAGAAACTCATGTGTGGCTTAAAATAACAATCTGATATTTTCTGAAAATATAGACCAGTACTTCTTTATTATGCCCACTTGCGCTATGTCCACTTAGTAACAACCTGTTATTTTAATTTCTTCAGGAAATATGATTTTTTGAGTGCTGCTCTTAGAAAAACATGAAAATAAAAATGGAGACAAATAAAATGGGCTCAAATATATATATATTTTTTTATTTACATATTTTTCTAAATAAAAGCAGCACCAAAAATGTGTGCTTACAAAGAAAAGTTACCATAATAATATTTAAAAAATCCCGGGAATTCCCGCACAATTTTCCCGGGATTTATTTCCCGAAAAATGTGCGGGATCCCGGGAATTTTTTTCCGGGAAAGCCCGAATGAAAAACACTACTCTGGACCAAAATCCGCACCAAACAGTGACTTGTTCTGGGTGCGTCAGCTTTTCAATGTATGCATGCGGGTTTTCTGTGCGACAATTTTGCTTGTTTACATACCCGCCAAGATCAAAATGAGCTTTATCTGAAAAGATGATTTTTTTTGGCAAAATCGGCATCTTCTGTAAGTCGATCGCAAGCCCACTTAGCGAAGCGAAAACGCATTGGATGGTCAGTTGGCTTCAACTCCTGAACCAATTGGACTTTGTATGGCGTCATACCAAGGTCTTTATGCAAAATTCGTCTCAATGATGTCTCCGAAATGTTCAATTGTTGAGAACGACGGTGAATTGATGTTGATGGCGCTTCACGCACACTTTCTGCCACAGCAGCAATATTCTCGGGTGTACGCACTGTTTTTGGCTTTTCACGCTTTGGTTTATCGATGAGGATGCCAGTTTCTTTCACTTTTTTCACGAGATAACGAACATACAGAGCTGACGGTGCTTCTCTTCTTCCAAAATCCGTACGCAATTTTCGCACACATACTGCAACATTACCATGATTTTCAAAGTAATGTCGCAATATTTCGCAGCGTTGTTCAAGCGTATACACAACCATATTCGTTCATCGGAAGGATAAAACTAATTATCTGTCAAATCAGACATGAGCTAAGTGTTACCATTTACGAAATAAGCACTAGTTGAAAAAAAAAACGTTAGATGGCGGACCCTTTATAAGACGTAAAGAAGATTTTATTTGAAAAAAAAAATACGAATTAGCGAGGGGAACAAAATGTATGGACATTTTACGAACTAACGAGATTTTTTCAAGGGACCGACAGTTTATTACGAAGTATCGGGAATTACAATTTATCGGGGTACGAATTATCGGGATTTGACTGTATTTAGCAATGCGAAGTGAAAAGTGATAAGACATAAATGCAAAGATGATTAAAGTCTTTGTGGAACACTTTGCAGATTCACTTTGCAAGGAGAGCGCAAAGTCTTTGCAAAGAGTGCAAAGTCTTTGCAAAGAGAGCAAAGTCTTTGCAAAAGTTTGCTTAGTGCAAAGTGATATGTGCAAAGAATATTGTGGAAAAGAAACAGTTATCACTTTGCCAAAAAATACAAATTGATAGGTGCAACGTGAAAAGTTGAAAAGTTTTTTGTGGAATAGGGCCCAGATGGCAGCACCCTGACAGCTGACTATTTTTTGCAATTTTTAAAAGCGCCGAATGGTTGTCAAAATTTTAGCTTTTTCTTGTTCTGGGTATTTCTAATAATTTTTAATTTGAAGTATATTTTGTTATGTCAATGCGGTACGTACGTTACAAAGTTGAAAAAAGGTTTTTTGAAAGCTAAATAAGTTAAATTTAATTAAATTAAAAAAAAGAATATATTGCTTAAACGTATAAACATGAATGTAAAATTGACTTATATTAATTATTATTAACAAAATAATTGCGCGTGTTTAAATTTTTGGTTTTAAACCCGAACCCGATCCTAAACTTTTTATTTTGATTAACCCGAACCCGAACCTGAACCCATTTTTTCATGGTTTCAGTCCCTGGTTTTTTTTCTATGTTTGTATGGACTTTCGTATTAAGCCCCAAATTTTGTTATCGATGTAAAACAAACAAAAACAACCCTTAAAAACTAAGAATTGATATTTAGGTGTTTTTCGATGTCTATCATCAGGATCGATGCATTATAGTACGTTTTTATTATTAGCAAAAGAAGTCGGTTTAAACAAAATATGTCGAAACGTTTCCATTGTGTTGTAAGTGTTTTTATGTTCGAATTTTTGTAATAAATTTTACGTTTTTATTGTTGTGTTTACATTCTTCTTCGAAAATGAAATGCCCGCCATATTTGTTTCTTTATGTGGCCGCAGAACAGTTTCACTTTTTTCTCATTTGTCAATCACAGTAAATGGATGACCCAAAGTTGCATTTGCAATCATAGAGACAACGCAGTGTTGCACAGACAAATCTCGACATCATTTGGAGGAAAACAGGCTATTGGAGGTATTTTGCTCACATGACTATTGTATGGGAAAACATGAAGGAAAACGCGTATTTTGCCTCAAAATGCGTATATGGAAACGTACTATTAAAATAGAAACAAGATTTTTTTGTTTGTCGACCGGTATATTAGACCAATCATAAAATGTATGGGATGACCAAAAGTGTAATTTTTCCGTTCCCCGCACATTTTCAGTTGAGTCGGCGGTACAAAAATACGAAGTGTATAAAAAATAAGTTTCTAATAGTGCATTTCCATATGCGTGTTTTGGGCCAAAATACGTGTAACGTGCTACATCTTTTCCCATACAATTGTCATATTAGCAAAACAACTTAAACAGCCTGTTTTGCTCCAAATTATGTCGAAATTTGTCTGTGCAACACTGCTTCGCCTCTATGATTACAAATGCAACTGTGTGGATCATCCATTTACTGTGAATGACAAATGCGAAAAAAGTAATACTGTTCAACGGCCACATATGGAAAGAAATATGGCTCGCATTTTTTCCGTTTTTTCGGATTTTGATTGTAAATCCTCCTGGAAATGTTCTCCTTAGTAAAAAAATACACTGTGCCAAATAACAGGCTAATCGCGTAAAGGGAAGGCGTGCCGCATATCAGGGAAACTCTAATGGGCAATTAAAAAATTATGGGAAGTTATACTGATAGTCAGTGTGGCAAACAAAAACTTAGAAAAAAAGAAGTCATATCCGCACAAAACCATAAATGTGAAAATGAGACCAAGTTCTTATCCAAACATTTCGGTCGTTAAAAGTATGAAATCAAAATGAGGACCAACCTGCTAGCTTGGTAACATTTTTTCCCTTCTAATTGCTTGTCTCCACGTAACAATTTTTATTGCCGGCAATTGTCAAATTCCATATTGAAAATTAAATTATTTTTTTAGGGTGTATTTTTTATATGAAGCTTGGCAATTGCCGCAATAAAAATTGCTACGTGGAGGCGTAGGGTAATATATGGGGAAAATGTTGCCAAGTTAGTAGGTTGTCTAGAAATGAGATGGTATTATAGCTATCAAGAACTTGGTCCCAATTTTGATGTCAATACTTTTACCGGCCGAAATTTTTTGATAGGAATGATGTGAATAGAAAAGTGGGATGCGCTACGACCATAAAAAGTAATATTTAGTTTTAGCCCCTTCCTCTTAACCGATTGATCTGAGATTTGGTAAACACCTTTACGTACGATGACTATAAAATTTTGTAATTTAAAAAGTGGGCGGCGCCATGCTTATAAAAAGTAATACTTTGTTTTAGCTACTTTTACTACCTTTACTTTTAATTACTATCCAATTTTGAGATTATAAACGTGGGCTGCACCACGCCCATAAAAAGTAATATTGACTATATTCTTCTTGACCGATTGATCTGAAATTTGGTAAACACCTTTACCTTTCATGGCAATACAATTAGTGTTGCAAAGTGGGTTGCGCTACGTACATAAAAAGTAATATTTAGTTTTACATTAATTTTCATGACCGATTGATCTGATGGCACTACGATTATGTGTATTCAGTATTATTGTAAATCAAAGATGGCCGCCGCCACAAAACGGTGAATTAGTTATTTGTTTACAAACACTTCAATATGGATAAAAAATGAAAGTGTTTGCCTAGTGGAATACAGTATGCGATGAAAAACTTCCAATTCCAAAATGGCGGACAGTATAAAATCGCTTGTACAGTCCGAAACAAAGTGCCAGATCATAGAGTTTAGATAGGACATAGAGTAAAAAACTAAAAACAGTAAAAAGTATTCAAAGTTAAATAGTTTTATTGTAATGAAACATAGTAATGGTGCAAATAATGCTATTTAAATCTGTATGTCTTCCACATACAAATTTAAAGGGCGATTAGCTCAAGACTCTTACCTATTTAAGATGGCCTGAGACTTATATGGCTTTGCAATGTAGGTTACCAATTGGCGAAAGATACTTTAAGGTTAGGGACAACCTAAACTCTTGAACAAGCTGGTTTAAGGGAACAGAAACGGCTGCGAACAATAACCTCAGAGTAGTGGGAAAATGAGGGGATTTAATGTGGAATTTTATCGGCATGTTTTGTATGTTAGTTACTAGCATTTTTTTTTTATTAATAAAGGAGTGATATGTAAACAAAATAAGGTAAGTACAGTTGTCCAATTTTCCATAAGTGTAAAAACACTTGTGCCAAGGCCTATTAATAAGGTCCCCTGCAAAAATAAATTTGGTACGGAAGCAGTAAGATCAAATAGAAGGGCTTCGCAGATGCGAAAAAGCACACAGTGCATCCCCTCTGCCTTACGAGGATGCAATAAGGTAAGCAAACGAAGAAATTTACCGCACACGTGAGGAAGGTGGTCGGCTATTTATATTTTTTCATGTTTTTTAAACCCGAAATTTTTTATTCAACTCAAACTTTTTTTAAAGGGCATCCCCTCGTAATTTGTTTTTTATTCTTCCATTGAATTGTGCATGAAAATAACTGTGCATCGGTAGCTTAGTGGTTAGTGTTCTAGCCTACCATACGGAGATCGTGGGATCGATTCCTGATTCAATACGCGAACAAAAATTTAATAAAAATAAATTGTAGTGTAATGTAGTTTCCAATTGTATTTGTACCATTTAATACATATGTATTTTATTCCGTTTTTATATTTATTTATGTAAATAAATATAAAAACAATAAAATAACGGCAAAAAAAAATTTTTTTTAAATTATTTTCATATAAAAAAGACGTGAGGTTAATGCATCTAGGATGCGCAGAAACAAACTCATGCCTTGAGACCTATCAAGTGGAACATCAAATACAAAAATTATGTAATACCGAAGCAGGAGGCTTATTCTGAATTGCGATGCGAAAGTCTATGCGATTCGAAAATTATAAATGCGAACAATTGCAATTCTGTGTTACGATGCTCGTTTTTTATTCGCATTTAAAATCTGAATTACGCAACTATTTTATAAATTAAAGTAGGTAGATTTTATAATCCAAACTAACAAAAAAAATTGTTTATTTTTTGACTAGTGTTGCCCCGATTTGAAATAAAATTCGAATGCGAATGCGAAAGTCTTATACATAGAATACCAAATTTCTTTCGCATCGCATTTCATTTGCGCATCGGATTGTCTTTTGCTATAAACACATTCGCCACAGCAGGCTACACGGCTACACGACTACAAATAATTATTTTGAGCACGGCAGCTACATCGTAACCAGCTGACATTTTGTTATTCAGTACATATTTCTGTGGTGCCACTTTCAAAAGTTTTACTTGTATAAAAAAATCGCTTATTCAAAATTTTCTTACATCTCGCAAAATATAAAAACAAATCAATTTATTTCCTTAAAACTTATTGACTATTATGGCACTTTTAATACTTAATTTTTTTTCTGTTTAATAAAATAGAATATTGACTTAAGCCAATAATACCAGCATCGTTAAAAATTAAAAAAAAACTCGTGAGGCAGTAACTTTTTTTAACCTTATAATTTTAGTGTAATTATATATAGAATATAGAACGGATATAAGCGATATAGATATCACTTTAAACGTCTCTAAAATACCTTTCTACTGGTATACAAATTTTTTAAAACAATTAACCCATTCCGAGTGAAACGCAAAAACTCCGTTATCTTAAAAACTGGTCGATACAACGGTATTCATGTGTATAGTTTTATAGAGAACTTTCCATGCTTTTATTTGGTGTATACTTAAAAGCTGTCACCTATGAAATACGTAAGTTATGGTACTTTAAAGATGAGTTTAAGAGTTACATGAGTTAATTTATTTATGATATCTCATTTTCAAAGTGCCATAACTTACGAATTTCATCGATGATAGCTTTCAAGTATATATCAAATGAAAGCTTGTAAGCTTCTCTATTAAACTAAATATATGTTTAAGTATCGGCTAGTTTTTAAGATATCGGTGCTTTTACGTGAAAAATCACATAAAAAATGTTTTAAATTCCATTTTGATCGCAATGGGTTAATGGATTTAAAATTTTTATATACCAGTACAAAGGTATTTTAGAGCATTTTGCATTGATAACTATTACTACGTTTATACGCGGACTATTCGCAAATAAAAATAATTGCAAATAAGTTAATTAATTCACTGTTTATATGGCTTAGCAAAATACAAAAACTTGGTAGCACTTCTATAGAAGACTTGTATTTTTACAAAAAAGAAATAGTTGAAATGTATAAAAGAACATATAATTATTTGTTTTAATTGTCATTATTTTCTTCTATAAATACTTTTCGCGAAATATTTTTATATTTATTGTTTTTTATTAACAAAGCGTGGCAGCACCAAACATTGGGTAGTATGAATAAAAAAAGCATTTGCTTTTTACTTAAAAATTTGTTTAAAACATAAAATTCCGGATATTATTCAATATAAAATTAACATTTTTTTGTTTTAATGCAAATTTTTATGTAAAAAGCAAATACTTTTTTTATTCATACTATTCATTATATTTGCAAATAATGTGTTAATCGTGAATAGTTTTCATGAGTTAATAATTCGCAATATATTCGTGCGTATACATGTAGTATATATCGTTTATATCCGTTTTATATTGTAGGACTTATGATCAATAATATATTAAAGTTTTGAACACCATAACTCCAGAATCACGAGAGAGCGCCGAAAAAAATTAGACTAAAATTTTTAGGTTAAAAAAGGCTATTACCCTGTGATTTTTTTAATTTTCAATAATGTAGGTATTTTTGACTTAAGTCAATATTCTATATAACAATAAAACAAATAAATTTATTTATTTAAAAATTCTTGATGCATATATATTATAACATTTAAATTTTGTAATCTTCTATTTGTTTTTACAATAAAAAATATTTCTAATCACTAATTTGCTTTACATATTTTGTTATATTGTCAATACTGTTTTTGTTTTGTAGCCAACAAAAATAGAAACTAGTTTAATTTGACTACACAACAGAAGTAGCATGGACAACAACCTGCAGTCGTGTAGCCGTGCAGTCGTCAAAGTAATCATTTTCATATACACACTGTATTCTATTTTTGACAGGTTGTAGTCGGTAGCCTGCTGTGGCGAATGTGTTTAATGCATTTCGCATCGCAATTCAGAATAAGCCTCTCCCTTGGTAAGGGAGAGTACCGAAATCTCTCCCTCACAAACCTGCATCCGGTAGACAGATATTTTGGTGGGTCGTGTTGAAGACACATTTGATTATTTCGATGATATGGCTTGTGGCTTGTGCTATATAACATTTTTTTCTTGGCGCAACAATCAAGCTTGACAGCGAGAGTCATTTGGTTCAATTTGCCGATGCGGGTACCATATTATTCTAACTTGTCTTGGCGTTAAACAATAAATAGAAAATTAAACAATAAGCGATTTCATTAAAACTTTGCTCTTGTAGCTAGGGTTCCCACCTTATTTTGCCAATTAAAGTACATTGGTTATTAAAGGTTACGAAAAAAAAGTACACAGTATAAAAATAAAGTACAATTTATTTCTCTTTATTGTTACAGTAGATACCGGATATAAGCACATCGCATATAAGAAAGACCCGCTTATAAGAAAGTGCACCAAAAAACACACTTTTCTGTACTTTTCAAAGAAAAAATTTTCTATAAAAGAAAATCGTATATAAGAAAAAACCTGATATAGGAAACTTTTTTTCAAACACCAAAGATGTAAATGATATGAAAAAAGATTTTATATAAAAAATTTTTATAGTGCAAACTGAACTCTTTTTTATTATTTATCTTTTGTTTGAGCTATTTAAGCGAGTTTTTTATATGAATTGCTTCGTGCACATGATACAAAAATTTAATATCGAACTTAATTTGTTTTACTTTTTATAGAAAAATATCACATATGTATGCTTTATTGAATACACACTAGGGTATTCATTTAATCGGCTTTCTGCTTTAATCGGTTAATCGCTCAATTAATTAATCGAGGTTTTGGCTTAATCGGTTAATAATAGGCTAATTTCGGTATTAACCGGTTCACCGATTAATAAAGTTTTTTCATAAATCAAGTAATTTCAACAAATAAAATGCATAAATTATCGATTATTTTGAATTTATTAGTAAGAAAAAAACAATAACATAACAAACATAACAATCCTTGAGCTAAATCATGCAAAAAAGAAATCATAAGTGTGTATTCATTAAAAAATTAACAAGTTTGTGAGATCATTATATCAGTTATTTCAATAGTTTAAGGAGATCTTCTAAAACAATCTTTCAGAAAAATAATTTGCTCTAAATGCTTATGATTTAAAATATTCTCTTCTTTAGTTTTGATAAACTTGACTTGGAAAAATCTTTTCATTATCATAGATGTTGATGAAATCGAAAGCAATCCATAATCCATAATTCAGAATATCTAGTTTCTCAGTCCTTTTCCTGGATTTCTTTAAATAAAAAAATTTTCCTATTATGCCATTAGAGCCCTGTTTTGATTTTTTTTCAAATTCTTAACACTTCTAATTGTTTCGGTTAATTCTGTTGAAACATTTCTTGTATTACTATCGATAATTTCTTCTGTTGTAAGGTAATCAATCTAACTCATACTGGCAGAGCTTAGCGACGAACATTCTGCAAAAAAGTTTATTTCCGAATTCCTTAGTTTCCGTTTTTGTACTGTATTTTAAAACACTGTTGCTGGAAGGAAATATTCCTGAGTGGAGGTATAAAATAATTGAATTCGTCTCTCATTAAATATAATCCTTATATTTTTAAGTAAATGGCAACAGTACTATGGGATTTTATAAAACTATTCAACAAAAACTTAAAACGTAATTCGCTCAAGTTCAATTAGAGTAGCAGAGTCTTTACTAAACTCTTTTATAGCCACGTGCAAAGAAGCTAATCTTTTACTTAAGTTAAATTCACTGAACACACTTATTTGTTTGCATGAAAAATAGTTTGTAAACACACACATTTTGTATATGACAAAAACAAATAATAAAACACACAAAAAGTACGTTATAATATAATATGAAAAAATTTGTTACGTCGGTTAATCGACTGAAATTAACCGGATTAACCGTTTATCGAAAATAGCCAACTTTAAATTAACCGATCAGGTAATCGGGTGGTTATTAACCGGTTAACCGATTAACGGATACCCTAATACACACTTATAAGAAAAAAGTTTCTTATATCCATATATATGTTTATAAGAAAGACCTTTCTTATAAACAACAATTGTTTATAAGAAAAAACCGCATATATGAAACAATTTTGTGGTATTTTTAAAGTTTCTTATATCCGATATGTACTGTATATTTAAAAACGTATTTTTTATTGCTTTTCGCAAGTTTTATCAAATACATAATTATCATTTCTAAACAATTGCACAGCATTTTTACAGTCTATAATTTTTTATCAGATTAAGAGACGCGTTGCATCTTTCGTCTCGCCATTTGCTTTTCATTACAGAAAAAAAATCTCTGTGAATACTGACGTGGCAGAAATAGAAAGTAAAACTGAAATTACTTCATAAAATTTTGATCATTTATCACCAGTCTTATTAAACACTAGCTAATATTTACTTGCAGTAAATAATTCCGCAAAACCTTCAGAACTGTATATCTGATCATAAAATTTGTATTGTTTATATTAAGTTTTTTTCAGATTTAAATTTTCGATTATGTTAACAATATTGGGTAGTATGAATAAAACAAGTATTCGCATTTTACTTAAAACTTTGTTTTAAAACACAAAATTCTGGAAATTATTGAATATAAAACTAAGAATTTTTGAGTTTTAAAACAAATTTTTAAGTAAAAAGTAGATACTTTTTTATTCATACTACCCATTATCCAATTCAATATTGCTTTTTCAATTTATATTGCTAATTGTAAATAACAAGTTTATGTTTTTAAAATCAAATCATTCATTCAGGTACTTTAAGGCTTTATAAATAAATAACAAAATATTCGTCTAATTTCGCTAGTCAGTTGCGGTGAAGACAACAGTTTAATTTTTTTGGGTGAATGACGTTTGAGTACAAACCCTGAGGTCTTAAGTTCACGACTAGTTTCAGGCAAGCCAACAACATTACACTGCTTTACAAGCAAAATGTATAAAGTTTCTAAAGCCCTGTACAGACGGTTGTAAGATCTTACAATATTGTCAGATCTGACAATGTGCTGACGATGTACTGACAATAAAAAATTGTCAGCACAAGGTATATTGTTAGTTCACACGGCTGTATCAAAGTTGTTAGAAAAGCTTACAATTTATTGGCAGACAGTTGTCTGACAATAAATTTATCTGACAATATTGTCAGTAAAGAAATTGGCAGTTCACACGATTGTCAGATGCAAAAATTGTCAGATCTGTTGTTTGGCGCTGCCAGACGCATATCATTTAACAGAAATCATCAATTATTTATCATCTGTGCTTCTGTTAACTTTAAAAAGTAAAAATATAAATTATTATTAAACATAAAGAAGTAATTTTAACTATTTTAGCTGCATAATTTTTCTTATTTTAATTTTTCCCTAAAATATATGTGTGCAGTGCTGCCAATATAAAAGTCTCTGACAATGACGCCATTGTCAGATGCAGAAACTTCGCACATCTGACAATTAAAAAATGTCTGACAATTGTCTGCCAATAATCTGACAATGGTAACGCGATGTGTTCAAACGATTGTGAGATGTCTGAAAATTTTTTGTCAGCAGGTATTATTAAAATCGACTGACAATGCTTTTTCTGCCAACGTTGTCAGACAAAAATTTTCAGTTCAGACGATTGTAAGAATTTTTTAGCACATTTTACTTACAATATTGTAAGAACTGACAATCGTCTATACATAGCTTAATGCATTTTTTTAGAGTGCTTAGGATATGCTTAACACATGAAAAGTAAAGAAAAATTTTAATTTCGGCCATTTCCAGATAATGGTAATTGTTTGTTTTTCGATGTATACTTCCCAGAGTCAAAAGCTGGTTCGATTAAAGTGATCTATATAACCTGACTGACTCATATAACCTGAATCTATTTTGAATTCTAGATAAATCAAATCATGCGAAATAAAGTATTTTCGCGTACTTTATTGTTCTCATAAAGTATAAAGTACAATTAGCCGAAGTAACGTACCATCCTTTATTATAAAGGGCAATATACACAGTCAACATGCTTGACAAGCGTGGTAATAGTATGTGTGAAATTTCGTTAGTATTAGCGACACCGACGACGATTGATGGAAAATCTACTTGGTTTGGATTTTTCGTCAAGCACACGTACACGAATCTGACATCAAGCTGATTGATTGTGTATTATGCCCTTAAAGTACGGGTGGCAAGCCTACTTGTAGCTGAGAACCGATATAGATTCACGCATGGTGAAATAAGTATACAGGTGGCAGCATAAAGTCAGCTGATTATTTTTTGCTCTGCTAGTTTTGTGCATAATCCACGTCCAGCACGTATATATTTTTGACAAGCATCATCTATTTTTTTGTTGTATTGTTGTATTTGTTTCCCTTATGCGGTCACCTGTATACTTATTTCACCACGGATTCACGGGGCTTATTCCATTTTTCGAGTTGTTGTTCGATGTTCTTACACCATAGTTATAAGTTATTCTATATCGTTTTTGTGTCTCAGTAATTCAAATGTAGTACCATGTTCAACATTTTATTTGTATAGTATATGACTTAAATGTAATTATTCGCATTCGCAAAAATTGGAATTTATTCGCATTCGCTAAACTGGTATTCGCTACAGCCCTAATCTCTATATAAATTTAAAACAAAAAGTGTCATTTTTACAATAATTTATTATGACACAATCGAATTGAATTGAATTAGCATTAATTAAAAAAAGACACTTCCAATGAAATTTATACCCCTTTACTTAACATACCGTCTTTCTAACTCATCATTTGATATTAAGAATAAAAAACTCACTTGTAGTTCTCCTTCAGCAACTGTTTGTCTCTTGCTCAAATTGTGACGTGTGACGTTTTGTGTTTGATAAATATTATCATTGAAAGCACCAGTAGCACCGTTTGCTTGTCTACTCCAGTGAAATTCATAATTATCCGTTAAATCACGTAAATCTGTAAAATGATTAAGAAGATAGTATGTAATAACATGTTAATTATAGTCTGTCGTAATTTTTATTTTTTTTGCTATTGTTTATTCATTATAATATAATGTAGTGGCACGAAAAATATTTTTTAGCGAATATACATTGTATGTAGCTTACGTAGGAAATGGTCATAAGCTTTTATTTTTAATAAAAATAGCTGTATTGATTTTTATTTTAAAGAGTTAAGCGAGAGCCTTGAATATATTTTTAATGAATTAATTTCTATTAAATATTAGTAGGGAAACCGGCATATACCCTAAAAAATTTGTTTTATGCGCATTAAATATGCATTAAAAACTTAAAAATGTGCTCCAAAAATTAAAAAAAATAGGCGTGGCAGATTTTATTTAAATAAATAAAAACAAATAATGTACCTAAATTGATTATTAGGCTAAGGTTCGTAACGTTATATTCAGAAAGAATTGGGTATGATTAATATTCCAAGGAACAATGGAAGAATACAAATAAAAATAAACCGATGGCAAGTGCACTTTAATATCAGCTTGAGAGTGATTTAATTCTCGTATTCAATTTTCACGAAAAAGTTGTATATATAAGAATTAAAATTACATTCAACAGAGCCACCTGACAAGTGGTGATAGCAAATACACGTGAGCACTGACGATGGAAGTGTAGCGGCTTCCGAAAGTGGCGCTACTCTGTTCTGCTGTGTACGTTGAAAAATTAAGTTGATGTTAATTTTTCCATTGTTCCTTGGAATATTACTTATACCCAATTCTTTCTGAATATAACGTTACGAACTTTAACCTAATAATCAATTTAGATTCACAAAGCAAGTACGTTCGAAATAATCATATTAATAAACAATTATCTACTGGGTTGAGCTTTTCACATGTTTACATGTTCATATATACTTAAGTATAAAATCAAAAAAAAAGTTTGTCTTGATTAGAACAAAAATCAGAAAAATGGGAATGAAGAAAAATAAACCGATGGCAACGCTGGGAAAATGCATTTTAGTATCAGCTTGAGAGTGATTTAATTATCGTATTCAATTTTCACGAAAAAGTTGTATATAGAAGAATTAAAATCACATTCAACAGAGCCACCTGACAAGTGGTGATAGCAAATACACGTGAGCACTGACAATGGAAGAGTAGCGGCTTCCGAAAGTGGCGCTACTCTGTTCTGCTGTGTACGTTGAAAAATTAAGTTGATGTTAATTTTTCCATTGTTCCTTGGAATATTAATCATACCCACTTCTTTCTGAATATAACGTTACGAACATTAGCCTAATAATCAATTTAGATTCATGTAAATTTTTCATGTAAAACATTATTTATTTATCTATCTAAAATGTCGAAGTTTTATCACAAAATTTAATCTACATTAATAGGAGCTATAGAAAGAAATAATGTTTTCTATTTAATGAAATATGAATATACATTTAATCCAAATATTCAAAATGATAAAGGCAAGTGAAATGTAAAGGCAAATCAAAGACAAATGAAAATTATTCAAAAAACAACGGCCTGTGGCGAACAAATACATCTGATTCACTTTCTGAATCGAGGAACGACTCTGGTATAGAAGCATCTGAAAGTAACGCAATAACTTCTTCGCACAAAGGTTCTGCACTGCGAGAATGAATAGAAAGAAGTCTTTGTTGAAAAAGAAGAAATAAGAGGATCTGAAGACAAGAGGAGATAGTGAAAAAGATCATGCACTGTTTTTCGCTTTTCGGGTGTGACTTTCTCGTATATTTCACAAGTCTTTGTTTCAAGATTCCAATGCTTCTTCCGGCAACATTTCTATAAGAAGTGCTGCATATGGGATAATATCTGTACCATGAATGAGTACTTTGTGAACACTCGATGGCATGTAATACCATGAATACAATTGTATATATAGCTTTGCTGTATCCATGCCATACGTACGAAATGCATTCACGATAATAGCTAAGCCACATGCCATTGTGCTTAAAATTACACCAAATCTCTTTATTAAATCCTCATCAACATTAGTTATTGATGAAGCACGAGTTGGTTGCTGGAAGAATCTTCTAGGCGTATTCCCGTCATTTGTTGTTCCACATCCTGGTTTGGGAATATCAACTAACAAACCCATCTCTTAATAGGCGATCAGTAATTTTTTTTATTGGTTTCCTTCTGCATAGCTTTATCAAAATCCCCTCGAGCTTGACATTTTTTAATATCAAGTCGATAGGCCATACTCAAATAGGCTTTCATTAGGTTGTAATTTTTCAACTGCCTTTAAGTCATTCATTATAGTAGGCGAAGATCCATAACTACCACAACGTTGAGGAGAGGTACCCGCGAGCATTGAGAATATTTTTCCATCTATCATTGTCAAATAAAAATTATGATTGATATTAATTTCTTTGCCATCTTTACAGATTTGCGTTGGGACTATCGCAGCTATTTGAGTTGTTATCGCTTCAATTTCTTTTGTAGCTAGATAATTGCTTTCTTTTTCAAATATAATTTTGATTGGCCTACAAGAGTTTGTAGAAGATGGGCGTGGATTCTGCGAAATTAATTTGTTACCTTCTTTAAGCTGCAAACAAATTGCAAACAAATGTTCATCCGATCCATCGGCGTCGTTCTCATTAAAACCTTGCTTATACCGCGAATGCCCACTGCTACCATCGCATCCCCATTTATAGGACGAAATAAGCTGTGTAGACTTACACTGTTGCAAAACTTCTTTTTGCTGCTTTAAAAGTATTTTTGCGGTGTGATCTACTAAGCTTTGCAAAGATACTTCCGCCGATATTTCAGAAATATTGATACCATCGTTTGGATATAATTCCCTTTTCGCAGCCAATAGTTTATGGTATGAAGGGTAGATATCAGCGTTATGGTATTTAGCACCTGCACGCAAAAGACTATAAGTGTGTCTTGTGTATCCACCATCGATATACAAAACTAACGCCTCCTCATTTGTGTATGGTATTGGTACTTTTGGAGAAAAGCAATTTTTTTTTTCATTTTTGCTGCTATTGTCGGAGAAGAGTCACCGGTTTTGACAATGCCCGCAGAATTTCTTTTTCCAGACTTATAGAGACTTGTTCCAGCAGAAAATGTCAGTTCTTCTGGGGACCAAGCCTCCAATAAAAGTGCAACTTTCTTTCGCTTTTCTCTCTCACTTTTATCTAAAAATTCTTTAGCAGGTCTGCCATAGTTTGATGTCGACGGCCGATCCAGTAATCCGTCATCCTGAGATACTGAAGAAGGCTTAATTGGAATTACAAAATTCCCATCTAGCCAATATTTATATGTAGCCTCGAAAACTAGCTTTGTTCGATTGGCTTGATCCCACTTCTTAGCCAAAAACCATACAAACATTCGAGCAGATTGCTTCACTTGTTTGCAATAGCTATCCGTTTCATTATTCTGAAGCCCGATCTTAGCAAAAACATATGATACAACTATACATACATATGATTTCACTATACCAAACATCAAATAGTTCCCTCTTAGTAATGGACATTTTAAACTGTAAACCAAATAAAACGCATTTAGGCAAAAACTGGCAGCTAATTTTGAAAATATTGATAAGCTACAATCATACAGATTACAAAAACACAAATAATAGAATTAAAGTTTTATAAATTGCCATTTAAAACTCGAATTGAATTTGGACCTTGAACAAAATGTTTAAATAAAGGGTCCGCCAGATAACTTTTTTTTTGAAAATGCTATAAAAAAATACACTGAAAAAATTCCATGCAACATATGGACGAAAACGCTCGTACATATTACGAAATATTTCGTAATTTCGCACCACGAAATTCTTTCGTAAAATATACGAAATGTACGAAAATAATAAAAAAATAAAAGTAAAAAAAAGTATGGCTTAACCGGGGCACGAACTCGCAATCTTCATATTTCAAGTCATGTACTCTATCCACTGAGCCACTTTCTACTTATTTTATTAGAGCTTAAAAACTTGTTTTATTTACTTACATCTGGAAAATACGTCAATTTATAAAAAAATATTTTAATTAATTTTTTTATTTCAAATATATTTTTTAACAAGGAAAAATGTTTACGAAAGGTATTCGTTGCTTTCGTAAATTTAAAAAAATATTGCCTAAATGTTTTTTTGTAATATATACGAAAGTTTCGTATATTTTACGAAAAAAGTCACTACGAAAGTTTTTTTCGTAAAATGTTGCATGGATTATTTTCAGTGTACTGAATATTTTCTCAAATTTCTTTTTTTATTTGAAAGTACAATCCTTCCGGTTAATAATGAAAAATAATTTCATTCAAATGGCTGTCTCGGCTGGCCATGCAGTAGCTTACACGATCGGTCCAATTTTTAAGCACATATCGATTGTGTGCAGCTGTATTTCACCAATGGCTTCACGAATATTGTCCTTTAAAGCGTCAATTGTCTCTGGCTTGTCGGCGTAACACTTATCTTTGACGGCACCCCACAAATAATAGTCCAACGGTGTCAAATCGCAGCTCCGAGGTGGCCAAACGACATCAGCTCTGCGGCTGATAATGCGATCTTCAAAAACAGGGCGCAAAACATCGAGTGTTGCTTCGGCTGTGTGGCACGTAGCGCCGTCCTGTTGAAACCAAATGTTGCCAATATCCTCCTATTCAATTTTTGTGAACAAAAATTCGTTCAACATGGCCCGATAACGATCGCCATTGACTGTAACGGCCACTCCTTCGAAGAAAAATGGCCCAATTATGCCTCTGGACCAAAATCCGCACCAAGCAGTGACTCGTTTTGGGTGCGTCGGCTTTTCAATGTATGCGTGCGGGTTTTCTGTGCCCCAAATGCGATAATTTTGCTTGTTTACATACCCGCCAAGATCAAAATGAGCTTCATCTGAAAAGATGATTTTTTTGGCAAAATCGGCATCTTCTGTAAGTCGATCGCAGGCCCACTTAGCGAAGCGTTGTTCAAGCGTATACACAACCATATTCGTTCAGCGGAAGGATAAAAATAATTATCTGTGAAATCAGACATGAGCTAAGTGTTACCATTCACGTGCGCCACCTGTTATTAATTCGACTTGCATATGTACATACATATCAAGATAGATCAACACCAGGTAGTCGCAAGAGAGTTCGCCGTGGAGATTTTACATTTGGGCTGTCAAAAAAGTTGATACATTAACACTGCTGACAGGCCAAATGTGTAAACATTTACGTAAACAGCTGGGCTCTTGCCGCCACCTAATATGAATCCGCCTTGATACATATGTACTAGGGCTTGGGATTTCCCGGACTTTTGCATTTCCCGGGAAACGGGAATGAAAAAATCACGTTCCCGGGAAAAGTTAATTTTCTAAATTAAATGAAAATTGGCGAAATTTCGATTGTTTCATTAATGTAAGCATTCTATTTAAATAAAAGTTAATATAAAAGCAATTATAAAACAAATTTTTAAGAATTTTAAAGTGAATTCAAGCAAATAGAGTTAATAGTGTAATAACACAGTAAGAGATTCGATAAAGACTAATTGACGATTATATCGCAATTAGTTAAACATTTTATATTAAGGCCTCCAAATCATTTTATAAAGAACTTGCCGTAATGTTTGTTATTTTACTTGAAAAATTTCCACGACGATTATTATCGTTAAGTACAAGCAAGTTACAGTACTTTACTCAGCTGAGCTGAATTTTACATATCCTGAGCCACAGTCTGTCTAACGGCCCTTTATATATAATATATGATTAAGAGTTAACGTGGACTTTAACGACAAGTTTTGTATGCCGAACTTTCCGTTAAAGTCCATGTTAACTTTTAATTGTACATTGTGAAAAGGGCCGTAAATGTCTGATTATTAATTTTATTTATCTTAAAACATCTCCTTCGACTTATACTAAATTTAAGTAGTGTCAACTCAAAGCTTAAAATTTCCACTACACTTTCCAAAATTTGTTCACTAATTCTACGGAAAATCACTCAAAGTTCGCTTAATATCGAATTATTTACTTTAGCAAATGATTAGAGAGCACTGTAGTCATTGTTATGCTAGGAACACAACTGGGACGAACGACGAATTTTTGGTCGCGAATATTCGTCGCCAAAAATAAAACATATTTGTATATATGAAAATACACACAATAAAGGTGTAGGACGAAATTCTTCATACGCGGCGAACTCTGAATAGATTTGTTTCTATTTCTTACGCCGGCGAACGACGAACAAATCAGTACCAAGTGATCATGTTTGGTTTAAGTTTTCAAGTGTTTTAGTAAATAAAGTTACTTTTTACTTTAATTATTGTTTTATTTTATAGCATTTTAAATAAATAGAGATAATAATTAACTATAATAATTTGTGTTAGTTGTGTTTTTGTTAATGTTAAATTTTTTAATTATGTATTATTTTTTTAATATGGTCACACTTTGCACAAACAGTAAACAACTTTATCAATTATAACAGTTGTTACGTTTTCGTCGCTATTGTGCTTCATATGACGAATTTGCACAGCGAATTTTTATCGACGAATTCGTCATGTTGGGCGAAATTCGTCGTTCGTCTCAGTTGTGTTCCTAGCATTACTTATACAAAGTATTCCACTTTTTTCTGTTATAGTGATTAAACGACATCTATTACTAAATGCATCTTGCATGTACGTTTCGAATCAACCAAAAATTTTTCTCGGCTTAAGAGAAATGGTATAAATTAAATTTCATGAAATTTTTATGAAATTTCGTTATATGTTTGAAATTTCTTTATAAAGTTTGTATTAAAAGAATTGGATCGACATTTTACTGCCAGTTTATCGATGTCGAAGGAATTCTTTCTTTCACAGTTACATTTGAAACAAGGACAAAGTTTTAGAATTTGTTTTTGTTTCAAATGAAATTGTAAGAATAAAAAATGTCCTTCGACATCGGGTAGTAGTATTTAAACAGACGATAAAAAACATAGCAACTTTATAAGAGAACTTAAACAATTTCATCGTGTAAATTTAGTCGCACAGTCAGTCAAACGAACTTTTGTAATACAGTAATTACTGCTTAATTGATTTTCTAAAAATATACGATTTTTGATTCAATTAAACAGAAAAATCATTTTCCCGATACTCTGTTAATTGATTTACCAACGCAATTAAAAGAAACTCGTTTAATTAATCAGCGGGATCAATAAAGCGAAGTACCCTACAACAGAGTGAACATAGAAGCACTACTTTTATTACAATTATGATCGTAACAATAAATTCCACTTGACCTGAGTCGTGAAAATAAATAAATAATCGATAAAGCAAAGAATATCGAAATATTCCTTATAATAAGCTATGTGTTAGAAACAAAGAACGAAAATGTAAATATTTAAATCCCGTTATAAACTCTTAGAAACTCTTTTCGTACGAAATGACGTGTCCGAATTGCATGTTGCTGGTTTCCCGCTCCAGAAAGTATAAATTTTATCAAAAACCGAAAGTAAATTTATAACGGGATTTAAATATTTACATTTGATTTTCTTATTTTGTTCATCAAATATGTAATTATTTCAAAAATAATAGGTTTTATAATTTTTTTGATAAACTGTTGTTGCTCTAAGTTTTGTGTATTGAGCGTTAGTTAGTGACCCCTTTTTTAATATGCTTAATTACTCAGTTTAATTTTGAAACAGAAACGATTAAAAGTTGACGTGGGCCACAACAGCAAGTTCGGCATACAAAACTTGCCGTTAACGTCCACGTTAACTTTTAACCGTACATTGTGAAACGGGCCGTTAATGTTTAAAGTTTTTTGAACTTTGTCAAATATTACTATATTCCAAAAAGTTTCATCAATCAAACATGGTTTGTATTAGGGAAGTGCGATTAATCGATTAATAAAATTTTCGATTAATCAAAATTATGATTAATCAATTAATCGATTAATCACGAATCCTGATTAATCAAAATGCTGATTAATCAAATAATTTAAATTTGATTATTAAAAATGAGGATTATTTGATTAATCACGATTTTGAATAATTTATATTTTAAACAATTGAATAATTTGTGTTTTTAATTTTCGTCTTGGGTTTTTTTTATTTTATGCTTTTGTTTTTTTTTTAGTTTTTTGTATTTCTTTCGTTTTATATTTGTATGTGTTAAATTCATATTGTTTGAAATATTTTTGTTTTATTCTTTAAATAAAATTATTCAAATTTGAATAATCAAAATTTAAATTAATTGATTAATCAGCATTATGATTAATCAGGACACTTGATTAATCAATTAATTGATTAATCATAATTTTGATTAATCAAAAAATTTGATTAATCGATTAATCGCACATCCCTAGTTTGTATCCTTAAAAATGTATTGAGTGTTATCCATCCTTTTTTATTTTAAATGAAAAATTTTAATCTATAATTAAGGAGCTTATGTTAAAACTAATCGAGGATTAT
This sequence comes from Panzeria rudis, assembly GCA_956483635.1. NCBI lineage: Eukaryota > Metazoa > Arthropoda > Insecta > Diptera > Tachinidae > Panzeria > Panzeria rudis. Next base: position 39,690,860 of record OY101451.1, on the reverse strand, counting down.
ACATTTCGATTTTTTAAATTCAGCATATAGTTTGTGTTCTGAAAAATATATGAAATTCTTATGAAAATGTGTTGAGTGTTCCGTTGACAAAATTCTTAAATACAATTTATCTGTAAATTTTAGAACGGTAAGAAAAGTTATCAGCAGCGGAAAGGCAGAAAGGATATAAGGAGCATTATCCGTTTAGAAATGGCTGATTTGCTTTCAAAGTATTTTTTTTCTGCTGCATTGTGGGTTGTTATATGCCCAAAAAAGTTTTTGGTTTCCATGGGAACCCAAGTCAAAACTATAAAAAACTTTCATAAATTTTAATTTCGTTCTATGATTATTTTAAACGTTCAGTAAAATTTGCGGTTTTGATATTTTTTTTTAGTTTTCAGTAATTAGTAAAATAGTACAAAAATTTCCGGGTACATAAATAGTGCAAAAAATTTTAAATAGTACAGTTTTTGTGCTACAGTACAGAAAGTGGCAACGCTGTATGAAATGTAAGTGAGCTAAGAATCTCGACAAAATTGAAATTGATGAAAAAATCCTCAACAGTTCATAATTAAAAATTGTTAAACCTGTGAATAGACTGGGACTAAATCAGTGGAATGAGGAAAGGTTTTTAGAAATTGAGGAAAAAATACATAAAAGTAAACTTAAAAAAAAAGTAAACAAAACAGATTTTTTAGTTTGTTGTAAATATGCACATGAAAATTTAAACAAGCCCAAATATGACATAAAAATTAGAAAAATGTGCTAATTATGCGACTAAGTGTAAAATATGCAAAAACATGCTGTAAAGGGTAAAATATGCAAAAATCTGCACTGACAAATCGATGCCAAAGTTCTTAAAAAGTTCTGAAATGTATAAATATGTTATTTGTGCTTACACACATCGCACAGGAAAAAATATGAAATTGCATATTTGAGGTTTCCCTGAATAATAGCATGTAGATATGTACGTATCATGATGCAATAATAGAATGTAGTCCAATTCTTTGTTTTCGTCGTCATATTAACGTTCTGACATTTAAGGCAATAATGAAACGTCGTGTTACCAAACCGTTTTTATTTTATATGAAATTTAAGGAGTTGATTCAAGAGCACAAAACACATTTTAGAAATAAAAATAATAGTTTAAGTTATACATTGATACTTCCTAAGCCCGCAATGACGGCCGAATCTAAAATCTTAATACAACGAGCCCACAAACGTTGCAATTTCGTGTAAAACCTTCGCAAGTTGTACCAACGTTTGTAACGTATATGGCTTGCTTTATAAAAAACCAACTTATATTCTTGTATCAAGGCAGATATGTACTACTGTTGTCAATTATTCTCATTCGAATAAAATTTCATAATCGGCCATGTTCTGTATTTCATGTGGAATTAAAATGTGCGGAATTATCAAAGCATGGTTGTTGTAAATTAATATTTATAACAACAATGCTTTGATAAATCCACACATTTTAATTCCACACAGTGTTGCCATATTTTTTTCTCGAAAATCTTCTAAATACAAAATAAAAATCTTAATTTTCCCTCAAAAATCTTCTTTCAGCTAAAACTTATATTATTTAAAACACAACGCGAGAAATATATGAACATAAAACTAAAGGCTTAATTTTCTATATCCCCAGGGATAACCACCTCACTCGCACGTCACATAGTAAGGTGAACGCAGAATAAAAGTAAGTAAATTTTGTAAAACACTACGACATTGCGTTGGATTGCCACATTTATCACTTGAATTCCCAATATATAAATATTCCATTGTTATCTACTCAAATTATTGTGTAGTCAATGAATGTGTAGACTTATAGTTCTTATATCAGTAATTCATTAATTTTGATCATTTAAAAGCATGTGCTTAGTTGAACAAAACAAGAAAATAAGTGCCAGAATGTTCTTATAAGAAATAGTGATGTCAACAATCTTAAATAAAAACTCGGCCAAAATAAAAAGCCATTATTGCCAGATCTTGGATATAACAATTCTTCTCCCTTCTCTAGGCTGTTCAGGGCGAATAAATTTGTCGAGGTTTAATTCTTCTGTTAGATCTCCGTAGTTGTGGTACGTCCTCCAGATTAGGTGTGTCCGTGCGCTCTCTATCGATATATGGTGATACGGAAGGGGCTAAGAAACCAGAAGGACTTCTCTTTCCTGGATCATCGCGATTTTTTGCTCTCTGGCCGTCTTGTGAACTTTCCCTCAGTGTAGTGTTCTGCGAATTTTCATTATTCTTGATCGGGTAGTAGTGGATTCGGTTCCCTCTTGTGCTTAACTCATCCTCTCTCAGATCATGTTGGTTGTTGCTTATATCTTGTTGTTCATTGTTCACATCTCCCTTTGCTAGTTTTCTTCTCAGTTGATCTATATGTCGTTTATAAATTTTCCCCTTGTACAAAATTTGGTAATCTAGATCTCCCAACCGACGAACAACAGGTCCATGAACCAATTTGTCCATTTTCGGATTTCCCGACAGAAACCAGACTGTCTCCCCGTTATTAAAAGTACGGAAATTTGTATCGAATTTCGTGAATTGTTTGTATGTCACTGTAGTACTAACACCATCAGGCAATATTAATTGAAGGAGAGACCGAGGCGATCTGCCTAAAAACAACTGAGCTGGGGATCGGCTGGTGGTGGAATGCGGCGCATTTCTATACTGGCGCAAATATTTATTTAGATTTTCTTTCATATTGGATTTATCGGTACACATAGCTTTGACAGAGTTTTTGAACGTTGGCACTGACCTTTCGGCTTGGCCATTCGTTGACGGGTGATAGGGCGCTGTAAGTTTGTGGTATTTGACTCCCATTTTCTGAAGGTAATTTTTTAACTCTATCGACGTAAAAATAGTGCCGTTATCTGACACTATAGTTATCGGTATCCCATACGCAGCAAAAAGATCATCCGAAATTGCTTTTGTCGCCTTGGCAGTAATATTGTTCGTTGTTTTTTTTTCAACCCATTTGCTGTACGCGTCTGAGATCACTACAAACATCGCGCCTAGAAATGGACCTGCGTAATCTATATGTATGCGTTCCCATGGTCCTTTGGGATATTCCCAGTGATGGCTTCTAAACTTTGGTGGATTATTCGCATGTCTGTCACATTCAACACAGCTGTTAGCGATCTTTTCAATATGCCAAGCCTTTTATTTTCGTGATTCCCAGGTGAGTGGCGTGTAGATCGTGGAGTATTTTTTCTTGTCAATGCGTAATTAACTTCCGGAGATTTGTATCCGAGTCTTTTAAGACTCTTACCAGACTCTAGGTGCCTAACGATTAAGCCCAACTTGGCATCTCGTCGAGACTCTTTAGCGATTTGGTATGAATTAATTCGCATCTGGTGTATTTGCTGTATTATAAAGTTGTCAAATCCATCGGCTTCCGGTATCCCAACCTCACCTTTGGTTGAGCAACTGATTTTATTTGTTTTAGAGCACGGTCTTACGATCTTCGAACAATAATCTGCAGTTGTATTAGCTTTGGTTGGCCGGAAAATAACATCAAAGTCAAAATTAGCTAGGTAGTCGGAGTAATTTGCCATTCGGCTAATACATAGGACGGGTAATGACTTCTCTGGATGCAAAATCTGTGACAATGGTTTGTGGTCCGTAGTTAAGGTCCAATGGCGTGCACACAGGTAAAGGAAAAACTTTTGAACCGCCCAAACAACTGCCAGTGCCTCTCGGTCCATTTGAGGGTATTTTTGCTCCGTAAGTGTTAGCGTGCGACTCGCATATGCGATGGTCCGTTCTCTACCATCGGCCAAACGGTGTGACAACACTGCTCCCAAGCCTACTTGGCTCGCATCGGTAGCGAGCAACAGAGGTAAGTCGTCATCATATGGTACTAGCACCTCTGGTGAAATCAGCGCATTTTTTATATCATTGTAAGCATGCTCGGCTTCAGGGGTCCATTTAAAATTCTCTTGTAGTGGCATATCACGAAGGGGTCTGTTTCTCGTTGATAAATTAACAATGAACGAGACCTAATATGATGCTTTCCCCAAGAATAATTGCAATTCCTCAGTTGAGTTCGGTTTTGGAGCATCGCGAATCACTCAATGTGCTTGTCCGATTTATGGATACCGCTTTTATCTATTTTGTGACCAAGGAACTCGACTGCTGGTGCAGCGAACACGGACTTAGATTTGTTCAGTTTAAGGCCATGGGACTTCAGTCGTTCCAGGGTGCTCTGTAAAGTGTCCAGCATGCTTTCAAAGTTGGCCGCATAAACTAAAATGTTATCAAAGAAGTTACAAACATTATTAATACCTTGAAGCACATTCTCCATTCTGCTTTACCATATCGTTGGTATGTTTGCTGCCCCATATACAGCACGTGTGGGTCAAACCAGCCCATGCGTTGGAGTGTTCATAATGAGCGCATGAGTATGCATCCGTAATATCTAAATGACAGAAAAATTTAGCATTATTCATTTTATTCAATATCGTTTCGGCTTTTGGTATCGGATGTCCATCTATTATCATCCTCGGGTTTAATGTAGGTTTATAGTTACCCGTTATTCTTATCTTACCTTTTTTTTTCATCACCACGTGTGTTGATCATGCCCACTCTGACTACTTCACTTTTTCGTATATCCCTGACGCGAGTTTTGCTTCAATTTCTGCGGCGTAAGCGTTCCGTAGCGCTAATGGTATTTCCCGAGCCCTCGTAAAGACAGGTGTTTTCTTAAGAACATTATATATGCACACATTGCTACCTGGCTGCAAATTCTTAATATCGCTCCACCGACTTAAAGATGAAGGGCTTGGAAGGTTCAATTTTAAAATGTTACGCAAGAACAAGTACGTAGAGGTTGATCTGTAATATATGGTTTGCGCGAAATTTTTTTCACAATCGTCCCATCGAGCGTTTGTTCCCCTACTTTCCTTAATTAGAATTCTGCAGAATATTTTTTCATTAGGGTTGATACTAAGTTTGTCAATTTCGCTTTCAATAGAGGCTTGTACTTTTAGCTTTGCTTTCAATACCTTCAACCTTTTCTTCAACTTTTAATTTTTCGACTTCAAACATCGGTTTTGTTGTGTTGTTACCTTAAGTCTTTTAAACATGTTAGAAAATTTCTTTCTATAAAATTCTTCATTTTTTAAACTTTTAATGCAGTTTGAGCATAAAGGTGGCGGTGATTGGGATCTTTTTCGCTTACGTGACGGACTTCTAAGGAAATAATCGTTGGTATTCTCATTTTCAGAACAGTTACCTTGTTCAATAGTTTCTGACTCAGCACTATCAGTTAAGTATAAACTTGGTACGGCACCTCGCTGTAAATATCTTTTACCAATTAAATCAGGCAAAAAGTGCCTATCACATAAAAATAGGGAATTGGCTTTTTCCAGAAACTGTTTTTCAAAATTGCACTTGTTTAACCATTCTTTAAATAATGGTGAGTTTGTGTTTGGAAAACGGAAAAGTTTCATTTCAGGAAATTTTTTTTCCGATCTGTGAAACTTTATTTTTCACAGCATTATTTAAATCAACTTTTTCCGTTGTATTCATTATTTTAAATTTTTTGTTTTTAAACTTTGTATGTGTATAATATATCACTATATGTAGATAAATGTATATTTCTTCAAATACCACTGTTGCTTTGATACTAAAATATTTTATAAAAATTTTAAGCCTACATTGAGCAAATACAGCATAACAAGTGTCAAAGCAAAATAACGGTATATCAAACATAGATTAACAGAAGAAGAGTCTTGCCATTTACTTTTTTTATCATATTCCTCAAAGAAGCTTATAATATCCAAGAATCTCTAATATATGTAGCTTTATAAAACATTATTTTATTGGGATATTAATCAAATAATGTTAGGTACTTTTCGAGTCTAAGAAAAATACATATCGCTCATTTACTCAAACAACGTCATAGTTCAAAAAATGAAAAATTTAAAGTTAATAATGCAGAATTAATCGTCATATCAGTCTTCATATTGTGTAAAAATTTCGTATAAATAGGTATCTTGCACACTCACCTCTTGAGAGAAGAAAGCAATTTCATGTCTCCATTAAGTTGTATGTAAATTGAAAACTTTAAAGTCGTTTTCTGTAAAATTAAGTTTTTTGAGTTATGACGTTGTTTGAGTAAATGAGCGATGTGAATAAAACTATTAAAACAACAAATGTAGCAAACACATATGTATTTAATATACCGCTAGTGAAATTCAATATATGGAAAGTTTGAAAAGTATCACAATATCAACTGCCATTATGAAATTATTGGATCATAAGGCATCTAAAATTCGACGACAGTCGATGCTGTTTTATTTATACAATAAAAAAACTGTATCGTTTTGCTACGGCAACACAGAAGATCCAATTAGTTTTCCATACAATACGTGATAATATTATTTGAATTTGTAAAGCCCAACAAACACAATATAAAAACGTTAATGTACGATGTTCATTAATAATCGTATTTATAGTACCTATGTATATAATTTTAGCTTACAGTCTGAGGATAAGTTTAGAATAATTTTTTTTTCTTGTTTAGAAAGTCAAAAGAAATTAATTGTTTTTTAAATGCTAGTGGACTAAGAAAAGGCTTGATCACATAATATATATAATTAATACATACTTATCTGAAAGCGAACTTGTTTGCTTGGTTGGCAAAATATTGGCAAAGTAAACACACATACACAAATAATGTTCATAAGTATGAATTGTTTTTGCTGAGAGTTTATTTATATTTTTGGTATATTGCTCTCCGTTGATGAGAAATCTTTCATGAGTCATACACAAAGGGATTTTCGCAAAATCCCATCAAAAATTTAGCATTGACAGACAATGTATGGCAGTGCAACATCTTTATAAATCTATAGTCTTTGGGTGTGGTGTCCGGCTTAAAATGCACTTTTGCTGGTGGGCCATCCAGTTTCCCCGGCATTTCAATGAACAGCTCGTCGTACTTTTCCAAAATTAGCTTCAATTGTTGTTCCTGTTTTCCCATAAGAGACGGTGTTGCGATTTTGATAGAATTTACTTTATCCGGCTCTGTAAACATTTTGTTTATATTGATTTCATTTAAGAAATGCGGAATCCACTCTCTCCCAAAAAGTGAATCGTATTCGCCTTCAACGATTTATAAATTTAGCTTTCGGGTTGTCTTCCCAACTCTGAGGTCAACAACCATTCGCACTACACCCAGCAACTCATGCCCTGTATATCTGGAAAACTTTCTTCCTGTTTTATTGATTCGACCCCTGATCCCGATTCTTTTTAGTGTTTCCTTACCAACTATACCCACTGAGGCACCCGTATCCAGTTCCATCTCAATTGGGTACCCGTTTAAGAAAGTGTTGATAATTTTCTTAGATATGGATGCGCTATTTATCAACTTTATTGTATTAAGGCATTGTACGGAGTCATAAGCGTCACAAGTCTCTTCAGGTTGCTCTTCAGATACTTGACATGTTCTCGATCTGCATATACGAGCAATATGACTCGTTTTGCCACACGTAAAACATTTTGCGTTGCGAAATTTACTTTGACTACGCACGTGTTTACCACCACATCCATAACATGGCGATTGATTGCCATTTTCAGCAGGTGACCGCGTATTTTGCTGAGTCTTGCTTTTCAATTGTGTCGGCGTATACCCTAATTTGTTCATTGGCTCGAATGACTGTCCCTGTGCCACCTCCCTCATATCTATAGTAGTTTGTCGTGTAGCTTCTAAAGCATTAGCTATTTCGTAGGCTTCTTTAATCGCACGTACTTCGGGACTCCATACCAAACAATAATTGTTCGGTAAGCATTCTATCGAGGAACTCACCATACTCGCAATGCGCTGCTGCTTTCCTTAGCCTTAATACGAGATTTGACACCGACTCATCTTCATCCTGTACGATGCGTCTAAGCCTAATACTCTCAGCAAACCTATTTCTTTCTTGTCGAAGTGCGATATTAAAATCTTTTTATTATCCTCATAAGTACACTGTTGTGGATCCTTAGGTCGAATAAGGATTCGCAATGCATCGTTTAACTCCGCATGTGTACCCTAGCGTAAGTATGGTGATTTGTCTTCGGCACTTTACTTAAATTCAACGCCAAATCAAAGCGCTGAAAATAATCCTCAACTGAAAAAGTCTCAGAGACCTTAAACTCAGTTATCGTAAATGGTGATGGTTTAGTTAATGTATTCGCTGGAGGTTGTACATTTGTCTGCTGCTGAGCTGATACCGTCGCCAAGGCGGCCTGTGTCGCCTCAGCTACAGCCTGCCGTAGTGCGTCTGCAAACATTGACGTTATTTGTTGCGTGTCTTCTTTGTCCAATACCATGGTTCGAAATAAATTATTGTGTAGTTAATGAATGTGTAGACTTGTAATTCTTATATCAGTAATTCATTTATTTTAATAATTTAAAAGCATGTGCTTAGTTGAACAAAACAAGAAAAAAGGGCCAGAATGCTGTTATAAAAAATAGTGATGTCAACAATCTTAAATAAAAACTCGGCCAAAATAAAAAGCCATTATTGCCAGATCGTGGCTATAACACAAATAGAACTATGAATTAATATCAATATTTTTCATTAAATATCAAGATTATTTATTATATCATGAATATTTTTTGCAGTTATAATTTTTCGCGAATTTTATTATTTCTTTATTACATTTAGCAATTTTGCTCTGACGATTTCTAATAAATTTTGGGGGTAGTTTCCGATATTGCAACTTCTCGCGAATTTTTGCAAAGTTTACGATAAAAGCGTTAGTAATTTTTTGCAAATTTTCGCCATTTTCGCGATTTTTACCGAATTTTTTTACTTTTCTTTCAGTTTTAGCGATGTTTGATCAATATTGTTGTTACATTTTAAATTTTGCAACCTCTCGCGAATTTTTGCAAAGTTTGCAAGAAAAGCTACTTTTTGCTTGTTTGCAGCTTTCTAACAGTTTTGACGATTTTTAAACAATCAGGCATGTTCTGTATTCCATGTGGAATGAAGATGTGTGGATGTATCAAAGCATTGTTGTTGCAAATTAATATTTATAACAACAATGCTATGACAATTCCGCACATTTTCATTCCACATGGAATACAAAACATGCCTGAATATTAGACTTTGTTATCATCCCGCTGATAGTAAGTTTTTGCGAATTTTCTCCATTTTCGCGATTTTTACCGAATATTTTGTATTCCTTACAGTTTTACCGATTTTTAATCAATATTAGTTATGGCTTGTTTAAAATTTTGCAACTTTACGCGTAAAATAGACACAAACGCTTGAATAAAACTTGTGCTTGATTGGACATATAAAGTGAGTTATATTTCACTGAAACGTTTATTAAATTTGTTTTTCATATATTAATTTTAAGAAATAACTTAAATGAAATTTATTTGTTGATGGTTATTAAGCAATTGTCTATATGCATTTCATTGGCGCTTTTACCAAATCGTCAGTAGACTTCAACCACAACTTTGAACAGTTACAAACCTCCTATTTTATGCACAGACTTTCAAAAACCATTTGAGAATTTACAAACGATAATATTTTTGAAAATATTTTTGAAAATATTATCGTTTGTAAATTCTCAAATGGTTTTTGAAGTCTGTGCATAAAATAGGAGGTTTGTAACTGTTCAAAGTTGTGGTTGAAGTCTACTGACGATTTGGTAAAAGCGCCAATGAAATGCATATGGACAATTGCTTAATAACCATCAACAAATAAATTTCATTTAAAATATAATTATGACAATATGTCGAATAATAAATTTCTTAAAGGTTTACGGCTGTATGCAAAAATACTTGAAGTAGCTTTGCCATGCAATTTTGAGTAAAGTTGTATTCTAAAAAAATTATTATATCAAAATTTTAAAGTAGGCACTCACGTTTGTTAAGACTACTTTAAGTTGATATTTCCAAAATGTGTATTTTTTACCACAAATATTTTTCTTAATATAGCACATATTGATTCCTGTTACATCTGAAAATGATGCTTGGAGTCTTAGCTCTTAGCTTAAATTTATTATTTGTTTCATGTAATGGAAAACAACATCAAATTATCTAGTTGATTCGAAATACATAGAAAAATTCATAAAAAATATAAAAAATAAAATAAAAATATAAAAACATGTCTTAGTGATGTATATAAAATCAAAACAAATCGAAAAAAGCTGGATATTCAAATACTCATTCATTTGAATAAAAGAAATTGTGTTAATTCTTCTATGTTCATCATATATTTTTACTTTTACTTCATAGAAATGTTTATATGCTTTACTATAATGTCAGAAGCTCATATTTTTTGAATTAAGTTGTTTTACTTCAAAGTAAAAAAGTTATTTAATAAAATAAAAAGTTATTTGACTACTCGAATGAAATTTGTATTCGTTTTTGTACATCATAAACTATGAAGTGGTTCTTGAACACGGTGGTGTTACCAGTATTTATTATTAAATCACAAAATAATTAAAGTTGTCTTTTGCATATAATTTCTCAACAAAGTTATGTTAGCCTTAAAGTGCTTGGTAACTACTATGAACTTTAAAGCTAAAGTAAAATATTTTTTAGCATACAGCCGTTAAGAAATAACTTAACCATCAGGTGTGTAACGCTAGCAATCACCTGTCATTGTAAAGTGTTTACCAAAATATCAATTCAACAAATTGTATGTGAATTGAGGCGTAGGGATATAGAAAATAAGGCCCTAAAAACATGAAATATTTACATTGAGGAAGGAGCTTATCAAATTCAGATACTGTTAGACTTTAAAAGAAGAATCTAAGTACCCATTTTCCTTGATGTACATGATATATGCATATTTTGAATATATTCATAATTTTTAATGGAAAACCGAGTAAATCTAAAAAAGTAGAACGCTCAAAAAATTAATTTTTTACAGAAAATATGACCGATCAATTGAGTCGAATAGCTTTCGAATAGCTTCTTAGTTCAGATTTATCGAAGCTTATTTGTAAGAATCTGCTAAAATCTCATCAAAAGTTTCTGCTGGGCAACAAATCACCATAGGCTAGATTTATTGAACAAATGTGGTTTCCGCATAACAGATGGTCGAATTGAGTCCGAAAAATGTTGTGCTTTTCCACTCAAGCCGACCGTCTGTTATGTGGAAACTGTGCAATCAGGGATGATAAAGTTGGTACAATTGTACTTTTTTGGTACTATTGAAACCAAAAAAGTACGATGGTACCCCCGTGACTGATTTGGTACTATTTGGTATCCACTGATTTTTCAATAATAATTTATCTCTACTTTGGCCCTTAACTAAATTCTCTCTTGAGTCTATTTAGGCTGTTATTTCGTGACTGGATTTGTATACTTATTTAAGGAGAATAAATAACAGGCGGTCTTGAGAGAACAGCTTGTTAGTGTTCAAGCACAAATATCAACAGCGATGCTGATGGATTAGTTTAATGTCAAACTCCATATTCTATAAACAAATCATTGGCTTTCTTGAATAAAGGCGTATGTTTTAAAACTGATTTTTTTCAGTAGAGCAAACCAAAATATTTCTGAAATATTGTCCACAGTATGAACATCGTTGATTTTTTTTAACACTTTGGGCATATATTTGCCAAAATAACTTTGTATAAAATTTTCAGACAAAAACAACATAAAATAGAACAAAATATTTAAAAAGATTTCAAAATGTGTTTAGATAATAACATCGTATCTCTGCTTGTGTGTTTAAATAAATAGTCCATCACACAGGAATACTTAAGTCTTTATTGCTGAAAATTTATGAAATCAATATAGAAGTCAAGTTGTTGTGCATGAAAAAATATCCAGACTGGTCCTTGATATTGCGAAAATTTTTACTTTCATTTAAAGGTCGTTAAAAAAAGGGCTGTTTCGCATTAATAACTCAAAATCTACCTAACTCGACTTGCGCATTTATTCAAGAACTTTGGTTATTCAAGAAATGTCGGATTTCAAATTTTAATAAAAAAATATCTTCTGCTATGGCTTGTTTATCCATTGTGAACGAAATTTAAATTTTTTAACAAACTTCAAGTTTATAAGAATAAAGAAACTAGTAAGTATGTTTCTTGTTATATGGCAGAATTGAAGTTTCGTTGAGATAAATTGAAATTAAAATTCTTTGATTTTTGGCACCATTATTTGAAAAAGAATTTATCAAAAATATTTTTAGAAAACAGAGCCATATTTGATCTTTGACACAATGAGCATATAAACTCAATCAAAATCGTGTGGCTTACTTGGTTACAACAACTCAAAAAGATTTTAGTACTATTTGAGCTGAAAAAGTACCATTTTAGAAGCTCATTGGTACGAAATGAATTGTTTCATTTATCATCCCTGTGTGCAATAATCCCTTTAGTTTAATTTTTATACGACAGAAAACATAGCTCCTGGGACTGATCTAGTCTTGCTTTGAAAAAGGACCGAACTTAATTGTACTCCTTATATATTTCCATTCATAAAAACACTTATATCGAGATAATATACAAATTCTTCGGCTTGTATACCGTGAACATTAAGGAATGAATGTATTATCACAGTGCTCTCCTAAAAGTAACTGCAATTGAGGCAGAAAAATAAAAAAATGTTAAATATTTAAAAATCTTTGTTTAAGAGTGAAAATCTTTTTATCTTTTCGACCTAGCAAAAAACCTCAAAAATAAGATATATCCTTCACATATGGTAACACTGATTCCACATGAAAGACAGAACATACCCGGATATTTTTCTTGTTCGAAGAGCCGAATAATTTTAAGCTTTTATTCGAATATCCGAACGAATAACGAATAAAAAATTTTATTCTAATAGCCACGTTAAAATTACGATTTTTAATATATTCTATCACCAGTTTCGATTATTTAAAGGCGTTACTATCTTCAGCAAAACTATTTCCAACATATCGCTCATTTACTCAAACAACATCATAACTCGAATTGGAGATTTTTTTTTGCTAATACAGAACTAATCACAATATCGTTCTTCATATTGTATATACATTTCGTAAAAATATCTTGCATACTCACCTTTTGAGAAAATAATATGTATAATTCATTTTTCCATTAGGTTCTATGCAAAACTAAAACTTCAAAGTCGTTTTCTGCAGAAATAGCTTTTTGAGTTATGACGTTGTTTGAGTTAATGAGCTATATTATTTTTTCGATTGAATTAAAATAAATTATCTTTAGATCAGTGGTGGCCAAACATACCCTATATTGTTCTTTGTTTGCGTATGTGCTTCGCAGCTAAAAAGATAGGCCGTGAATCTCACACACGGTGTATGTGTGTTGAAAGGAAATTGAGAGAATGAACACCACTGCTTTAGATCAGTGGTGGCCATTCATATACTATCTTATTCTTTGTTTGTGTATGTGCTTCGCAACTAAATAGATAGGCTGTGTGCCGCACACACAGTGTACGTGTGTTGATGGTAAAACAACAGCCTATACTCGCGAGCATAGGAAATAGAGAGAATGGCCACCTCTGCTTTAGATACATATTTTGTCATTTGGCCCATATTAGATGGCTCCAAAGAGTACTCAAAAGTACTCTCGTGCGTATATGTATGTACGTATGTATATATCCTCTAGTCATCCTAGAACCATATGTCTCCATGTCAACACTCTTTTCTCTAACGACAATTCCACTAGTTAAAATGTCGACAACCTTCCTTTTATGCGCGAGTAGAGATACGTTAGAGACAACAGTTCTAGTATATTTCTGGTGACATTGTCAACGAAAGCGTCACAATTTTTTATTTTTTTGTTATGCTGTGCACACAGAAAAAAAGAAATGTAAAATCAACATGACGCAATTTTGATTGGAAATCATATAAGAAATAGTTTGTTCATTGCTAACATTCACTGTTGTGCTTAGTTGTGTGACTTGTTGTTGTTTATTCTTACATGTGTCGGCTATGCAGACGACAAAAAACGAATTACCAGCGAAAATTTACTGCTGCTGGTTTAAATTTACCATTGTTCAATATTAATTTTAATTGGAAAATTATTAATCTCTTTGATTTAAAATTGTTCACTGTTGAAACAACTTTGTTATAAAAGTTACATTTAATTTTAAATCAACATGACTATAACTTTACTTTCAAATGAGTTTTATGTGAAATAATCATTTAAATCATTTTGAATCAAAATGAAATGCATTTTACATACGATGGTATTTATTTAGTGTATATCTAAAGTAAATTTTGAAGCTGTTGTGGCTGCAGTGGTTAGCGCACGGAATATCATGCAAGTGGCATGAGTTGAAATCTTGGCTGGGGCAGCCAACTACAACACAAAGTTTTCTGATGCGTGTGCTAATACATGTGCCGTAAGTTGAATAATTAATAGAATAGCTACATTAAAGTCATGTTGTTTCAGCTTGATATAACTTTAATTCAACATGATTCTTCGTGTTGTTTCAATATCAAATTCACGTGATTTCAATTCGAAATAACTTTGAGTCAACATGATTTTTCGTATTATTTCAGTATCAACTTCATTTTGATATAACTGTAGTGCAATATTAAACCAACATGAAATATAGTTAATTCAAAAGGATAAATGTTCTTTAAAAATTATTATAAATTATGTACATACAATCAAAGCAAATCGAAAAAAGCTCGATATTCAAATACTCATTTCAATCGAATAAAAGAAATTGTGTGAAATCTTGTTTGTTCATCATATTTTTATTACTTTTACTTCATATAAATGTTTGTATGCTTTACTAGCATGACAGAAGCTCATATTTTTTTAATTGTGGTTGTTGAACACGGTGGTGCTACCAGTATTTATTATTAAATCACAAAATAATCAGAAATAACATTGTGATTTATAAAAATATTTTTGTTGCTACTTAATTAACTACAAGTTCTTTTCAGCTATAAAACTTCAAAAATTAATTTTTATTTAACTTTATTTTATTATCACGTATTGTTATTATTATTCAACTTTATTTTATTATTATTATTAAATTAATACAATTTAAACACTTCCGGCTGTATGCAAAAATACTTAAGGTAGCTTTGCCAAGCAATGTTGAGTAAAATTGTATTCTAAAAAATATTCCTCCTTATTCCGTAACAATTTGTCGACATCACGTCAAGACAATACCAAAAAATTGGCACTTCTCTACTCGCTGTCGACAAAAATTTACTATGTACTATAAACAGCCTCTTTCAATTTTCTTGCCTTAGAGAATAGCACGTGGCTGTCAGTAATAGTAAATTGTTGTCGACGACGAGTAGAAATGTGCCATTTTTTTGGTATTGTCTTGACGTGACGTCGACAAATAGATACGGAATAAGGGGGATTATGTATATCAACACTTTAAAGTAGGCACACACATTTGTTAAGACTACTTTAAGTTGATATTTCCAAAATGTGAATTTTTGTTAATACAGGACATATTAAATTTATTATTTGTTTCATGTGATGGAAAACATCACCCAATTATCCAGTTGATTCGAAATACGTAGAAAAATTCATAAAAAATAAAAAAATTTGTTAGTGATGTATATAAAATCAAAACCAATCGAAAAAAGCTCAAATACTCATTTCATTCGAGTAAAAGAAATTTCGTTAATTCTTCTATGCTCATATGTTTATTACTTTTATTTCATAGAAATGTTTATATGATTTACTGCAATGTCAGAAGCTCATATTTTTTTAATTAAGTTGTTTTACTTCAAAATAATAAAAAGGTTTTTAGTAATATAAAAAGGTATTTTACTACTCCAATGAATTTTGTATTCGTTTTTGTACATCATAAACTATGAAGTGGTGGTTGAACACGGTGGTGTTACCAGTATTTATTATTAAATCACAAAATAATTAAAGTTGTCTTTTGCATTTAATTTCTTAACAAAGTTACGTTAGCCTTAAAGTGCTTGGTAACTACTATGAACTTTAAAGCTAAAGTAAAATATTTTTTTACATACATCCGTTATTGTTTTACTTTTTTATTTGTTGACATCAACAACACAAGTGACTGATTTTGACATTTGTCATCGCTTGAATTTTCTTAGTGGGTACCAAATTTGTATGAAAACTATTACGTTGTCGATCGACTTGTCGTGCTGAGAGTTTTTACTGGGCCGCAAATCAGCTGTTTGTCGTTGAAAATGCAAGCGAGCGATAGCGGTCGATATTAGAGCTGTACAGCGAATACTGGAACACGTGAAGTACTTATGAAATGGTAAAGCATGAACACCTACTCGAAGTATCAGAAGAAAAAAGGTATCGACTCGATATCGTGGGTTAAGAGTAGTATGCAGCTCTGTCTGAAATTCAGGCTGCCATAAGAAGTATGTGTAAAAAAAAACAAACTGAAATTCAGGTTGGTAAACTTCTTAAAGAAATTTCCGTTTACTAGTACGCAGTTCCAAAAGAAAAGTTCACGGAATTTTGGCATTTATTGTCTATTACAGGCATGTTATAACAATAAGTGGAGAGTTTTTTCCGTCAACTGAAACAAAAATTAATGTTCAGACAATTGTTTGGTCACGGAATTTTTGACATTTCTAATTTTTTGTACATTGTAATTAATTTTTAGTGTTTTTGTGTGTTGTAAATTAAAATATATATAAATTTGTGTGTATGCAAACAAAATTCTGTATAGAATTCTACACGATTATTTTTCCGTGTAGAAATAAACGCAAAACACCAAACCTGAATTTCAGTAAGAACTGCATACTACCCTTTAGCCTGTAATTCTTATTTCTCTTTTGTGATGCTGGCCACGTCGGCTGAGACGGCAATATCTTCCGGCTCGTATCGCGTCTGGTGATTTTAGTACGAATTTTGTTTTTCAATTTTTAAAAGTATGATTGCATTGGTAAAAAAGTGTGAGTGTATTAAAACTTGAGACAAAACTTGATCGTGTGGCTGCTAAGTAACTCATGGTAGAATAATATATAAGGTAGCCCTGGAACGCCAGCTGATTATTTTTTTATTTGCTTTTTTCATGGTATGGACTGTCAAATCTTGTGTATATGTGAAATAACTACGTTGCACACACAATACCACACGTATGTTTGCTGCTTATGTTCTGCAAACACACGCATACCCTCTCTATTAATGTTTGACATTTCCTACCACAAAATGTACATTTGTATTCTTTATGCGGCTACCGGTTATATTATTCTATTCAGTTCAAAAATAAAATTACGTAAATATAATTATTAAATGCGATCGGCCCGCGCAAAACGTATATGCACCTTTACTTCTCTGTTGGCTGTCTGGAACTAAATGCAGTCAAATAACTAAGAAACTAGTTTAAGCATGAATAAAAAAGCAAACAAACAAACAGCTTCGATTGTAGGTTTGATACAGAAATTTGCGTTTGTACAAGCCTGTTGTGAAATACATGGCGGTGTTTTTACGTTTGGCAAGCGGCTTGGCAAGTTGCTTGCAGAAAAATAAAAAAAATTAGATCAGAATACGCGTAGGATTTGCCTCAGGCACCGGTTTATGATCACTTGGAGTGCATTTATTTCTTTAGTCGCAGCGTGCCATGTTTCAAACCCAAATATTTTGAGTTTGGTACGCTTAGAAATAAATGCAGACCGACAAACTTTATTCAGCATTTCGAACGATGCTCTACCTTTTGTGATGCGGCATCTTATGTCATTACTTGCTCCACCATTGCTAGATATAATACTTCCCAGGTAGCAGAACGAGTCGACAACTTCTACCGGGTTTCCGTCTAGAGGTATAGGTCAGATATTGTCGGTATTAATGGTCATTATCTTGGTTTTCGTAATGTTTATCTTAAGACCTGATTTAGGTGCACACTCACTCAGGTGCTAAAGCTTTGTCTCGATATGGGAGTGTTTGTGTCCCAGAAGACATATGTCATCTGCATAATATGGGTCTTCGAGTGTGCCATGTAGGACACATGTAATATCGGTGTTGTTGGTTGTTACATGATTCATTATTGTGTCAAGCGTTATGTTGAACACTAAAGGCGAGAGAACACATCCCTGACGGACACCAGTCTGGATATTTATATTGGCGCTTAATTTTTTCTCGTGAATAATCCGACAACTAGCTTCATTGTACAGCTCTTTGACCAGATTGAACACTTTCGGCAACACTTTTTTACATTCCAATACACTCCAGATCGCTCTATGGTTTAATGTATCGAAGGCTTTTTCGAAATCAATGAAGCACATTTACAAAGGAGTCCTCCATTCCACTGACTACTCAACGGTAATGCGCAGGGTGTTCACGTGATCAATGCATGGTCTTCTAGTTCTAAATCCTGCTTGCTCTTGTCTTGGCCTAGGTACTAGCACTTCTGACAGCCTAATGTTGATTATGTGGGCTAATATTTTGTTGACCATGTTGAGCAGAGCTATTCCTCTCCGGTTCTTGCACTGCGATAAGTTACTCTTTTTGGGGAGGAGAATAACGGACCCTTCTTTTAACTCTTGTGGCAGAGTTTCAGTTGCCCAAAATTCGCGTATAAGAGGGAGGAGAATATGTGCATTAACCAGGGGGTATACCTTCAGTAGCTCTGGGGCAATGTTGTCAGTGCCCGGGGCCTTGTTAGGCTTAAGCGCCCTAATAGCAGACACAATTTCCGGTATGGTCGGACAAGGTGAGCTGATATCTTGCATTTCTTGGTGGTGTGTGGAACTACAAATTCTGTCTTCTCTCGTTTGTGTTTTTGACAGCAGTTCCGTATAGTAGTCCTCCTAGATACGGATCTGTTCATCCTTTGAGGTTACTAAGTCTCCGTTTTATCCTCAAGTGGTTTGGTTTTTGTAGATTTCGCCCTGCTTAGCTTACGCACAGAGTTGAATAGGTCTCTGCTACGATAGGTGGCTGCCGCTGCCTGTGCTTGTACTGCGAATGCATCACTCCACGTTCTTTTGTCTTTCGTGGCACTCTTTTTCACTATCCTATCGGTTGAGGAGTATAAAGTCTGGAGATGCACTTTTTGAGACCTTGTTCTGGCAGAGCTTAGTTTATTCTTTAGCTGTTTTCTTTCGTTAATTAAGTTCCAGGTATCATTGAAGATCCACTATTTTCGCCTCTGCTCTCTGTACCCAATCGTTTCTTCAGCTGCTTTATGTAACAGTCATGAATGTGTTGCCAACCTGCATTATTTGTGCTCGCCGTCTGTGTAGAGGCTCTAATAGAGTCCACAAATTTGCGTGAGATTCTTGGGTCTATCAATTTCTCAATACAGAGTCTTGTCGGTGGATTTTTATTTTGCAACATATTTGGCGCTGCCACCTTTAGACGGATGGATGCAATTACGAGGTGTTATCTGCGATTCTTGTTACGTACGTCAAGTAGCGATCCCCGCCATTTCCTGCTGATCGCTATATGGTCGATTTGGTTTCCTATGCATCTGTTAGTCGAGGCCCAACTAACGCAAGAACACTCACAAGAACATACACAAAGTTACTTGGGTTACTTGCTGTGTAGTTATGACAAACAGTAAACATAGCACACAAAGTCTTATATTTTTAGGACGTTTTTGTTTGAAGCACAACGACAATGTTTTTAAACTATTGTAAAATATTAGGACATTATGACTTGACAAAGTACATATGACTTGATAGGACACCGTTTGAATTCCCCAAATGCTTAAATTTGTTAGTGTATTTTTTAAAGCAATTAGTATGTACCAAACACAGGAAAAATAGTTTCTTGTCCAGATAATGGTAAATTCGTGTTTTTCTATCTATACTTTTCTTAAAGCGCATCTAGAGCCAAAGGTTGATTTGATTAAAATCAGTTACATCTTGTTTGAAAGGCTGGTAAATTATGCTTCCCATAGTGGAACTACCGAAACTAGAAGTGGCACCACCTTAAAATTTTCCGAGTGATAAAAAAGAGTTTCAGGACTAACATATATATGGAGGGCTTATATTCAAATAGTGATATGTACAAGCGAACAATTTTCTTATGATGACACAAATTCGTTTCGTTCTCGCTTGTATTATTTTGGTTTGTATTATTAAAATATTGATTGTGCGAAACTTTATTAATTCGAGAACGACACGGTTTTTTGTCCGCCTAAAAAAATTGTGTGCTTACAGATATTAATATTTGAATATAAGCCATCGATATATTTTTTAAGATGTTTGATCTCAAAAATAATTCGCTATGGTGAATAATTCTTTATAGGGAAGTTCGTTATACGGAAGTTCGAGTATAGTTTCTTTAATTTAAAACTTTAGCTTTTAGAAATGCGCTGATTTTGAGTTCACAATTAATGGGTATCGATCGAAAGTTCGATACAATTTAAATACAAATTTCCATCGAAGTCGAATGCCCTAATTTGCCCCCTGATTTTCACATTCGATAGTTGGATATGGTAGGGATGATATAATGACGGTTGTCGTAATCGAAATTAAGCGACTCTACTGGCAAACATATAGCAAGCGTTGCCACATTTTATCGATTTCATCACGACTATGACAACCGTAATACGGCTAAATCATTCAGTCGCAAACAGAAAAAGCTAATAAGGAAGTCAAAACATTTTGCTGACAAATTTTACATACATATATTTTATTTCATTGCGGTGATAAGCAAAATCCACATGCGCACTGATGATAGAAGCGCAGCGACTTCCAAAAACAGCGTTGTTATGTTCTGTTGTGTACGTTGAAAACTAAATTGATGTCGATTTTCCCTTGTTACTTGGAAGTATTGATTATGTCTAGTTATTTCTGAGTATAACGATACGAACTTTAGCCTATATTATCAATTTGAATAAAAAATATTAACTGTTGCAGTAAAAAATATTTGCTGGCAATTAAAATTTTTTGGTAATAAGTTCTCCGCGAAGCTTTGATTTTTTTCGTTAATTGAATTGAATGCTTAATTTTTGATATAAATTTATATCTTGAAAACTGGAAAAAATGACTAGAGACTCGAATTCAGCTCCCCAAATAAAATAGCTTTCAGTTGCTGCAGTTCAAAAGTTGGCCCGAATTTTTAAACTTGTGTAATTAGTAACTGACTTAAAATTACATTTCTTTTCATTTCACGTTTTGATGGAATTACTTGAGAGTTGTAAAATTTCGGTACTACTCGATACTTAGTGACACAATACTACTCATTACTTTAATGGTTTCCTTGATTTGATGAATAAAATTAAAAGCCAGATTTTATAAAAAATTTCGTTTCTAAACGTTTAAAATTTGTATGAAAAGTAACGCAATACGTTTCAAAAATTTTTTTACGTACAAAATTTAAAACGCAAGAAGCGTTTGTAATAACAAAATGTGGCCTTAAATAAAAATTTAAAAAATGCAATCTTATTTGTGAGAATTATATGTAGTTTATTAACTTTCTTGCATTGGAACTTTATTTTTTATTGTATTTCACGAGGTTTTAATTAAATAAAAGTTATAATTTTAATTCAGTAATTTTTTGTATCTTAAATTAGAAATTTTTATCAGCTTCATTCATAATTTACAATATATTTTGCTGGAAAATACAACTCTGAAAGTATTGAGTAACTACTTTTGAATATCGAATGCTCAAAAAACGACTGGTATTGAGTACTCAATGTACTCAATACTTAATACTTTTACAACTCTAGATTACTTTTTTCGAATTGAACTTACCGATATATTCCTTTGTGACAACAGCTTGAAAGCTTTTCAATAACAATAGTTGGCAGAATAATAGTAGATGCGGTATTTTTAAGTACATTTTTGAGATGTCGTTATCTATTGAAAAAATAAATAAAAATCGATTTTTAGTTACAATATATAGATTTTTTTTAATATTGACAGTGTCGAATTCGATATACATATTTAAAAAATCGCTCAACAATCTTCATCAAATTGAATATCATTATATGAAACGAAATACCATTAAGTGACAAAAAACGTGTATATCATATCGAAAGCCATGTCCCTACAAACTTTTAGACTTCTGCTATAAAGCTCAGCATCGTTTTAATCAAAACGAAAACAACGTGGCTACTATCACTTTTAAAGATTTAAAAAATTTTTGTTATGTTCATGGTTTTTCGTTTTATACGACGACATGTTGTATTACCAATAAATTCTGTTGTTTCATTAATAATTTTTAGTATACTTGCTATTCTTAGTGAAATCAACTAATCGAGAGGCTTACATACCTCAGATTTTACTTAAACTTTATAGAGATGTTCTTTAGGGTCCCACAGACGCTACACACGGGGATTTAATTTTTTTCGCGGTTCATGTGAAATAAAAAAATAAAAAGTTGGCAAATAGTTGTCAAAAAGCTAAGTCGGTTGTCAAAAAAACCTAACTCGAATAATGTATTTCTTATCAGTATTGGTATAAATAAAAATTTCCCCACAGCACCAAAACCATACAAAAAGTATTTTACAAAATTTAAAAACGGCCAAGTTCTGTATTTCATATGGAATTAAAATGTGCGGAATTATCAAAGCATTATTGTTGTAAATTAATATTTATTACAACAATGCTTTGATAATTCCATACATTTTAATTCCACATGAAATACAGAACATACCCGTATATTTTTTAAACACGAATTTTTAGTTGTTATTACGGTATTCAGTCGAATAATGTTTGCTCGATTAATCGAATAATTGAACTCAAATAATGTTCGATGAAACAAAACATTTTAATTTCGAGTAAAAATTTATTCGAGTAATTAAGGTCGATTAATCGAATAATTCGACTAAACATTTTTATGTAACTTTTCCTTTTTTCGATTAAGTTTTTGTAGATTTCTTAATAAAAATTGGGAAAATTTTTAATATTATGTGAAATTTGCCATTCAATTCGAACGTTATTTCATACTAATAGACCGCATGATGAAAGAATTAAATTATGCAGTACACGAATTCGGATATATCAAGCAAAAATTATTTGAAATAAAGAAGAGCAACTAGTTAACTAGATTTTTCGTATTAAAGTATCGAATGTAATCTAACGACGGAATTCAGTAAAAAATTAAAAGCATTCACAAAATCAAATAGCAAAAAATTACATTTTTCACTACACAGCTTAAACAACCCGATGCCTCTAGTTGACACCAGAGAGGCTTGCAATACTGCTCTACAAAAAAACGCGCAATAACAGGGTTGTAAATTAATTAAGCTTTCTACATCTCTCCCACTTCACCCCCTGTTCTCTCTACTCTATCCTTTTCCCAAAGAAGGTAACACATTAATTAATTAACTGGTGGGCATTAATTGCCTTAAAAAAAAAATATATATATATATATATATATATATATATATATATATATATATATATATATATATATATATATATATATATATATATATATATATATATATATATATATATATATATATATATATATATATATATATATATATATATATATATATATATATATATATATATATATATATATATATATATATATATATATATATATATATATATATATATATATATATATATATATATATATATATATATATATATATATATATATATATATATATATATATATATATATATATATATATATATATATATATATATATATATATATATATATATATATATATATATATATATATATATATATATATATTAGACTGGCCGTACGATGTATGGCTTGTTTTTGTTTTTGTTTTTGGAAAATAAAATTTTATTTTTTCTTAAAATGTTTGTTTTGATATAAAAACAAACTCCAGAAATTTTCCGATGATGCCTAGTGGTGCCTAGTTGACCTTGAAGTTTACTACGCCAAAAAGTTTTTTTCTTATGCGTTGCACAAAGTTTGTTCTACTTTGACTAAAAAAAAATGTGCAACAGATTTAATTTTATTATATTATTACTATTAAATTTGTTATATACATATAATTCATTCAAGGAATAGCTTTTTTCTATTCTCTTTACATTACTCTCTCTTTCGCTTCAAAAAAAATAATACATAATTGTTAAAAAAAAATTATTTGCTTAAAAACTTATTTGATACAATTGCTACATGCTACAGAAGAGCAAATCTAACGGGACATTAAAGCAAGTTGAGATGATGAGAAACATGCTGCAAAAAAGAAATACAAAGTCTAAAAGAACTGATTACCGTTATTTAGATGATCTTAACAAGCATGTAAGCTTTGCGTTTCATTACTAAGTAGAGTCTGCTAAGTGACAGTGAATATAAGTGAAAATTAAAAAAAATAGTAAAGAATAAAAAAAAATAACAAATAATGGCATTAAAAAAACAACTGAGATCTGGAGATGATTTAGTATTGTTCATAGGAAAATGTAAAAATGAAATTTTGGGTGCAAAATTACCGTCAGTGAAGCAGGTTCTTCAATTTTTTTACTACAATTGGAAAAATTTTTTTACTGTTTGTATTGAAAACTTCCAGCTGTAGTAAAAATAGTAAATTGTAGTAAGTAAACGAACAGACATATTAATTAATAAAATTATGAATTTAGAATCATTTTTATACATTTGAGCTCAAAAGATTTTGATTCGCTAAACATTTTTTTACAATTTTTCTATTTGGTACTAAAAATAGTAACAAAACTGCAATACTGCTGAATGAGAAAATGGTTGAAAACTTTGATAAATTTCAACATACAAAAGTCAACAAAATTAAAAAAATATTTAAATTGCTGTAACTTTAAGAAACATAAAATTTATACCAAAACAAATAAAAATTTTAATAAAATAAGTGTTTGTGTGTGCAAAAACCCGATTTCGGTCCGAAGTCGGTCAGAAAGTCTGCACAAAATGCCGAATTCGTATCCGATGTCGGTCAGAAAACGTACCGAAAATCATACGAGTGGTTGACAAGAAACCGGATCTCTTTATCTTAGGAAATTCTAAAAACTATACCGAAAGGTCTAACAGAATTCTGTACGAATTCCGACGAATTTCCTAGGGAAATTCTAAAGGAATTTTCGAAATATCTTATAAATGTCGGAAAAATGTCTGACAAAACATCAGAAAATTTTCCGATTTATCTGATACGGTTTACGTCCTGGCGTATTAATATCAGAGAAAAGTCGGAGCTAAAATTAGAAATTTATCAGAAATGTCTTTTAAAATTCTCCATGCATTGTTGTGCTGCTTATGGCAGCTCATCAGAAAACATTTACCCATATTATATAAGTTTAAAAACTCAATATTTGTGCGTATAAACTCAAGAGATAAATGAGAACGAAAACTAAAATCAGACAATGTGCAGAAGTGACTGCTAAAAGTTGTAAGACGAAGATCAGAAAATGTGCAGACTACTCTGTTAAATGTCTTAAAGGAAATTAAATTGCCTTCGGATAAATGTGCAAACTATTCTGAAAACTGCCCACTGCTCCGCCAATTTTCTGAGAGAATTTTAGACAACTCGGCTGATTGTCTGGTAAAGTCTCAGATTTTTTCTGATGTTAGGCATGTCGGATAAATTTGTTTCCTGGGAAGATACATTTTACCGCATTTTCAAGTGCAAAAATTACGCTCTCCGATGTGTCTCTTCAAGTTTGTTGAATACACAAGACCTATACGTGTAAGGGCCATTATTATAACTTGACAATAGCTAAAAGCAGGCTTTTGTCGGACGTATAACCAGTTTATCATTATTACAAATTTACTTTAACCTACCAGGTAGGATGCACCTGACTTTAAGTTATCGCTCACTTTCATTTAAAGTAAAGTTTTAATAAAGGTAAACCGTTTATTCGTCGGACAAAATCCTGGCTTTAACTATTGCCAAGTTGTAACAATGGCCCTAAGAGAGTTGCCAATTTTTTATAGACAAGCCGACAGTTGGAAATCTGCATATTTATCTATGGTATGTATTCGGTCTTAAAGTGTAGTATGCAGTTCTGCCTGAATTTCAGGCTGCCATAAGTATGTATAAAAAAGAAACAAACTGAAATTCAGGTTCTAAAAATTTTCAGACAACTTTCCGTTTGGTGGTACGCAGCTGAAAAGAAAAATCAACACGCATTTTGTCTAACACAGGGATATCAATTAGTGGATATATCAATATAGTGGAGATTTTTTCCGTCAACTGAAACAAAAATTAATGTTCAGACAATTGTTTGCTCACTGAATTTTTGACATTTTGTTTTTGTGTAATGTTGTGAGTATTTGTTTTTAAGTTTTGAACGTGAAAATTAATAAATTTAAGTGAATTGGAGTGAATTTCTCTACACAACTATCTTTCCGTGTAGAAATAAATGAAAAATTTCGAACCTGAAATTCAGGCAGAACTGCATACTACGCTTTAATCGTAGTATGCATTTCTTACTGGAATTCAGGTTTGGAGTTTTGCATTTATTTCTACACGGAAAAATAATCGTGTAGAATTCTATACAGAATTTTGTTTGAATACAAACAAATTTATATATATTTTAATTTACAACACACAAAAACACTAAAAATTAATTGCAATGTACAAAAAATTAGAAATGTCAAAAATTCCGTGACCAAACAATTGTCTGAACATTAATTTTTGTTTCAGTAATAGACAATAAATGCCAAAATTCAGTGTACTTTTCTTTTGGAACTGCGTACTAGTAAACGGAAATTTCTTTAAGAAGTTTACCAACCTGAATTTCAGTTTGTTTTTTACACATACTTCTTATGACCTGAAATTCAGGTTCTAAAAATTTTCAGGCAACTTTCCGTTTGGTGGTACGCAGATGAAAAGAAAAATAAACACACATTTTGTCTAATACAGGGATGTGATATCAGTTAGTGGAGATTTTTTTTCCGTCAACTGAAACAAAAATTAAAGTTTTGCTCACGAAATTTCTGACATTTTGTTTTTGTGTTTTCTTGTGAATAATTTTTTATGTTATGCACGTTATAATTAATAAATTTAAGAGAATTTGCGTGAATGAAAACAATCTTCTCTACACAATTATTTTTCCGTGTAGAAATAAATGCAAAATTTCGAACCTGAAATTCAGGCAGAGCTGCATACTACGCTTTAGATGTAAAAACTTTTCAGCAGGGATGTCAATTTATGTTAGAACCGTTATGACATTTGGGGCGTCAAGCTCTCCATCCTTGGCAAATTATGTCAAAAGCAAAAACGCAGAACTTATTGTTCGCACACACCCGGTTGCTGTAAGCTGTTTTGAACAATACATTCGTAGATGACTTGTTACAAAGTGCAGACACAGAAAATGAAATTGTTGAATTACCTTACCCTACGTCTCCACGAGCCATCGACTTGAACATGACGCCGGCAGAACAACTGCAAAAAATTCATCAACTTCTTTGTTGTGGTGAATACGTGCGATGTCCATGTTCTGCCTTATGAATGTATTTGGTGGTAGTGCAATAGAAATGGAATATTTAACAATTTCTTTCTGTCTCTTTTCTTTCTATTAAAAATCGTTGTTGACAGCGAATCTCATGGCGAACATTGATGCTCAGCCATATGTTCGGCCATCGATGGCAGAGCATGGACGAAACATGGACATGAGCGGTCTACATTAGCCATATACGATGTCCGACATGATGTTCATACCAACTTCATGGCTAATGTAGACCCCCAGTTAAGTAGTCCGAGCGATACACTAAAGGTATAGTTAGTAAAAACGTATCGTGTTCGTGGGGATCAGCTGGCAAAATCTGTAACATAAACAAAGCTTGTTGCTGTTTACTAAAAACGTATCGTTGCTTTTGTCACGTAGAAAATCTACAGAAAGTAGATTTTTACGTAGCAAATGTCACTCTAATGCAAAAGGCATTACAATCCAATACTAACAACGGACAAAATTGCTTGGGGTGATACGTTTTCTATAACTAACACCTAAAGTTGAGCGGCACTGAAAGTTCTAACGTTACCCGATACGTTTTTACTAAATAGACCTTAAGATGGCGGATTTGAGATGCGCAACTGGATTGTTAATTCGCAAAAGGTACTCAACAGCCTCAACAATAAAAATTTACAAAATGTTTGTTAACCCTGAAAATAAATGTGAAAAGGTTTTGGTTATGTGACGCTGACATTTTTGACGTATTCATGTGCCCAACAAAACGAAATGTTCTACGCGCAGTAATGACCATCTTTGATCATCCTGGTCTACTAAGCAATTTTGTTATATATGTACGCTAAAATACTATTGCAGGATATATGGTGGTCCGGCGTAAAGTGGGATGAAAAAATAAATTAAACTGAGGGTGAAAAATGGTGGCAGTGGACGTCAGTTTCGCAGAAAATTTCAACTGTTGGTATTCCAGGGTGCTACCAGCTGGTCAGTGAATCAAATAACGTCCAGCTCCACATATTTACAGACGCAAGCATAGATGCATATACCGCAGTTGCATATTTTCGAGCTGAAATTGGTAATAACATAAAATGCTCTCCTGTTAGGCTTGCCAGATCCAAACTGTGAATAACCTTGGCATTTAGAAAAAAATCTTGATGCTAAGTTAAACATATTCAGAGCAATATAAAATCAACCTTTAGCCGACTTCAAAAAAAGAAAAAAGGAGAAGGCTATCAATTCGTTTGCATTTTTTGCCCTCAGAACTCAGAGAAAATGTTTTTCTTTATTTGAATAGATTAGTCCTGTCCATCTGGCGTCTGTCCGTCCTATGTTTTAATTCGAATGTTTTTTTAAAGATAAAATCACTTTTAAAAATTTATTAGCTTTCTACTTTGTTTTCACACAAATTTTGATTTATTCTCTGTTCGTATTATATAATATTCGGCTTTGAAGCTCGTGCATAAAATTGTTAACAGAATAAAAATATATTTTTAGCTTGACAAATATCTTTTTGGCTGAATCTTGACCGTTAAAGCCCATATCAGTCCCTAGATTAGAACTAATGGCTGCTATATTTGGGATACTGCTTAAGGTATATTTACATGGTAATATAAATTATAAAGACTTTGTAGAATCAAAATATTATGAAATTCTCTTCGTGCTTAAAAAAGAGAACAAAGGTCTGTTGTAAGTATTTTTCATGTTTACACCTCTGGTATGATGATAATACATAAGTTTCTAAAATGGTTTAGAAAATAAACATTTACCGAACGCTTGTCAGATTTTGAATCCATATTCTCTCCTACTCAATACATTTTGCGTTTACATGATAAGATTTTTTTCATTCTACAGAATTTTTTGACATGCCGTAATACATGTATTACCATGTAAACATACCTTTAGTAAATTTTGCTGCGTTTTCACTTAAAATAAGTTGACGAGTGTTCTGGTCTTATTCGTTTTATATTACGAATGAGAGAACAAAACGAATCTCAAGAGTACCCCTTTGAATTCCTCTCACCCCCCCTCGCCAACATAGTAAGCATTGCAGCGACAAAAATCGGACATGTAAACGCAGTCTAACGACATCACAAAAAGAGACAGTCAGAAAATTAAAATTTTCTGCCTGCTCTGTAAATGGAGACGATTTAAAAGCGCTCGATTTAGAAAAATTTTATCCGCTAATAGCAAAATTTTTACAGATTTTTTTGTAGTTTTATATTTTTAGAGCTTAAAATAAAATACGTCAATTGGGGAATTATATATTTTTGGAAAACGAGAAATTTACTAGGATTCGATTTACAGAACATGACCGAATATTTACACATAACAATGCATATGTTGTTATTGTTGTTGATTAAAGGCAATGCAAAAGCAATGAATTTATGAAATGGCAGAAAACGTGAATATATTCAATCTGTTCTCTGTTACGATGTCCAAGCGTTTTATTTACAATTGGCCATTTTTTTACAATTTGCCATCAATGAGAGCTTCTAAAGCAATTTGTTGACGGGTACAAAATTGGGCGGCAAATTCACGCAACTCTTCACCCGATTTGCCATCAAACATGCCGGCTAATAAATCACCCACAGTATTTACAATATAAATGTGATCAAGTCGGCGCTGTTTAAACTTTTGCTCAAACGTACCATGCAGATCACAAAATGAAGATAATGAGGGCAGAAAAAGCAAGACTAAGTGATCTTGAGTAAGTAAACCACTTTCTTGGAGGGGAAACAAAAATAAATGTTTTAGGAGTTTTAAGTGTGGACATGACTACGTTCGGTTTGATAAATTTCATTTATAATCTCTTGACGTTTCTTTTCGGCATCTGTTAGGGCCGCTAATATTTCGCCAGCAACATTTGAACTTCAATCGGCTTCATTGAGATCATCTTCTTCATCACTTTCAAAATTCCAATGACGAGCCATTTGACCACCACCAGCCGCAGAACCACCCAAAAAACTAGCATTCGAAGAACCACCAATACTGCCGTGAAACGAGTCCTGATGACTGTGCTGATGCTGGTGATGCAATGAAGAGCTCGCAGTAATTGGTGTTGCCACACCCGCTCCCGCCATTTGTTCCATCGTGGTGGTAGGGCTCTCCGAGCCGCCACCCATGAAAGACTAGAATTTGAACTTGCTGTGAAGTTGGAATTTGAGAGAGCCAAATCTGCTTGATCATCGTTTGGTCTCGATGTTAGATTTGGATCTGAAGTTTTGCGTTGACTACTTTTACGTTTATGGTATAAACGTTCCTTATACGATTCCGAGCGATTAACTGACACAGGAGTACTTTTATTTTGTTGATGTTGTTGATGTAAACGTTGTCTACGTGAATTGCCCTCAATTGTGTCCTGCGCATTTATTAGTTCGTTTATACGTCCAACTTATTTGCAGTTAAAAACGTAGTGCTTCCAAGTATGCATTTTTATTGTAACTTACTAACTCACGAAAACAATTGCTGATTAACGCACTATGTATTTGCAAATAAGAAGTTTGAGATGCAAGCTTTACACATGTTTGTTAATAAAAAATAATAAATAGATAAATATATTAATAAATAGAGATATATTTAGTAATTTAATAAATGACAATAAAGAAGTATTTGGCAGCATTTTACGTTTTTATTTGCAAATAAGCCCTGCGTATAAACGTAGCATATGTCATTTGCAGAGATGTGAATGATTTGAAATACTTTTATTTAAAATACAAATAGAAAATACAAAATACCATTTTTTTATTTTATTTTGCAAAAATGACCAACTTTCAGCATATATACATAAATCGATGACAAGTACTGAAATTGATTAAAAAACGCTCGAGCTGCATAAAGAAAAATTAATGTAAAAAAAACACGCCTATTTCGGAAGTGGCGAAAATTTGCAAAAAAAAAAATGCAAAATTATTAAGAAGCCCTACAACTGAATAAAGCTCGCTAAAACTGTAAGGAATACCAAAAGCATGGACAAAATCGAGAAAATTGCGAAAATTCGCTAAATCTTGCTAAAATTGAAAAGATTTCAAAGTATAATATTGATTTGAAACTCCTAAAATTTTAATATAGCCAAAAACCTTGGAAAAATCTCTTCTGTCGCGGAAATGGCGAAAATTTGCAAAATTTTAAAAAAGCCATAATATTAATATAAAGTTGCTAAAACTATAAGGAATGCCAAATGTTCGACATTTGCTACATTTGCTACACGCTCACATGAAGTAAACATTCGTATGTGTACCACATGTAGCTATCAAGACGCATACGCCCATGTGTATTTTTCACATGCCGTGTACTACCTTGTTACATGTGAATTGTGACACGTGCAATATTTTTTACATGTGCATGTAGCTGTCACAAATATGTAACAGCAAGAATTTTTGTCAGAACATGTTCTAACCGTATGTACCCATTGAAAGCGTTGCCAGTTGGGTGTTTCCTAGCAAATTATGTAGGAATTTTTTCGTTTGGTTGGTTTGTGTATATGTTTATGCATATTTATTATTAGAAGTTTCAATGCAGTTAGTAAAAACTCACGAATTAAATCTGTAAAGAGGTTTCTATAAAATTAATTATTTGTAGTATAATTGATAAAAGTTGTAATGTTGACTGAGGCGACACGGGCGTTTCTAAAACGCGGCGTTTTAAAAATTGAGAGCTTTAAAATTTAATATAAAAATGATAGTTTAAAAAAATTTAAACACGCTTTAATATCAAACGGAACTAAAAAATTTAAAGTAATTTGTAAGTATGAAGAGTTTCAGCAATCCCAATAATCAATTATGACTAATTAATTTTCAATAAATTTGTAAACAAAAAACAGCACACTGTCGCATT
The DNA here is from genome assembly GCA_956483635.1 of Panzeria rudis. Classification (NCBI taxonomy): domain Eukaryota; kingdom Metazoa; phylum Arthropoda; class Insecta; order Diptera; family Tachinidae; genus Panzeria; species Panzeria rudis. The sequence continues at coordinate 39,658,854 of OY101451.1, read as the reverse complement.
CTTCATTTTTATAGTACATTTGAAAAATTACAGAGTTATACATAATACCTATGTGTATATAGTATGTAAGTATGTATTTCCCACATGTTTGAAGAAGACACTCATTCTTTGTAGCAGAAAATGATAGTTTATATCCTAGAGGTGCAAATATGCTACCAAGAGTGATTTCCGCTAATATGATAGGAAATTTTAGCAGGTGCAAAGAGCTATATTAAGATAAATACCGAATTGTCAAAGATTTTACTAATGTCATCGATAAAAAAATGAGGGCCTGTCAAAAAATATGTAAAAATGTTCAACTTAAAATTGACGTTTAAAGTTTTTTTTGTATAGTTGTTTCTTTCCATCATTTGCTGTTTCTTTCTTTCAATCCTATAGCAAAACAATGCAAGAAAAATGTAGTGTCATAAGGGCTTAACAAAATAGTATTGTCCTATAATATTTTTATATGAAAAATATTAACAACATTTTTATGACAGTCATAAAATTTTACCAAATATTACAAATAGGACGCAATAGTAAACTTTGTGAACTGGCTAAATATATTTAGTGAGGTATACTCATTTTAATATTAAAATTTCTCAATTTTTCAAATCCTTGGTCCAGTATTTTTAAGATATCGGATCCAAATAACAACCAATTGTCATAATTATTTTTTTGTTAGTTACATGTTGTTTATTACTTTTACTTATCTGCTTTACTACCATGTCAGAAGCTAATATTTTTTGAATTATATTATGTTACTTCAAAATAATAAAAAATTATTTAATAAAATAAAAACTTATTTGACTACTCGAATGAAATTGTATTCGTTTTTGTACATCATAAACTATGAAATGGTTGTCGTTGTAACAGCTCTGCTTTTGTTGTCGGGAGCTCTTTCCTGAGGAAAAAACTTCCGTCTGATACAGCTGTCGCTGGGTTGACAATCTTTGGCCGAGTGAGATTCGGGTCGTTCTGGAGCGTACATCCAATTGTCGTGGGAACGATGAAGTGGTTGTTGGACATGGTGGTGTTACCAGTATTTATTATTAAATCACAAAATAATTAAAGTTGTCTTTTGCATATAATTTCTTAACAAAGTTATGTTAGCCTTAAAGTGCTTGGTAACTACTGTAGTAGTGAACTTTAAAGCTAGAAAAAAAAATTTTGTTTACATACAGCCGTTAAAAAATAAAAATCATTTATAAAGGGCTCAAGAAGACCTAAAAAATAAAATACTTTGATAAATGTTATTTAAATAGCTCAAAAATAAAAATCATTTATAAAGGTCTCAAGAAAACCTAAAAAATAAAAATGTTTCATAACTGTAAAAAGTAAAAATCTTGCATAACTGTTATAAGAAGACTAAACTATTTGTGCTCATTTTTAATTGTTATTCAGGGAGCACTTTTTTAAAAAGGTTGTAATAATAATTATTTGACGATTTTTTCAAATATAGGTTATAACTGTTACGTCCATGGGCAAAACTAAAAATATTTGTAAAATGCTGTGTTGGATACTATCTATGGTTTCAAAAAACAAAGAGCATATATACAGCCATGTCACAGATTCCGTTCGGATTGGTTTTGATTCCGTAGTTGTCATTCCGAAAAAGTACATTTTTGGTGCTTTAGACTCCGTTTATTTTGTATGTCGTTTTTACAATGATAAAGTTTTTATACTTTGAGGCGTTTTTAGATGCAAAGCTCACATTAAGCTTTTTATTAATATGGAAAGCTCATTACCAAATATTTATTTGACGCTCCTAAAAGTATGCACGTTTTTTAATATTTACTGCAAATTAAGTCTGCAGAAAATTGTTATTCAATTCCACTTTGAAATTTAAAAGTGGTTTCATTACGAAGAAAATTTTCGTTTTCTGAAGAAGCAACTTACGAATTTGAAACCACTTCCGATCGAAGATTATTTCGAAAAATAAACAGAACGTGCGAGCCTCAGCACATGCAAAAGTGAGATCTGCGATTTTAAACTCGCAAGTGATTTAACAACTGCGCGTTTTTCAACACATGGGTGGATATTTACACATAAATTGTTGTCGATTAAAGGCAATGTGAAAATACTAAAGTCAAAAGTGAAAATATTCATTCTGTTCTCTGGTATATATGCTTGTACTTCAATTAGTGTTTAAATTTTATAATTCTCTTCTTGTTCGAACAGCCGAATAATTTTAAGTTTTTATTCGAATAATCTATTGAATGAATAACGAGTAAAAAATTTTATTCGAAAACCACGTTAAAATCATGATTTTCAATATATTCGATAACTGGCTTCGACTTTTTAAAGGGCGTTAACAGACATTCCATTTTCAGCCAAACTTCTTCCTACATATTATTTGTTCGCTTGAATTAACATTCATGTTCTGAAAATCACTTTTTTTGCAAAAGTGATTTCAAATCACAAAAAGGTGTTCTGTGCACAAAATTTTTTGAAAATATTGGATTTCAAAACGGTTAGTTAAGTGGCTGCCTATTTCAAATCACTGGCTTATTTTTGCGACAACTTCTTAAAAAATGCCGAAATTATTAATTTGATGTGTCCTTTATAAATTTTAATGATTGTTTTAGAAATTTTTCGAGAATTTAACGACGAAAGCGACTTTTTCGAGTTTTAACTATTTTTAAAAGTTCAATAATTTTAAACCAATGTTGTTTTTTTTTTTTTTTGATATTTTTGCGAAGTTTTTCATTCCCGATAAAATAGTTTTTTCGTATTTCAACCTTCTTAACCAATTTTGGTTTTTTTCCGATTTTAACAACTTTTTGCGAGTTTTTGCCACACATTGTGCATTTTTTTATAAAACTAATTAATTGCAACTTTTTTTTTTAAATGTCAAAACAAAAAATCAGTTATTTTCTTGTGTTTTCGAAAAGATAAAATCACACCGAAAAGTAAAAAATGTTGTGGTTTTCAGAACACCATCAAATCACAATTCTGATTTTGAAATCACAAGTGATTTGAAATCTTTTGATTTTCAGAACATGCCTGCAAGATAACTTTTTTTATATATTTTCTCATTAGGCTCATATTATTCTTGTCAGATAGGTTTGGATCTTCATTGAAACTATCAATTTGTATATTGTGTACTTTATGCGAGAGGTACAAGAGTGGAGAAGTTGGTGATCAGTGACATTTGTAAGCCTTAGACCACATCTGGAAAACAAGTTTGATTTTCTGTCTTCCTCAATATACTTTCAAAAGAAATCCTTAACTGCGTTACGTAATACGTCAACTCAAGTATTTATAATTTGGTGCAATTTCCTTACACATCCTATTTTTAACAACTTAAAAAAGTAATTAATATTTTAAATTAATTAATTTTTACACTCGTAAATGAAAAAAAATTATAAACAGAAGTTTAAAAAAGTTATTCGAGTATTCGACAAAAACTGTTCGAATAATCTGTTATTCTAAATTGAAAAATATAATGAGTATTTCGAACTTATTTGCTTGTGAATCACAATTCATTACTAGGCTAAGGTTCGTAACGTTATATTCAGAAAGAATCGGGCATGATTAATAATCCACGGAACAAGGGGAAAATTAGCATAAACTTAATTTTTCAATGTACACAGCAGAACATAGCAGCGCTACTTTCGGAAGCCGCTACGCTTCCATCACCAGTGCTCATGTGTATTTTGTTTATCGCCACTTGCCGGGTGGCTCTGTTGCATGTGATTTCAATTCTTATATGTAAAATTTTTTTGTGAAAATTTAATACGAGAATTAAATCACTTAAGTTGATGTTAACTAAACTGTTTTTCACAGCAGTTCCCGACGTTACCGTTGGTTTGTTTTTCCTCATTTCTATTTTTTTAATGTGGTTCGTTCGGAAAAAAATGAAAAAAGTTTTTCAATATTCTAATAATTTTTATTCGAATGACAATACTAGCTGCAACTCGTTGTTGTAACAAACGCCTCAATTGTTATTAAGCAGAAAAATAAGCCTTGCAAATTGTTAAGCAATCACTGGTACCCTTTATTCATAAAAACTTACAAAAGTATCGGTGTATGTATCGACAATAAAAATATCACCTTACTGATATATCGGCAAAAATCAAGTATCGCCGATATATCATTGTCAGATGCATCCCTTGTTTAAACTAAGTCCGATATTTATAATTGTAACTACATATTTATTCTAAATTTGAAAACTTAAAAATGCACTATTTTTAGCACATATCTGATAAAAAAAAAACAAATAAAAATCGCATTATTTCTCGTATAAATTTTTTATTAAAAATAAATTGTTTAATTTCGTGTTAAGTTATAAAAAAATGTTAATTCACGTTATCGTGTTTAAATTCCATTAGAGAAAAAGTTTCGCCAAATTATATGTCACATTGTTTTACTATTAATTTTTTTCTTGCGATTTTCGAACTATATATGTATCACAAAAAAAGAATAATAAAAACATTTAATTACTTGCAATTTTAAGTTGTTAACACTTCAATATTGTATGATTATTTCGAAAATATTAAGAAATTTTAATTTGCAAACATTATTTTTTGTATTACTTTTCTTTTAAGTTTTTATTTTGTTTCTAAATTGACACAAACTGGTCCCGTTTGTTCCGTTTATTACTTTTCGATTTATCAAAAAATATTGTTGTGACTAGAATCACTACTGTGGTTAAAATAAAATTGGGAATTTTTGCTTAAATTTATTTGATTAAAGTTTTTAATGCCGGTTTTATTTCCCATTTTAATATTTTTCACATAAACATACAGCAATAGGGGTATTCACAACGTCTAGGAATTGAAGAGATTTTCAACTGCCATATTTTCTAAAAACAGTTCGGCAGGAACCAGCGATTCAGAACTAAATAATAAATCCGTCTGTTATTCATATTCAAAATGATAAATATTGCGTTACGTAATTCAAGTTATTTCTTTTTAGCTATGCACTATTAAATAAAAAAAATATCATTACAGCTTGACAAATTATATTTGAGCTTCTAGCTTGACAACACCTATAATATCATGACAATCAAGCTCATTCAAGCCCGATTTTAGAATTGGTATCAAAATTTTAGTCATTTTTTTACTAAGCTAATTTGTTCTATATTTGGTCCTTCTTTCATTTTAAACAATTCCGAAGATTTTTCCTCACATGTACTATACATTTTCTTTCAATACAGGTATTAATTATACCCAGCAAAAACTTTTGTCATTTTTGTAGTCGGTAGTACTTTTTTAATGGCCTACAAAGTAATGAGTGATACTTATTTATCTTATTATGTACTATGGTTCCAATTAGAACTACTACTTAGTTTTTAATAAACGTAAATATTTTTCTCATTATCTGAAAGTAGCTACAATTTGTTATTATGTATTAATTAAATAAAGGTGGACTTAGACTATCTGTGTTTTACATCTGACTTGTCAGTTTTGAGACCCACATGTAACTTTGCGTGTCTGTCAAAATTGTCCATTTACAGACGATTTTTAATTTTTGCTTTCACACATACATGTATAATCGCATCTGACATAACCTTTAAGTGACGCCAACACATACTTGTTAACTCAAAACAGCTGATGTCTTATGAAAATAGAACGCGCTCTAAATGAAAATTTTTTGGCATTTTTGCACTGAAGAATTTTCAAGAAAATTGCATGGTATTTTTAAGAGAATTGAAAAAATTAGAATGAATCGATACACTTTTTGGCCGACACCATACCGCTACTAAGCTACGCTTAGTATATTTAAATTAAAGGTAAGACAAACAAAACAGAAGTTGAGTTATTATTTTTATTTATTTATTGTTTTTGTTATACAGCATTACGTTGATAAGTATTTAACATCCATATAAAAAAAATTATGATAACTTTTTTTTTTGAACAAATATGTTTTTGAAACTGACTTTAAATTTTTATTATTTTCGTTATGTGGTTTGATAAACAATTTTGTTTGAGTTATTATTTAATTTCATTTTTTCTATCGTCAATGTGGTAACGTGATAAAAATATGAAATTGTTTAATTTGTTTTTTAACCAACTTCAGGAGAAAGGTTATCAATTCGTCATGTATTTTTTTATGCATGTTCCTTCAAAACTCCGCCATTTATGAACCGATTTCGGTTTTTTCTTTAGTTTTTCAAAAGGATGTACTTCCAGATTGGTCCCGTTGAAAAGTGGGAGATGTCACGCCCATACAAAGTAAATACACATTCGTTTTCTACTACTTCTACTCAACCGATTCTTAAGAAACTGTACATGCACGTTAAGCTTATGTTTAAATACTACATCAGGATAAAAAAAGTGGGCTGTGCCACGTCCATGCAAAGTAAATATTCATTTTAACTACTTTTACTCAACCGATTCTTATGAGACTTTGCACACACAATTAGTTCTCGTAAAAGTAATAATGGTAAAATATGGGGGCGGTACGACGCCTATTTTGTATTCGGTTTTTTTTTGCAAGAATTATTTAATTCTGTAAAACATTTTTTTGATTGAAAAAGTTTATTAATTGAAAAAATCAGAGTTTTTTTTAAAGAAATTATTACAAATTTCTGCATTTAAAATTAAAAAATTTTTTGTAGGATCTATATTGAACAAATTAACATTTGATTCAGATAATTTGGTGTTTGAATAAAAAAAACATTTTTTCTGTGCATATTAATAAGGTTTTCGTAAAAAAAGGTCTTAGGTATCTTTCCACTTTCTCTTTAGAAGAATTATAGCTTAGTCTGGACAGGGACTTGTACGAGGTGTGAGGATGACCGCGTTGGTAATATTTGCGGAATAGTAAGGTCAACTAACTCAATAGTACGATTTTTTTATTATATAGAAATATTACACTGCACTTGAAATATTCTTTCTTTTTTATCTACGATCAAGCATTGTGGATAAACGATTCCAAACCATCAAATCTTTCATTAAGCACCAACACCAAATTAGTCAATAATTTTTGCGATTTCGATCTAAGCCCTCTTTCTTTCTGCTCATGGACTTATCATGTTTTCTAATAATTTTGAATGGCTGGTAACTGAGCACAAAAAATAGTAAATATTTAACAACAGTAATTTTCAAAAATAGGAAATCAACATGAAATTCAACAAAACCTGTATATGATGAAAATGTAATGTTCGTTAAAAATAAGTTTAAAAAAAATCACTAGGCAAAAATAATAATATTTTCACCTACTTTTTATCAAATATAGAAAAATTCTTTATCGTAGAAAATTCTAAAATTTTTTTATTGAATCAACACATTTTCATATAACATTATACAAAAATCTTCGAATCGGGAGTCGAGTGGTTTGTGGTCTCTTCGCAAAAACGCAAATTTGTGAGTTCAACTTTGCATTTCATACTCGTTGTTATAGCAAACGCATGAGGACTACCCCGGACGCCCTAAAAAAGTGGACGGTGTCCGAGGAAAAGAAGACGAATGGCAACCCTATTGTTATGGAGTCATAAAGATAAAGTTATGCACTACCTAAAATAAACTAACTATGATACACCGTATATGGAACCAGAATATGTTGAGTACTTGAATCCAAATTGTTATACATATATGTATGTTTGCAAGCTCGCAATATTTAGAAGGGGGCAAAAATAAAACGCAATCTATCGTGAGTACTGTTAATGCTTGTACGTTTTTTGTATTTTAAGTAATATCAAGTACAACTGATATACATACATATGTATATAGTGTTTTCATACGGATATACTATACATACATACATATGTTTGTATGAACAATGTACATACTTGTATCAATTGTTATACATATTGTTATATTGTGTACAGATGTAAATGTATTTGTAGAATATTTATATTAAGTTGACAATCAACGCTATCATCTTCAAGTTTTTTTGTTTCAACATTATGAGTGAATAATTTTTAATTAAAGCTTAATATGTACTGAAAGTTATATCTTGAGCACAGTGAAATAAATACAGCTCAGTTGAATTAAAAAAAAATGGCCTTAACAATTAGAGAAGAAAATATTGTTGATTTACAGGATTTCCAGTTTCCGGTTTCTTCTTTGTCAAAAATTTTGCATATCAGTAATTCCATGTCAAATCGAAACCAATTCGGATCGACCCACTCCGATTTCAATGAAATTCATCACAGATAATGATGTGGAAGAGATTTAGGCTGAACTCACACCGAATAAGACAAAACTGTTCTTTATGACTTATACGACAGCGGAACATTAGTTCTTATGAGACAACACACACCAAATTTTTTTTGGTGTGCGTATAATAATACGAGTAGGTTTGACTTAAAAGACAATAACGTTTAATCTTATTTGGTGTGTTTTCAGGCTTAATGACAATATATTTTAGACATTTGGTTTTATTTGGTTACTGAAATATGAAGTCATGAAAATTTAAGAAATTGTGAAAAATGTCTTTTCCAAAGTGAGAAAATTGTCTTTTCCAAGTCAACTATAACTTCTAAAATACAAAAGTGAAAAAGTTTTATTTGATGTTATTTTGCAGGTTAAAATAAGACTTTTATTTATTTACTAAATGTTACAAATACAAGTACAAACTATATCATAACTTAATTTAAACGAGAATAGTAACAAAGACCTTCACTCGTTGTAGCGAAACAGACCAGAGTCTATGGTGGGAATCGAAACCACAACCTCCACACTGATAGGCTAGCACACTAACCCTACCGAGGCACCCGAAATAAGGCTTTTGATATGGTGTACACTTCAATGTTTTCCGCGAGAAGTTCAAAGGTCATTTGTGGAGGTCTTGAACTCAAAAGGCTATAACTAAAAAAAAAATTTTTTTAAGTCTTAAAAAAGTATATGTTAGTTATGAAACTTTTTTATATACACTCGAGGAGTTTAACGGTGAGGCCGATCCTAGTTTCAGAGCTATTATAGCAAAAGATGGCCTGAAGTCTGATTTCAGTTTATTAAATACAAAATTGTCTTATTCGAGATATTCTCAAGAATTTATGTGCAAAATAAGTTAAAATGATTTGTTGTGGTTAGCTAATCTATATGCGGACATTTCGTTGGTTGCTAATGCCAACTCATCAGTAGATCTTCAAACAAAAATCGGTTTCACATTTGTTGTCCTCCAATGGAGGATCTATCAAATGCTAAACGGATGAACCACATTTGAAAAATATTTTTAGTTTTATCCGTAATAATGGACCGACATTATTACTTAACATTTTTGAAATCGAATAAATAAAATGAAATAAAATTATTAAACTATGGATTTTGTTATTATTTATGGTGCAAAGCATTTTCCAAAATGGCAACAGCTGGAAAAAATCAATAAATATTTTACAAAATATTAAATTTGATCCACTAAAGCCCAGTAATTTTTTATCAGATCAAAGCAAATGTTGGGTGTTCCCGATGGAAGAAACCCCAACAAGGATAATTTAATTTAAATAAAAGCAAGATTTAGTTTAATTTTATTTTATACCCTGGAGTACGCAAAAAGTATTTATTTATTTAATTATTTATTTACCTTGGAGGGTCCCACGCTCACTTGTCCACTCCTTAATAATATTTCTTTGAAAACATTATAAAAAGCAGTACTCACACAAATTTTTTACACTTTACCTGCATTAGTTCCATAAATATCCTAATATAAAAATTTCTTCCATATGGGAAGTGCCACGCCAACTTATAATATTTCAAAATTATATTAACTGTTGTTTCTTCCAGATCATCAGTAATATACTGTGAAAATTTCAGCAAGTTCGGTTAACTGGTTTAGGAGGCCATTGCTTTCAAACAAACAAACTACATACAAACAGGGTCCGAATTACCGCAAACGTGATCGAGTAAAATTGTTCGAAAATTTACTTTTTGGGATTACAGCATACGATAATCGAGTACATGCTGCTTAAACTCCACTCGTTAACACTAGAGCGATCGAAAGCAATATTTTCTTTTATTATGTTTGTTTTACAAAAAAGCATGGAACATTACCAATAAACCTTTTTAAAGTTGTCAAATCTACTTGGTTGTTGTACTAGCTTAAAAAACAAACAATTTTTCTTTAATGTATTACAAATTCTTAGTAGATTCATCAACCAGTGTAAAACAAACTTGGTACACTCTTTAAAAATTTCTATACGTTAGCTATCGAGAGTGTGGTAATCCATCCATTCGATACGTGAAGATATTTTATTCGATACAAAAGCATACTTGATACCGAATGCGATAATTCGGCCCTTGGATATTCACTTTTATATATGTACATTAGGGTATATAGATAAATGTACATATGTATATAGATAAATATTAGTTAGCAGAAACAACTTCAGCTATCACTGCCACGAACTACTTATCCAAGTCACAAATGAAAATTTAAAAATCCTAAAAGTATGCAACACCATTTTATGCCACTATATTAATAACCAGTATTCTCGCCAGTATTTTTTCATTTAAAAAAACTTTTTGTTTTACCCCTCAAGCATTGATTTTTGTTATTTAAAGCATTAATGTGCTTGGCGCGCCATAAGGAACTTACGTTCCAAAAATCAAAAGTTGTGCAAGGATTTTAGCGATATATTGGTACAAGTTCCAAGGTATCTCCGAAACTACAAATAATATTGTTACAGCTTAAAGATAATATTGTTGTCGAGTTTTGGTTTTTTTCTAGAATTGAATTGGGCAAAGGCTTCTCTTGTTGTGTTAACGTTTTTCGTGCAACTGCTTCATTTTTGAAATAAATGTATGTATATATCGAAAACTAGGACCAACATAGCAAACCGAATGGAGATTCGTATTCAGCACCCCAAACTACATAAAAAGCAACTTTTAGTTGCTCCAGCCCAAAGTTAACATGAATTTTAAATTAAAAACGGTAAAACTTTAAAATAATTTAATTAATATGTATATCGTCAATAAAATGCAAAACGCCCTATCATATTTTTAAAAAATTTTCAAGGAGAAAAAACTTAATAAAAAGCATACTATTGTAATCACAAAAATGTTTTTTCAGGACAGTATCATTAATTTAGACATTATTAATGATACTACCCAGAAAAATATTTTTTATAATCACAATAGATTGCATTTTATTACATTTTTTATATCCTGAAAAATTATGAGATAACTTTTTGCATTTTATATGACGATATGTCATTAATATTTAGGTTTAACATGGATATAAATATTTAAAATCAACAGTTTATTTTGCTTTGTTTAACAATTCAGGAAAACAGGTAATACTAATTTAAATTACTTCACATACAAAATTATATTAAACGCAAAACTTAAAAATTTACTTTAGTTACTTCAAGCAATATAACGTTGTTAATATTTCATTGTTAAACAAAATACCAAAATAAACTTTTGCTTCGATAATATTCATTGTCATTTACAGCCTTATTCTGGCAATTTGGTAATAATAAATTTCTAAACGAATTTTTGTTACCTTATTGTAACTCTTATTTGTTCCGGTATTCCGACAATAAAGTAATAAAAAAATAATTCAACAAATGTGGTGAAAAAAATTTACACATTTTTGTAATAAAATTTAATAATTTAAAATTATTTTTTTAAATAAAAATAGATTGTGGAATGCCAAAAAAGTAAATTTATGAAAATTATGGCTTCTACACTAGCAGCCACATGCATAAAAAATTTTATTTTAGGTTTAAGACTCACAATTGTTATTGAACAGTTTCACGCTAAAAACTGTTTAATAAAAATTGCATTCATAAACACTACAATAGACATTGTATGCTTTAAGGAATTTTAGGTTTCGATACTGGCAACGCCACCATGTTTTATAGTTAGTGTTGCAATAAAAAGAATATGATTTCATTCGGATATTGCAATAAATGAATAGCTTTTTATTGTTTTCTTGAAGTTAAGTTTTTTTTGAACTCTCTTTATAATATGTGTCGTTCATTGTAACAGTGAATTATCTCCTTGTAATTAAATTTCGAGAAAACGAGCCATTTATAGTGAATATTTTGCAGTTTTACTTCCGCGAGTAAACAAGTAACGCAATCTATGGGGTTTTGGTGCAAATATTGGAGTTGCTTCACTGTAACTACGATAGATATGACTAAATGTGATACTATTCTACAAAAAAATGTATATATTAAATATATGGAGTTACCCCACTTTTACAATAAACGACACATATATTTCTCAACTTATTGAATACAAGTTTTCTATGATGTAAAATTAAAAATGTGAAATTATTACAAAAGAATTCACACGACTCTTTACATCATATATGAAAAAGGTACTCGAATAACGACCCTATTTTTATTTGGGTTGATTGTTTCTACATCACTAACATTTCTTTTTGCTTTTATGTGTATTTTTGCTAATTTTGCTGCGAATTTTGTTTAACTTAAATAATTTAGTGGCATATCCTATCAAATTAAAAAAAACATACTTCAACGCTTATAGCGAAGACTTCAAGCTTTAATTTAAAGTATATGATGTATGCCTGTGTGCTAGATTTGCATGCTATCTTTAAACCTATGTATTTTAAAATTTTCATGTAATATACATTTATGAAATTTTGCTTAAAAGTAGTTTATTACCCTGTTTTAAATATTTGTAAATATGGCTGTAGAGCTGAAAAACTATCGATAGTCGCCCCACTCGATAGTCCATTTGAAAACTATCGATACTATCGAAGTTTCTGAAGAATGCTAGAGTGTTAACCCTTCATCCATTAAAAGGCTTTTGAGTTATTTAACATATCTTATATGGGAATTTATTTAGCAATTCATTTATAAAATAATTTGTTTATGAATCTATAATTATCTGGTACAATATTTTATATCGTTACTTTAATATAGAAACGCCTTTACTCATTATTTTTTTAAAATCGAATTTTTTGATTAATCTAGCGAAATAGGGAAAAAACTATGGATGTAACGAATACCGATACCGATATATCGGCGATACTTCAGATTTTCCGATACATCGGTATGGGCGATATTTTACTGTCGATACGACGATACTTTAAAAAAAAAAATTCAGTTTTTTTTAACAAATTTTTTATTTTTTTGTTAATTTTACCAAGAACTAAATTCATTTCGTTATTTTTTAAATCTTATTAATATCAATTTTAAAAATTAATAATATTTTACGCTGTTATTTTGCAAAAACAATAATTTATTTATTGTTAATTTTACCATGAACTCAAATTCAATTCGTTGTTTTTTAAATCTTATTCCCAGCAATAAAAGATATTATAAAGAAATCATGAAAATGTAAAATTCGCGATCCGGAAATATTGCGAATTTGGATAATTTCTAATTAGTTTCACATTTGCTTGTCATTGCAAGAAGTTCTCTTTTTCGATTACCAATCACCGAATTTGAAGTGATGTTAGGACAAATGTCTTTTTCGGTGTTCTATAATGATTCCTCAAATAATTCTGGAAAAAAAGCCGACTTCAGTATAAAGAGTAATATACTTGATGGCCTTCCATATAAACAATTTTGAAAATCGGTATGCAAATGGAGGAATTGTGCTCTAATAAATATTTTGGGTGGAGGCGTGGAAGACTTGCCCCACAGATTTTCGTAGAAAAATTATGCGACTAAACTCTAGGCAAACCATTCAAAAAAAAAATTTTTTTTTGGAATTCGGCCCATAAATGGAGGAGCTATGCGATAATTAAAATTTCTGGGGGAAGGGGAAATCCCGCACAGATTTTGGAAAACAATTATGGTACCAAACAGAAGGCAGCAAATTTCGCAACTGATTTTCGAAAAAAAAACTGTAGTCAAACCCTTTAAAATAAAAAAACATTTTAATAATCGGTTCCCAATGACAAAGTTATGCATGGGGGCAGCAAGTTTCCCCCTCCCATTTTTGAAAAGAATTCTGGGGCCAAACTACTAGCAAACCCTTGCAAACAACACAAGAATTTTGAAAAGCTGTTCACAAATGACATAGCTATGTATTGGTGGGGAGGGGCTGGAGGGGGAGAAAACTTGCCTCTCCGATTTTCGACAAAAAAAAATTTGGGTCCAATTTTTGTCAAACCCTTTCAAACAAAACAAGAAATTTGAAAATCGGTTCACAAATGACAGAGTTATGCATGGGGGGAGCGAATTTCCCCCTCCGATTTTCAAAAAAAATATTATGGGACCAAACTGCAGGCAAACCCTTTCCAGCAAAAAAGAATTTTTTAAATCGCTTCACAAATGACAGAGTTATGCGTGTACAAACATAAAAAGTAAAAAAATTGCATACACACGAATTGATAACCTTATTCTTTTTGGAAGTCGGTTAAAAAAGGATGAAAAATAACCCATTTTCAGAACTTGTTTCTTTTTAAACTGTGTTTTCATGTAAATTTAAGTGAATAAATATAAACTTTTAGAAGACTTTTAATAATTAAGCTAATAAGTTATTTAGACGAATATTATTTGATAAATGTCCTTTAATAAATTGATTTTTTAAAAAGCATGGCGAGTATTTTTTAAAATTACAAAGGAATTACAAATTTGTACTTGCTTTTCTACTAATTATCTGCATATTTTTAATATAGATTCTTTGGAAGCAATGAAAATGTAGTTCCTTGAAAATTACTTCCAATTTTATATACTGTGTTAATATCTATTTTAAATATTAATAATCTCTTACACTGTAATTTTGCATAATAAAAAATTGCCCTTCTTGAGTTTTGTTAATCTAAACTTGAACTCAATTTCAATATTCGTATCGGAATCGGTATCGGCGATATTTATTTTTAAGTATCGGAATCGGTATCGGATCGGCAAAACGGCGTATCGTTACATCCCTAGAAAAAGCTCGATATGAAAAAAATAATGAGTTGGGGCATTTCTGTATTAAGGTAACGATAGGTATACTCGTAAATGTAAACTTAAGAACCCCCCAAAGAAAATGGATAATAACTTCAAAATGGCTGGACGTATTTTCTTCAAACGTGGCTTAGAAGATTTATGATCGTCACCTTTCAAAAAATAAAATAAAAATAAATTAATTAATTAAAATCGATCAAGCCCTTTTGGAGCTACGTTGCCACAGACACACAGATTTAAGAGGATACCAGCTGAAAAGATATGATAACTTCTAAGCGGCTGGACGCATTTTCTTGAAACATAACTAAGAACACTTTTGATAAAATCACCTTTCAAATAAATCGGTATAGAAATTTTGACTCTACGATGGTGCAGACGGACACAGACAGACAGACACACAAATACACACTACAAACTTCCAACTACCTTTGGGCTCTACGATGGTGCAGACAGACTACATACTTCTAACTACAATAGTTCAGGCAATGCTATTTCATTTAAAACTTTTGTTTACCTACACCACTAATTATCATAAGTTCAATAAAAAAACTAGCGGTAAATGCGGGTTCAATTAATGAGAAACATACGGGTATGTTCTGTATTTCATGCGGAATTTAAATGTGCGGAATTATCAAACCATTGTTGTTATAAATATTAATTTACAACAACAATACTTTGTTGATTCCGCACATTTTAATTCCACATGAAATACAGAACATGGCCGATAATCTTTTAATAATATATAATTGGCAAAGTTATTATAGTTAACTTCCTAAAGACTGTAAATTTGGGCATGATGGGATCGCTTTTCGATTCTAATGTTATATAGGTACAGTAACTCGAGTAGTACCCAATAATTTTGGTAATAATAATATATCCACAGTTTTCCCTTTTAAACAACTGCTGCGGTCAAAATTTATGGATTAATTTTTTTTCGATAG
Source organism: Panzeria rudis (assembly GCA_956483635.1). Taxonomy (NCBI): domain Eukaryota; kingdom Metazoa; phylum Arthropoda; class Insecta; order Diptera; family Tachinidae; genus Panzeria; species Panzeria rudis. The sequence continues at coordinate 39,643,170 of OY101451.1, read as the reverse complement.
TATCGATAGTGGGAAAAAACATCGATAGTCCATTAAAAATAAAACTATCGATATTATCGATAGTACCATCGATTGTTTTGCAGCTCTATTCTACACGAGCAATCAATCGCCCAAAGCGCCCAATTGCTTTGAGATTTTATTCATATTGCAAAATAAAAGTAGTTGCAAATCAGACAAATGCTTTGGGTAGAACAATCTTCCATATTTTTGGATCATTACTGACTATGCCAAATTGCAAAAATTCGCAAAAACCTGCTAACTTTAAATAGATAGAGATAGTGTTTAAAAATCGGCAAAAGTGTAAAAAACCCAGAACTAGCAAAACAATCACGTTTACCGTAAAAATAGCGAAAATTTGCGATAAATTGCAAACAAACCTTAAAATTGTTTTAAAATAGCTAAAATTATAAGGAATCCAAAACACTCGGAAAAAATCGCGAAAATTTGAAAAAACTAGTTAAATTAAAAAAATTGTGATAGTTACTAAAATTTGATAAAATTGTAAAAAAGCCAAGAATTAGCTAAAAAAACACTTATCGCGAAAATATGCGAAAAATTGCAAACAAGCTGTAAATTGCTTAAAAATCGCCAAAATTGTAAGAAATGCCAAAAGCTTGGAAAAAGTCACGAAAATTACGCAAATTCGCAATTTTCGCGGTAAAAGTGATTTATTTTTGCTAGTTTTTGGATTATTCACAGTTTTAATGACGTCTAATCAATATCAGACTTTTAATCTGAGCAAGTTTTTGCGAATTTTTGCCATTTGCGCGGTTTTTTTCCGAATTATTGGCATTCCTCACAATTTTAGCTACTCTTAAGAAAATTTAGGGCTCGTTTGCAATTTCTCGCGAATTTTCGCTAATTTCGCGGTAAAATTGATTTGAGCGATGTTTAATGAATTTAAGGGCTTGTTTCCAATTTTTCGCCAACTTTAATAACAAATTGTATACAATTTTCTTTAAACAAATTCTTGTTGCCTACTTTTTTGAAGGTAATAGTTTTATTGACTTTTGTTACGATAAAAAATTATCAGAATACCAATTTCCTATTTTTATAACTTTGGTTACAAATTATAACCATGGTGACTATTATTACACAGAAAGAAAAACGACATACTAAATTCAAGTATTTTCTACATACTTTGAGTATTCTTAAATTGTGTACAGACGTTGTTATTTTATGTACTACTATTAGTATAAACTTTTTACACAGTCGTAGTGTGTTGGTATATGTTTGCTTGTTGATAGCTTCAGTCGCATGTTGTTCTTATGTTGTTGTCTTGTTGTTGGTTATTCTGTTTGTTCGTGCTTTGTCGAGTAATAGACGGCAAACGTCGTATTATACTCTGCTGGTTTATACTGGATTTTAGTTGCCGTTGTTTTCTATACTGGGTTAGCTGAGTGGTCTAAGGCGTTGGTTTACAAATATGGTGAGCTAAGTTCAATACTATAGGAATGAAAGAAATAAATTTTAAATTAAAACAAGTAAATAAAAATACTAAATTTATATACATAAGTAGTGAATATATAAATTCTCAACTCTGTCTGTTCTGTTCCAGGATTAAATAAGTAAAAGTTAGCCTGATTCGGGCTTGATTTAAGTACGCGGCGCGATTGATTAAAGTATGCAGCTAGGATTAATACAAGTACGCGACGGGATTGATTCAAGTATACAGCGGGCTTAAATCTACATGTAATACGACGTTTGTCAGCTACTTGTCGGCTATTCCCGAACAATGAAAATAAACAACAACAACAACAACAACAACAGCAGAACAGTGATTTGTGGCTATCATCAAGCAAACACACACCAACACAGTACGACTAGGACTGTGTTGGTTTATAAACATATTCGTACTTAAAATTTTTACATGAATAAAGGCTAAAATGAAGTACATATTTTGTACTTGAATATTTTGACTTAATCGAAAAACCGGGATTAACGTACTATTGACACCCCTTGGGATTAATTTAAGTATGGATGGATTGATTTTTCTTTTCAGTGTACTGTGTCAGAATAGGCCTGTTAGTATATCATCAAAGAAAACGCAAAAAGCCCTGTCTAACATTTTAACAGTTTTACAGGAGAAGCATAAAACTTACTTAAATTAAAAATATATTGACAATTTGTTGCTCCTTTTTTTCTTATATTGTAAAATTTTGCACTAATTGTCAATATATTTTTCATATAAACAAGTTTTATGCTTCTCCTGTAAAACTTTTAAAATGTTAGATAGGACTTTTTGCATTATTGACGATATAATCTTAAAAATAAGTTATAAGATTTGGGTAGATATAGAATTCGAACATAACATTTGCTCAAGTCTCTCAAAATGTATTGATTCTGTTTTTCTATTCTACTTAGTTGCTCTACCACAACTTTCTACATTGATCTTGCTTCATCCAAGGCGTGGACATATTTTGCAAAGATTTGGATGAAGTTTGCTTTGCTTTTTTAGTTGGCGGAGTATACAACTCATCGCATTCTAAAAATTCAACTCATGCGAATTCCTAATTTTTTATTAATAATAATGCAATTACTATATCCTTATAATATATTTGAATATTTACCTCAAATGATTCTTCAAGCATAACTCCGGATTCCGGTGTGCACGAATCACCATCAACAGCATCAACAGTTATAATTTGAAGTATTTGTTCTTCTAGTGGATTTAGATCACGGGGTTCGTCGGCCCAGCCACCACCCCCGGTTTTGTTCATAAATGTTCTTTTTGCATTTATGGCCTTTTTGACTACACATTTTAAATCTATCCAACACTAATAAACAACAAAGCTAAAAACACTACGATAATATCATAACTCACTTTTTTCATTGTTCTACAGTCTTTTTGCGTCCACCCAAAGAATTTAAAGACACATTGAGTGACTCCCATTGCTCTTTGCAGTTTGAATTCGAGTTTATGCCGTTGAATTGTCCACTAGCGAACTCCAAATGGAAGGACATGTATTCCATTAGCTTTTGCTTTTGCAATTTTGAGATTCTTTCTATTTTCTAATATAAAGCATGGTATTGTGTTCAACATTTCACGGGAAATGCTGTCAAAATACATACATATAAAAAATATTGGCATAAATTATTCATGAAAAAATGTTGCTTAAGTAATATTCTGTTTTTTCTTAAGTAAAACATATGAAATTTATTGGCAACATTTTAAAGTTTTCATGCGAAATAATATGCGTGGCACTTTTTTCGCTTGGAATTTACAAACAAAAGCTAAGTACTCTGTTCAAATTTGCGAAAAATGTTGATCAACATTAGTTTTTTCATACGAAAAATATGACAAGTAACCAATTGTAATAGCCCTTGAAAGTATGCTGGAATTGTGTACGTTTTTAAAAAAACCCAATGTGTTTGTTGTAAATTTCACACGAAAAAAGTGGTACTTATATTATTTCGCATGAAAACTCAAAATGTTGTAGATACATTTCATATGTTTTTCACAAAATAAACAGAGTACTACTTCTGCAACAATTTTTCGTGAGAAATTCGTGACAATTTTTTTTATATGAACTTTTGACAGCAGTTTGCACGAAATGATGAACACAGTACCATGCTAAACACATGAAGATTATAACAAACGTACATGGCAAATTTTTCTCATGAAATAATCAATGTTTCCCAAAATTTTTCACAAATTTGAACACAGTACCAGTCTTAAGAGAATAAAACTACATGCTGCATAATTATACATAGTTGGAAAATATTTTACATACCTTTTCTGCTAATTTGGAATCCATATTTTTGTAATTAAAAAAATATATGTTTTGCAAAGCGTATTACACAAATTAGCTTTATTTTCACTCCGTTTTGAAATGTGAATTCTTTTGACAGTTCTAGTGCAAAACTTTACACAAAATATTATTGCATAAACACTTTTACTCACATCCTTCCAATAATTCTTGGAAAATGGCTCAAATGACAGAAAGTTTTCACAAAATCTAATTACAGAAACACTTGTGTGAGAAAAGCTACTTTTTGTTTCAACTTAAATTTTCTCTTTTTCAATTCTGTCGTTTCGTGTTAAAAAATTTTCGATGCGAGAGTTATAGAAACGAGGTACTGGAAAACTGAGCAAGCTAAATTTAGATACGGTGACCAATACATATGGGATTTTAGGTCAAGGCTAACGAGAAAGTTCCAATTGGGCAATTTCTGAAATGATCAACCTAGTGGCCAATTGGAATTGAGTATCGGAAGAATTCTCCTCGCAGCGTACGTTCCCATATTGGGCGGCTGCAAACAGCGTCTGTACTCCAAAGGGGCGGCTGAAAACCAGAAGAAAAACTACTAACCCTTCAGAAGGCAACGGGAAACCACTGAAGTAACATCTCTTGTAAATCATACAATGCAAAGTACAACACATTACATACGGCCATAAGTATCCAGTCAAACAAGTGTGGTAAGAATCCCCGGAGATAAAACAAATCAGAAACTTAACATCGGAACATGGAATGTTAGAAGTCTCTACGAATCTGGAAAGCTGAACAACACTATAAGTGAAATAAATAGACTTAAAATAAACATACTAGGTATAAGTGAAACATGGTGGAAAGAAAGTGTCGAATTTAGATCCAAGAACACTAGAGTGTATCACTCAGGAAATCCGGATGATGTCTACAGAAAAGGTGTGGCAATTATTGTTAAAAGCCATATAGCTGACTGTGTAATTGAATACGTTCCTATATCAGATAGAACAATGCTGATAAAGATAACGAGAAAGCCAGCTAATACTAAGATAATCCAAGTCTACGCCGCACTGTGGCGCCTTTTCCCAAATACCGTGGCAAAAATACAAAATTTGATGACAAAATTTTGTAAAATGAATGATTACATCGTACAAAGAACTTCTTACTGATGCCAGTTCAAAAACGTTTTTCTTAATTAGTTGAAAATTATAGCTGGTGGAGCTGCTTAAAGTTGGCAGTTTTTTAAGAAGCCACAAAAAAGGTGATTTTGAAAAAAATAACATTTTAAAATTGAAATGCTAGAAACCTTGACTTTAGATCATTACTTTTTTGGCATCGTTTTAAAGGTACGTTTATTTTTTATTGAAATAAGCAAAAAAATGTGCATCAAATGCCCTACTTTTTCGGCAGTTGCCGCTTTTCAGGCACCCTATATTTAGGCAATTTTTACAAATAAAATGGAGCATATCTAAAAATGGGCAAAAATGGTCTCGGCCAAATTTTCGGAGCATATTTGCTACACAATGCTTTAAATAACTTAACTAAACTTTGCCACCAAAAGTTGCCGTTTTGCTTGATATAAGAGGAAAACTGTTACAATCTCATAGTGAAAACGGCAATAATTCTGTTTTCACTGCAGCACGTATTTGTTACATATTTTAATTTCTCTCGTTCATACGAGATTGACACGATGACTTTTTCCCCTGCATTTTTCTTAAATTTTCTTTTATGTTGCTTTGTGTCCCGTTCGACAATAAACTTTAGAAAATTCATGGTAAAAAACCATCGGGCGAGTCCCGTATGAATCAGGTATGCATAACTATAACAATTTGTTTATTTAAATTTAAATTCGCATTCAACGTTTCTATGACCAATTTATTTTATAACCAAGAATGTTGGAAAAACTACCAAATAAGAAAAAAAATAACCAAAATTTTCAAGTACTTACATATGTATGTATGTATGTAGTTTAATTTTTGTCTTTTATTCAACAGATGGAAAAAAGTTTGCCTGAAAATGAAGCAGTATTACTGCCAGATAGGCTTACATTGGTAAATAAGTGGGGATGTGATGGATCATCCGGCCAAAGTGCCTACAAACAAACAATATCGACAAATGACACAACTATTACAGATGCAAATATGTTTATGGCTTCTGTAGTTCCTTTAAGACTAAGAAGTGAAATCTCTGAGCATTGGAAAAATCCCCGCCCGTCATCAGTTCATTTTTGCCGTCCGATATTTTTTAAATACACGAAGGAGTCTTCAGAAATAATCAAATCAACAGTAAACGATATAAAAAAGCAAATTTCTGAACTAAACCCTTTAATACTTGAAATGGAGAATGGAAAAACAGTTTACATTGATTATGAATTTTGTCTTACAATGATTGATGGCAAAGTCTTAAATGTAATAACAGATACTTCGTCAACTTTGAAGTGTGCGATTTGCAAAAAGACACAGAAAGACTTTCAAAATCTTGATGATTCAAGTGATGAGCACAACTATGAATATGGAATTTCTCCATTACATGCTAGAATTAGGTGCATGGAGTTTATTTTAAAACTAGCATATTCAATTCCGCGAGATGGAGAATGTTTTGATAAGAACTCAACACCAAAAGAAAAACTATCTGCTCGAAAAAAAAATTATACAAAATGAATTTCTTAAGAACCTTGGGCTGACAATAGACTGCCCAAAGCACGGGTACGGCAATACGAACGAGTGAAATATGTCCAGAGCATTTTTTGAAAATGATGAGGTAACAGCCAGAATTACTCGGGTCGACAATCATATTATAAAAAATTTGACGTGGGATGACGGAAAATCGTTCAAAATATTATAAAAAGGTTTGCAGTTATCCTAAACGTTATAAACTCTCGAGAAATGATAAATGGCCCAAAGTTTCATGACTATGTATCAAAACTGCTCAACTTTTGGTTCAAATGTACCCTGAAAAGAAACTTACTCCTACGGTCCATAAGATTTTGGCTCATGGTAAAGATTTAATTGAATATCAATGCCTACCAATTGGAGAGTTATCAGAAGCCCAAGAATGCAAAAACAAAGATTACAAACACTTCAGATACACAAATACTTGCAAAATTTCACGGATAAGAAAAAATGAGGATTTTTCAATATGTTGGCCGCCTCATCAGATCCACTAATTTCATCACGAAGACATGTAAGATCTCAAAAGGATTTACAAGAACGTAATTATAGCTCTGATATGTTAAGTCTATTAGATATCGCTCCCAATGTTAATGACTATTTTAAAGAAAACTAACTAATAAAACAAATTATACTAGTTTGAAAAAAATATAGTAAATAAATTAATATCATTGTATATTACACTGTGTGTAATTCTTTAATTCATAGAAAAATAACCATATACGGACACCACTAAATGATAAAATACCAAAAAAAAGATCCTTGTTCCACATTTTTGCCCAAAGTCATGGAGCAAGTGTGGATGTTTTAGTTATTTTTTGTAATCTAAGAATTAGTTTCCTAGAATTTTAAATAATTATTTTTACAAAAATTGTAACAAAAGAAAATCAAATAAAAAATACTTACTTCTAAGACTAATAATGTTAAATTCATACATACACAAAACAGCAATAAAACATTTAAGTTTTGATTCTTTTGTTCTTGTAAAAAATGCTCAATAGCTTAATTTGTAATAAACAAAATCAAACCCCAATAAAATATACCTACGAAATAATAACACTGTTAAAATTTTTTGTGCGTATTTTACTTATTGTTGTTATGAAATTAGAGAACAAAATTCTTTATAAATAATAAGATCATCACTTGATAATTTCAATACAGGTGTTTGTTACTTTGTTTTGACATGTTTTGCATAAAAAATTGGAAAAACTAGATTCCATTTACAAAAATGAAATAAAACATGCACAATGGCTGCATGACTTTGGGCAAAACTGGGACACACGGGTCTTATTTTCTTTTTGGTCTTTTATCATTTAGTAGTGTCCGTATAGGGTTATTTTTTTTCGTGTTGCACTGTCTTATATATTATATAGCATTAATATTAAAAATATTTCAAAAATGTGTATTTATAGTAAAAATAAAAAATATTATATTACTCTAATATGTTAAATTACAGTGGTACTTTTTTTCTGGACTTCCTTATGAGAATAGCATTTGAAGCACCAAAAGTTGTGTTTGAAATGTTTTTAAAATTTTAAAAAGATCATTACTTCAAAAGATATGAATTTTGCGACAAAAGAGGTCAAAATTTATTACCGTGCCCAATGCCTATCAAAATGCGGGAGCACTTATTTTGAAACTAAAGGATTTAAAATGGAAGTGATTTTTAACTAGTGGATATATCTTGGTAACTTAAACAATTATGGTTTTTGCAATGAGAAAGCCACTGTGCGTAGTACCCTGTGATCATATGGACATGCAGGTTACTTATTTTTTAGCGAAAGCGGTTATCTTTGTAATGCTTTATACATTTTTAAAACATCTTTATTATGTACTTTAAAGTTTATTATGTTTGTTATGAAATAGTCAAAAGGCGACACTGTGCACAGTGCCGCGGCTAACCTATGACTGTGAAAATCATGCATATTAAAGCTTGAGGAGTCTTCTTTCAAATGCTTTTTAAAATTTTTAAATATCTTTATTACTTTAAAACTTATGATTTTTGCAACGAAAAAAGTCAAAAGGCCCCACTGTGCGCCGTTTAAGATCTGCAACCATACTGAGGCTCCCTCGTCAACAGCTGCGTATACTCGTAGCGGTCATAGCAGGGCACTGTCTTATTAGTGTCCATGCCAGAAGATTAAATCTTCCTTTCAACGATTTCTGTAGAAGTTGTCAGAATGAGGAGGAGGAAGAAACTGTCAAACACCTCCTCTGTCGATGTCCAGCACTATATAGAAATAGGGCGTCATAAGTGGGAAATCCGTCACTACCCGAACTAGCAGATCTGGGGGAATGCGACATTAGGGGAATAAATTCATTCATAAGATACTCGGGTTGGTTTAACACCGACCCAACCTCTGGGATAGGAGGGATACCTCTCTGAACTTCCCTACTATCCATCCCAGGCATCACAAAGGGACTTAAGCACCCAAGTGGGCCGGTTGTTAGAAACCGGCAGCCTGTTCAACCTAACCTAACCTAAGTCTACGCCCCTACATGTGATGGAAGTGCCGAAGAAATTGAAGAATTCTACGGTGATATTAGGAAATTATTTAAAATGACGAAGCCACATGAATTAACAATTGTAATAAGCGACTTTAGCACGGGAAACACAGATTGGGCGATCGAAATGAGAGGGGAGACAGAGTCGTGCAATTCTGCCAAGAATACAGACTGAAAATAACAAATACCCTATTTCGCATACAGCCTAGAAGACTATACACATGGAGATCACCACAGGACAATAAAGGAAATGTTGTGAGGAACCAAATCGACTATATATTATTAAACAGACGATATTGCACCTGTATGAGAAAATGCTCAACATACCCGGGAGCAGACGTACCATCTGATCACAACCTCCTGCTATCATATGTCCGCATCAAACTTTCTATTGTTCAAAAACAGAAGCCATAGCCCAAAATTAAGCCTAAATAATAAATTTGGAGATGTCGATGGAGAGGATGTAGAAAATCTCTGGAGTAATGTAAAAAATATAAATACGACCACGAGAAACACTCTTGGAAGCTGTATAGCAACAAATCAAGATGAATGGATGACAGATGAAATTCGCGAACTTCGAATCAAACGAAGCAAATACAAAAACTTGAAGTACGAAATCTACTGGGAATTGAACAAAGACATCCGAGCTGCCAAGAATGCACTTCTAAATCGTCAATGCCAGGAAATTAAAATGCTGCAAAACCAACATGACGAATTTAACCTACGAAAAAATTCAAGTCAGCCGCCGGAGCATATAAAAGGACATTTGCAGCAATTCTGTTTGATGACAATAATGAAGCTGTATTCGAGATGGCGGATAAAAAATGCATTTTGAGAGATTATGTAGCGAAATTAATTACTGATGACGAAAGGCCGGTTTATGATTGTAACGCAGATACCCCTATATCTGGAACACCAATCACTAGATGTAAAGTTGGGTACGCAATCAACAAAAAGGCAACAGGTCCAGATGAAATGCCGAATTCTTAAAACTTATACAGTATTCCCCGGTTAATTACCCCACGCTTAAATGAATTTGACGCTTATTTACTTTGAGTTTTAAATCCCCGTTTTTTTCCTACATTTTTCAAACAAAAGTCCACGTTTAATTGCCATACGCTTAATTGCCCAATTCGGTTAATTGCCTTAAAAATGAAACTCCCAAAATAACATGTCCCCACAATTTTATTCGTTTAATTACCTCAGTACTATTTGACAACAACACTGCATATAACGCACGCAAGTTTACATGTTATTCATAAGTACATATCGTCTCTGTTTTAACTAACTGACCTAACTAGCATTTTACAAATTTTACAGGAGAGCACTTTTAATGTTTTTTGTCCTAATTGTAGTCACTTCCAAGCCAAAATACGTATAAAATTGGTATTCTGCATTTTTGATATGTAGTATAGCATCTCTTTTTCAGTCTTAAATAAAGAAAAATATAAAAATTTTTATTTAAAATACTTTTTACTGACTTTGAAGCAGATAAGACATTTAGTGAAAAATTTTTTTTAATTTATTCAGATACGCCTGCAGTATACTTTTATAATATAGAACAAAATATATTTATTTTTGATTAATTCTTTGACTTTATTTTAGTGTTGCTTTATAAAAATAGAAAAAGAATATTTAGGGTAATTACTTAATTAGATAGTGAGTAATAAAGGAATACATGTTCTGAGAGTTTGAGAAATGAATTATCACCAGTCGTTAAGGAAATCCAATCATTACCCAGCAAAAACTTGGTAATGAGTTGTCATTACAAACCACATGCCGTCTGAATTACTTTACAGTAGTTGAACAATTACTTACTAGTAATTAGACAAGCAATATATTCTCTTATTGGCAGCGTACTAGTGTATCTGCTTACCATACAGACGATAACGAGCTCAACCCCTGGGGAAGAATAATAGTTTTTTTTTAATTGTGTTCATGTTTGTGGAAACAAGTTTTAAGCCCCTAATAAAATAGTTGTGCAGTAGCCTAGTGAGTAAAACACTTGGCATAAAATAATAGAATAACTGAAAACGGAATGAGTTCAATGCTTAGCAGAGGCATTTAATTTTTATTGAAATTTATAATTTGTTATTTGTAATCAGTTGTGGTAGTACGTGCCTCCAATGACATCGCCATGTTAAAGTAATCCGTTAAAATGTCAAAGTAGAAGTAGTGAAGGGTATGTTTTCTTAGCATGTTAACTCATTACTTTGCCATCAAAATTTTTCCTCGGTATGTTTACTTTAAAATATTTTTGGAGGACCGATGTTGATGAGTTTTGAAATATTGGTACATAATCGGTTTTCAAGAAAAATACCGATTTTTAAACATATACGCATAAAATTTATCGGCTGAATGTTATAGTGTTAACTACATCCTAGTCAATCAAAAAATTAAATTTGAGAAAAATGTGATGTTAAGCCCTTTTGCGTTTTATATTTGTTTCTTTTAACTTGGTTATTCCTTTTAGTTTCTTCGTCAAATATAATTGCATTTTTTTTGTTTCAAACGCGTTACTATCAAAAGTTTTTTTTAACTACTGATATATTCTTTCATTGCTTTTATATTATTTTATTAAATTTTGTTAATGGAATAAGAAAAAGAATATTGTTAATATATTGTAATATATTTACCATTATATCGAAAAAAATATAATACACTAAAAAGATGTGAACTAAATACATCAGTATTTGGTGTTATAGCCATAAAGCTTTACACTTACGACACTTCGTGAAATTTTTTTTGCATTCTTACAGATACGTGAAAAATATTTTTGCTTTTATAGAGATTACGGTAATAGTTACGTCCATAAAAATTTTACACAAGGTGCGGTATGGCTAATGACGTCTACTTGTGTACTTAACTCATTTTTCAAAAAAATTTCAGTTAGGTCAGTTAGTAAAAACAGCGACGACGCTTTTGTTAGTAGAATATGACAAGTCATCTCAAAAACTAGTAGAGATGAAATTTAAGAGCAAAATCCATTGTTTTTTATTGCTATGTCTTTTAAGGCTCAGTTAGCCGACCGTAACGTTGATGTAGTTGCACGTGCTGATCGGTTCTCTCTCATAAGTTTTCAATGTGACAGAAACGATCAGAACATCCAACTACATCAACGTTAAGGCCGGGGCACATAGAATCCGTCGTACGTTATACGTCGCCTTTTTCAACTGACATTAACGTAACGACGGAGGAGGTTGACACAATGAGTACTTTGTTGACGGATATTAAAACAACTGTTTTTTCTTCGCATGTTTCTGCAGCTAAATTTGATTTGATTTTATTTATTTATATTATTTGTTTTTATTGTTTTATTTAATTTTTGGTGCCAAACAGCAGAAAAAACTAAATCGAAACAAAGCAAAAAACCAACTGATAGCTGTCAAAGTACTCGACGTACGTTAAAAGTTAAAAGTTGGCCAACTTTAGTACTTTGCGTTGACGGAAACGTACCGAATGTGACTAAGCTCATAAGAAAACATGTATTTCAACTTAGTTGTCAGTTGAAAAAGGCGACGTATAACGTACGACGGATTCTATGTGTCCCGGACTTTACGGTCGGCTAACTGAGCCTTTAGATTTAGCTGATACATCTACAAATTCCTATGAAGCATGTGATTTAACGTTTTTTCGTACACAATTTCTTTCGCTTTTGTGACGATTTTCATTCGTAATCAGTGTGGCCAGAAAAGTTTTGCCTCATGTCCCCAATTTAACCAAAATCCCCATTTCAAAAGTAAAAATCCCCAATTTTGTCCCCAAAACATGTTTTTATAATAAGCACCATGATTTAATTAAAGCAATTTTTTATTCCTTTGCGTATTTTATTACGTCGAAATAATATCATTATTTTGATTTAGCCATATATGATCCTACGTACATAGATTTTACATATGTATCTTTCACTTTTAATTACACAGCGGAACAGTGATTTTGTTCTTTTAATAAAAATGCCTGATTTTTATGTATTTTCAACTGTTGATTACGATGGCATCATTAGTTTTTCCCTAGCAGCTATAGTTTTAATGATCAAGTGACATTTCATAATATTTCACGAATGGTCCTCAAAACCTTAAAATAGTTTCTGGATTATGAATCCACACAAAAATCTCTTTCATTTGAGTAGAGTCACATTGGTGATATATCAGGATATCTTTCTGTTTTTGCAAGCATGTTAAAAATCGTGCGTTACTTGTTAAGTCCTTAATTTGTTGTATTTGCAAATTTTCTGAAATCAATCTAACTGATCCTTATGTATTTTTATCCGCTGATTACGAAAATAATATTTGTTTTTTCTATCACCTCTTGTTTTAGAGATATTGTGCATTATAACGCCATCTTCCTCTGTTAGTTAGACAGCCAGCCTGCTCTTTCCAGCATGGCGAGGCACCCAGCAAAATGTCAGTTTATTTTGAGCCTCAAGCTCATTAAGATATCGATGGTCATACGTTGACAACACCTAACTGATTTTTATAACTTGTCAGTTGAAGAAATCACATTATAATTGAAGTAATGAGAACCAAAGTGGTATAAGTGTAAAAACTAAAAAAGTTTAGTTAGATGCAGGAATCAACACTTTATAATAATATCTTTCACTAAAAAAAACTTCAGAACTCTTTGATAACCTCAAAAAAAAATATGTATAACAAAGTAAAAAAGTAAAATGCATAGGAACAAATAAATCTGTAGCTTAATTACTCAGAATTTTCTTTTTGCACTTGTACCCCTCTGCTTCTCAGCTCCGCAATCGGGCTAAAAGCGCTACTAACCGGAAGTAAAATAACTGAAAATTTTTTAGTATATACCATTTTCGGTTAATTTCTTCTGAAGATGTATTACTGTTTCCGTGTTTCCTTCCATATCCCTACCATTTCCAACTATTGAATATGCAAATCGGTATTTTTCAGAAGAGCGCATAGACCCATTAATTGTGAACATAGAATCTGCGCCTTACTAAATATGCAAGTTTTAAACTATTTTATATTGACTTTTCAATCCTCCATGGGAAGTTCAGTATTTTGCAGCGGGGTCGTACAAATTGGAGGACCACGCTCACGAATCTAAAAAGCGAATTTGTTACATTCGAATTTTTTTATTTTTAATTTTAATCCGGTTATGGATTTTCCTAACTAACAATACCACCAAAATATCGATTGTTTTTAATAACACTGCTTTACCAACTTTTATTTGTTGAAGTTTTTAATTTTCTAAAGCATTTTTTTTAGAATAATTATGATACGCTAATAGGGTTTTTTATTCCCGGACTTTTTTGTTTCCCGAGAGAGCGGGAAATAAAAAAGAAATTCCCGGGATCCCGGTAATTGAACAACGTATTAAAATATTTACTAAAAATTTTCGTTTCCGGAATTCGTCGATTTTTATATGAGCAAAATGAATCATTGAATCATTCTTTAAACTGAGCTTTATTTTAAAAGTAATTTACAAACAAAACAATTTCTAAAGATATGAGACAAAAAGATTCAAATTAAGTTATAAAAAAGAACAATATTTTTATCGAAATTTTAAGGAAACTTCGTATTTAAAAACTATTTTAAGACCCAAGAAAAAGAGAACATACAAATCACTAGTATAATCACTGATGAACTGAAATCGAAGTAGTTTTATTTCTGATCATTCATCCATGATTTTGACACGTGGTTGTTAGAGGGTGGAAGTGATCAATATGATAAATAGGATAAATGTTGTACTCTTAGAATTTAAATTCAGTCTTTTACTTCTTGGTATACAATGAAAATTCTCTTTTATATTCTTTTTTGCTAATGGCTTTTTAAAACAGTCAATAGCGGATTTCAGTGTTTGATGCAAATTTTCTGGCGAAAGCGCAAATGCAAAATATAGTATTTTTTTAGTGTATTTTGTTGTAGGATCTCATAAATTTCATATTTTGCTTTTGCACTTTCGCAAACCCATTTGCATCTAATGCTGAGCTCCGCTAATATATTAATTGTTTCATCTCACAATCGGTTTCTTATTCAAGTAACACAATTTGCAGTTGTTGAGAAAGTTCTTTCGCCCTCTACTGAAGTTGCTCGGATAGAAGAGGACGCTGTATAAATTATCAACATTTTCGTCCTTTTTGCGCTGTCTTCTAATAATTTCAGCTGATTTGTTAATAACAGCGTTTAAAGTTTCCCCGCAACTAATATGTATTTCCCCACTTTCTTCGTCATTAAATGCAACAAAAACGTGCATAAACATGTTCTGAATATCTAATTAAAGTGCACATTAATGCATATTGAAAATATTGCAGTTGCTTTTAATTAAATAAAAAAATTAAAGTCGTTTATCCTAAAAGTGCAGGTATAGAATGTGCATTAAGTCAAAGTGCGCTTAAAAAAGGCAGTTAAATCTAAACTACTGTACACTTTGAGCATTCGCTGGTTTCTTTCCCCTTACATAGATATTCACCCCTATCGTGAATGTAATGGGAATATGTTGTTTGGAAGCAAACCTATATTCCCATTCCCAACAAATCGGAATCGCGAAAATTTTGGGAGTAAAAGTTTCTATTGTGAATTGTTTGGGAGTAATAGTTTCTTTTGTGAACTGTTCGTCAGTGGTCTATAAATAATTTGTATACAATGTACACTGTACATACTTGTGAAAAAAGATATACACATTTTGAAAAATTAATAGCGTTTAACTGTAATTTGTGGTGCTGGAAGAGAAGAAGCATAGGGATTACAGCAAAGATGCACACGCAACGAATCGGATCCGCAAGCGTTAAGGAAGACAAAGTAAAAATAATACAGGGCTAAGCGCGTTTGTCTCTAATATCAAGTGTTCTTTATAGATTCCATTGTCTTACAGGTTAAATAAAGATGGATTCCGATACTTTATTAAAATTATTTATTAAAATAAATAAGTAATTCAATAGGGACTACTTTAAATACACATTACAACTTACATATTTCCCTCTCGTTCCAATTGGCATTTGTTGTGAATTTATTTTGTAAAAAAATTCGCGGGAGTAAACATTGGCGATGCCAAATATTTTAGGGTTGAGAATTCCCTCCAAAAACTTTGTTATGGGAAACATTCACGATAGAAGATCAGAAAATTTGGGAGTTTTTTCGTGGGAATTGTTATTTACGATAGAAGTGAATATTTCATGATGAACGATAACAATTTAACAAAAATAAAATCATTTTTATGTACCAAAATCAGAACTTTTCCATGTATATAAATATCTGCTAAACACAAAACAGGAATAAAACATTTCATTTCGGGCATTGTGCATAATATAACGGTTCATTTTCGTTTTTCGATGTATACTTCTTGTTAAAGCGTCATTCAGAATCAAAGGCTGGTTCGTTTAAAATTTATTATATATATATATTATTTGAAAGGCTAATAAATTACGCGTCGAATTGTGGCTCTGATCGAATAAAAGGCAACCAAGTTAGAGTGGATAAAAGTTTAAATTCTATGAAATTTTTAAAGTTCATCACCAATTGTTGTACAACAAATAATAAAAAATCCATAGTTTTATAATTTCATTGAATTTGTCCATTCGATTATAAAAATTTTAAGCTATAATGGACCTACTACGTCTGGTGAAAACAAAAAATTATATATTCTGTGTTTTATTATTTAGGCTATTTATGATCAGATGTTTTCTTTACTTTAGATGCAAATAAAACAATTTGTTCCATTTTTCTTCCCAATGTTTCGTCGGCTTTGTTCCGACGTTGGATGGTGCTTTAAAGAGAAGTAAATATATGCACATACACCAAAAAATACAAATGTACCGTTATATGAACAACGTCTGAAGTGTACTTTTTTCAGTATATAGCATATCATTCCTAATTACCCTAAAAAATGTATCAGCAAATTTAAACCTTTTCGTTGTAAATTGACAACATTACATACAATTATATTTCAATTATTTTTTACATATTTTTTATGTAGGTATTCTTCAAAAGAAAATTCGCAATATACACGGCAGAGAAAACCAACGTTGTTTTTGAAAAATTTTCCCTGGTTCCTTAGCATAATTACTTACTTACTTACTTACTTAGATGGCTATAAACAACCGTTTAGGTCAGTAGCCTGATTCAGAATATTTTTCCATGCGCGTCGATCTAATGCGCTTCGTCTCCAGTTTCTAGTAATAAGTTTTACGAGATCTTCCTTAGCTTGATCTTTCCCCCGGAGTTTGGGTCTTCCCCTTCTACGTCTTCCTTCGGAATCGAAATGGAATGTTTTCCTCGCCGGAGCATTATCATCCATACGTATGACATGCCCCTGCCAGCGCAACCGTTGTACTTTGATGCGCTTAACAATGTTAATATCTTCGTACAACTCATATAGCTCGTGATTCATTCGATGTCGATACTCTCCGTTGACGCAGACTGGTCCAAATATTTTGCGCAGAATCTTTCTCTCAAACACCCCAAGGACAGCTTCATCTGCTTGCGTAAGAACCCACGCTTCAGCGCCATATAGTAGCACGGGTAGTATAAGCGTTCTATAGAGTGAAATTTTTGCTCGTCGAGAGAGGGCTTTGTTTCTAAGCTGTTTGCTTAGCCCAAAATAGCATCTATTAGCAAGAATTGTTCTGCGTTTTATTTCCAAACTGATGTTAATTTTTTGGTTTATGGCGGTACCGAGATAAATAAAGTTGTTCACTACCTCGAAGTTATAGTCACCAACGTTCACATATTGATCCAGTCTTGTTACTTCTTTGTTCGTTGATACCATTAATTTGGTTTTATCTTGATTTATTATTAGACCCACTTTCGCCGACTCCTTTTCGATACTCGAGAATGTTGCAGTTACCTCTCGCACAGTCCGCCCCATGATATCAATATCATCGGCATAAGCGAGTAGCATGTGTTTTTTGTTGTAAATTGTGCCTGCTCTATTAACTGCAGCATCCCGCAGGAGTTTTTCCAACAAAATGTTGAATAGATCACAAGATAGACTATCACCTTGTCTAAAAGCTCGTTTAGTATTAAACGTCTCGGAGAGATCTTTTCCAATTTTAACTGATGATCTTGTTTCAGTTAACGTCATTCTGCATAAGCGTATTAGCTTTGCATGTATACCAAACTCAGACATGGCTTATAATCCTTTTCTCGTATCGGGCTGTCAAAAGCAGCTTTATAGTCGACGAACAGATGATAAGTGTCGATTTGTTTTTCTTGGGTCTTCTCCAGGATTTGGCGCAATGTAAATATCTGGTCGGTGGTCGATTTACCAGGTCTAAAGCCGCATTGGTAGGGTCCTATTATTTCGCTGACTTTCGGTTTCAATCGTTCACATAACACACTCGATAGAATTTTGTATGCAATAGGAAGGAGACTAATACCTCTATAGTTGGCGCATACGGTTTTGTCTCCTTTCTTATGCACAGGACATAGCACGCTGAGGTTCCAGTCATCGGGTATGCGTTCTTCTAGCCAAATGGTTTTAACAAGTCGGTGCATACTCCTTAACAACTCGTCGCCTCCGGCTTTAAAAAGTTCTGCCGACAGACCATCAGCACCTGCAGCTTTCTTGTTCTTCAGCCGGGATATTGATTTTTCAATCTCATTTTGGCTAGGTGGTGTACATTCGACACCGTCGTCAATGATTGGTTCAATGGTATCTTCGTTGTCGCTATCATCTGATACCAACAGCATGGAAAAATGTTGTTTCCATGTCCTCAGCACATTTTCAGTATCTGTCACCAGGTTTCCGTCTTTATCTTTACAGGAGAAACTACCAGTACCAAAGCTCTCTGTCTAGTGTTTTACTTTTTGGTAGAATTTTCGGACTTCGTTTCTACTGCTGTACATCTCGATCTCCTCACACTCGCGCCTTTCCATTTCTCTTTTCTTGCGGCGGAACAGGCGTTTCTCCTCTCTCCTTTTCTCCCGGTACCTCTCCCGTGCTGCTCGCGTTGCAGGTGACTGCAGTGTTGCCAAGTATGCAGCGTTTTTATCTGCAGTTGCATTGTGACACTTCTGGTCGTACCATGGATTTTTTGGGGGAGGCTTTTGAAACCCAAGTACGGATTTAGCCGCTGTTTCCATGGAGTGTGCAATACGTTGCCATTCTGCGCATATATTATCGGGATAAGGAGTGCTCTCTAGTAGCATTTTGTTTAGATGAGTGGAATAGGCGGTAACATGTTGTTGTGCGTGCAGCTTTTTGACGTCCAGCTTCCTCTGTTGGATTATTTGAGTGTTTCTCGCTATATTTAGACGGGTGCGAACCTTAGCTGCAACAAGATAATGATCTGAATCAATGTTGGCAGCTCGAATTGAACGCACGTCTAGCACACTGGAACTATACCTTCCGTCCACAACTATGTGATCAATTTGGTTCTTCGTTAGTTGATCAGGGGATACCCACGTTGCCTTGTAAATATCGAGATGTTTAAACCTAGTGCTACTCACTACCATGTTTCGCGCCGCGGCGAAGGATATCAATCTCAAGCCGTTATCACTGGTGTCTTCGTGGATCGTATATCTCTTCCCTTCCGATTTTCGCGTTAAAATCACCTAGAACAATTTTAACGTCATGGTTGGGGCAGCGGTCATATGTTTCTTCTAGTCGTGGGGATGTGGGATACCAAGCAACGGTCCCATCGGCTTTAACTTGGATAAGCCCGGTACCTATCTTGGTCACTTCTTCATCTCAAGTGGACACATACCTCCTCGCGGTGTCACCTGGGGTAGCTGCTGTAAACAACCGTGTGAAGTAGTGAGCTAATCTGTGCCACGAGTTTACCATAAGAACTTAAAAAAAATGGTTGGAGCGTTGGACTTGTAATTCACCTCCACAAAAAATAACCTACAATGAAAGATGTAAAGAATAAGAAACGGCCCCCTACAAAAGTTGACGACCACCGCAAACGAATAAAGGACCATGATTTACGGATCTGCACCTGGAACGTTCGTACGTTGTACAGAGCAGGTGCAATGATCCAATTGGCGGACGAACTGAATAAGTACAGATCTGGTATTACTGCCATCCAAGAAGTAAGATGGAATGGACATGGTGTCACCAGAACATCACACGGTGACGACATAGACTACAGCTGCCATGATACTAGACACGAGTTTGGGTGTGGGTTCGTAGTCAGTAGGAGAATTAAACATCTTGTCTCAAGGTTCACTCCAATCGATGAACGGATAGCTACAATCCGCATAAGGGCGAAGTTTTTTTTATATAAGCCTTATTTGTGCTCATGCCCCGACGGAGGATAAGGACGAGCAGGTCAAAGATACATTTCATGAGCGTCTTAGCATAATTATCCTGTCTAATTCTTTCTAAATATCACGTTACGGACTTTTGCGCAATAAAATCGTTTGGACTCAAAGGCAAATTAGTTCGAAATAAGCACACCAAAATATAATATTCTTTGTTTCAAGTAGAGCACTGGAAAATTGAAATTGATAAACACTCGTCGCGAAAATTTTGACTTGTCGCGAAATTAGCCTTGACTAACTGCATTATGAAAAATATGTGTCATGAAGCAAAAAATCGTATCCAAACAAGCATGTTATCTTAAAAGTAATTCAATAAAACCTAAAGCATTTCATATACATATAGCGTTGCCATAAATTTTTTTTTAAAATTGCATATTTAGAATAAAAAAAACTGATTTTCATGTGAAAAAGTTGCAGACAAAAAATCCAAAATATAGTATATGCATTATTTATTTTGAAATGTTTCTTATTAAAACATAGCACTCTCTTAAAATGCGTCCACATCATAACAGCCTGCGGTGCAAATTTTTGTATTGTTCGTCAAAAAACCAACAAGGTTCGGATTGTGTGCGTTGAACGTGACGAAAGTTCCTGCCTTGTTTCTGTGCGTCGCACACGCCCACACTACCTAAAATGAGATGCAAATATTTGCAGCGAACGCGTTCGAAGCAAATATTTACAGATGTAAGCCCACCTTTAGGAATTAAAAATTTTTATAATTGAAAACAAGCAAAAAAGTGCCAAATTGGTACGCTTTACCATCTCTGAATTTAGCGAAAATGTGGCACTCCAAATTTACAACTTTTTGATTTATATGAAAAGGAAGTCTATCAGTTGCACTATTGGACATTTAATATAAAATTTCTACAAATTACACAGGAAATCGATTATTTTTTCCGAATCGGCTTAAGGACGTACGGAACAAAATTCAACAAATAGAGTAATTAAAATTTTGGCTTCCGTATTTAAGATTTTGTTTTATTTGATATTTTTGTTAGTATGAATCACTAAAAATTTCGCCAAGAGATTTCTGAAAAAAGTTTTACGTACATATGAACTATAATAGCAATCTTCATATAGAAAAACACAACTTTCTTAGACCTAAATGAGTGTGAATTCCCTCGTGCATTACATTGTCGCATTAAAAAAGTAAAACAACTTTAAAAACTGGAATTAATATAAAAATTTTAAGTGCAAAAAATAAAAATGTGAAAAGTGCAAAAACTGGTTTTTTAAGCAAAAAAACTGCTAAACTGCTCAATGCTTAGAAAAACTGCAAAATACAGATAAATCTGCACATTTGGCAACGCTGTATACATACATCAAAGCAAATAGTATTATTTACTCAATATTAAGAAAATTTACGTTTTAAAATAAAAGAAGTATGCATTTAGTATAAAATTTAGAAATTGTGGATTCCGATTTTCTTGCGGTTAAAGCGTAGTATGCAGCTCTGCCTGAAATTCAGGCTGCCATAGGAAGTATGTGTAAAAAAAACTAACTGAAATTCAGGTTGGTAAATTTCTTAAAGAAATTTCCGTTTACTAGTACGCAGTTCCAAAAGAAAAGTGCACGGAATTTCGGCATTTATTGTCTATTACAGGCATGTTATAACAATAAGTGGAGAATTTTTTACGTCAACTTAAACAAAAATTAATGTTCAGACCAAGGTATATTGAACAGGTACCACTACAAGAACATCTGTTTTAGTAAATTTGAGAATGTGTGCGTCACACAGACAATAGGTTTTGACACAAGTCTGGGAGTTTTCTATCAACAACGGGCATGTGTTAGTAAATTTGAGAGAGGTTATGAATGTGTGCGACTCACAGTTAACGGATTTGACATATTTCTGGGGTATTTCTACCAACAATATACATGTGTTTTTTTGGTGTTGTATTTGTTTTAGTTATGGTAGTACCTGTAATGAATATGCCTTGGTTCAGACAATTGTTTGGTCGCGGAATTTTTGACATTTCTAATTTTTCGTACATTGTAATTAATTTTTAGTGTTTTTGTGTGATGTAAACTAAAAAATATATAAATTTGTGTGTATGCAAACAAAGTTCTGTATAGAATTCTACACGATTATTTTTCCGTGTAGAAATAAATGTAAAACAGTGAGAACTGCATACTACGCTTAAGGGTCGTTATAAACTTTTGGATATAATATCGATGGTCATACATAAAAAGGTTCCATGCGAAATAAAGTTTAAAAAAAGTTCTCATTGCAAAAAGAACCTTTTTAAATCAAAATATTAACCAAATCTCTGAGTTAGAATCAATTTTAGCTATTACTTTCATTTTAAGATAGCATATGGGACTAATTGTTCGCGAAAGTTATGACACCTCGTAGTTGGAACCATTTTTAATTGACTACGGCAATTTGGCCAAAATGTTAGTTGGAACCCTTTTATTCTAAGGGCTCGCATTGACAACTTGTAACTGAATTTTTATTATTTTTCACAAAACGCAGAAAACTTTCCCATTCTCAAAGTAAAACAACAGAAATTAGTTGAGAGTATCACTACGTAATTTTCAGCTATTTTATTTCTATGCTAGTAACGCTTTCAGCATATTTATAATGTAATTTCTTCTATTGAAAATTTGTAAAAACGAGTTGCGTGTTGTCAACTTATGACCATCGGCATCAAAGTTTTTTGAAGGTCTAAAACTTTTTTTAAAGATCATGCTGCTGATGGGCTATTGGACTAATTTTATGCACAACTGGATCCAGTATTAAAAGGTTTTCAAAATGTTGTAGGTACTACTTTTTATATTTTGTTAGAGAACATACAAAAATATATGATCAGAATAAAACAAACACACTCGTACGTTTTTGTTTAGAGTTTTTACGTAATAAACAAAAATTTCGCAATTATTGGAAACTAAATTTTAATGAAAATTGTAATGATTTCTGTAAGTAAAGGGGTTAAATTTACGATTTGAGTACTAATATGTATGTCTTTCCAAACTTAGAGAAGTTTTTAATAATTTTTATTAAATATTTCAGTAATTCTGGGGTGGGGAGCAAAACTAAGTCCACCAGAAAGGCCTATCTACGCCAATGGATATGCTGACGACACCACGTTATTGGCAGTCACTATAACTGGCCTAGAGAAACTTATAGACAAACTTACATCTGTAAGTGAATCATATGGCCTTAGAATCAATATAAAAACAAAATATATGGTTGCTAGCAGACAAAATTTCCAAGACACCACAACACTGAAAATATAAAACTTAGAAATCGAACGAGTGAAAAACTTTAAATATCTCGGAATCTTAATAAAATATGATCAATAAGACGCATCAAAGAAAATAAGATGTCGCATAGAGATGGCAAGAGATGGATTTTTTAAATACAGCAAGGTATTGACGAGTCATGGTCACGGTTTATCAAATGCTACGTGTGGTCCGTGTTATTATATGCAGTAGAAGGATGAACAATTAAAGCAACGGATGAGAAAATATTAGAAGCTTTCGAAATGTGGATATACAGACATATATTGAACATATCACGGACTGACGTCGTTTCAAGTACCGAAATATTGAGAAGAATGAACCAGGTCCGACAACTAATGAAAACTGTGAAGAATAGGAAAAATCGTATTTAGTACATATAATGAGGAACGATAAATATAAATTTATTCAAAAAATTCTCACAGCCAAAACTGAAGGAAGACGTGCGAGAGGCAGAAGAGAACTTTTCTGTTTTACGTAATTTTTATATAAAAAATTTTTTCAGAGAACTTTTCTGGTTGCAAAATATTCAATAATGGTCAGAATATCGTGATGAACTAAATCTACTAAATGCTGAAAAAAATAGACAGCTGATTAATTTCTGAATTATAAAATTAAAAAAAATGTATTGTATCTAAAAGTTTTGTAAAAATATATATTGTTATTCAAAATTTTATTTGTATGATCGCTTACATCAGAAAACCGGATTTGCAAATAAAAGAAGAAGAAAAATTAATTTGTCATAACTGATTGTGGGGATTGCTGAACACAAACTCTTCATAATTACAAATTATTTTCTAATATTTAGTTCCGTTTGCTATTAAAGCGTGTTTTTAAGTTTTTTAAACTATAATTTATATTTTTAATTTTTAGTTTCAATACGATATCAAAAGTAATTATAATCAAAAGCCTCGATTTTTAGCATATGTTATGTTTATACTATAGTTTATTTAAATACGATTTGCTGTAAAGCAGACTCCACCAGAAAGAGAGACACTTAAAATAACAATGTATTGGTGTTTTTTTAAGTTTCATAAAACAAAGCAACAAACGCTCATTGTTGTTGCTACTAAATGACATTTTTGTGCGTTTTGTTCTCTTGAGTACACACACGTATTGTATACGTGTTTTTACTGGTGTAAGTGTTTTTCCCTTGGGGCAATGTTTGGTGATCGTTGCTGTAAGCTTGGTTTAGCTGCCTGTTAAATATAAGACTCTATTTTTCACAAGTCACTTTTTCGTGTGGTTTTTACAGAAAAATAAAGACGTATTTTCACCAAAGCGTATACAAAAAAAATAACGTGAGTCCGATCACAGCGAAGATGTGTAAACATCTAGTAATGAAACATTTCACCTTCTACCGAAACATTCTTCTCATCATTCACCCATTTCAACTTCGGCGAACCGGGCTTCATCCGCTTCTTTTTCACCCTCGCATCTTCCTTCACACCCGACAAATCGCTCAAACCGATAAGCTTCGCATCAGACACCTCTGACTCACTCCCACCAGGGATATCGCCCTTCCGCTTCCACGCAGACATAAATAATAGTATTATTTATGCACCAGCAAAAAATAATACACCCGTACAAAATAGTTGGAATTACAGCAGTTAAACAGCAAAATAACTAATATCGCACCAAGTTCAGCAACAATTTCGGTAAAACCGAAAAACCGGGTTTTTAAAAAACCCGGATTCAAAAACCGAGACGAACCGGGTCTGAATCCCGAAAAACTGGACCCAAAATCCCAGAAGTTCCCGGCAAACATCAAAAACGGCAACGCCGAAATACTCACTCAATTCAAAAACACGGCAACACAGCACCAACTAACAAACGTACGACCTTACTGCCGGAGTTTGACCTTGAGACTTCCTTTGCCAGCGGAGTCTCAAAAAACACACTATAAATACTAGGGATGTAACGATACGCCGTTTTGCCGATCCGATACCGATACCGATATTTAAAAATAAATATCGCCGATACCGATTCCGATACCGATACGAATATTGAAATTGAGTTCAAGTTTAGATTAACAAAACTCAAGTGTAATTTTTTTATTATGCAAAATTACATTATAAGAGAGAATATTTAAAATTGATAAAACATTGGAAGTAATTTGTAAGGAGCTACATTTTCTTTGCTTCCAACAAATCTATATTAAAAATATGCAGATAATTAGTAGAAAGGCAAGAAAAATTGTTTAATTCCTTTATAATTTAAAAAAATACTCGCCATGCTTTTTAAAAAATCGATTTTTTTAAATGACATTTATCAACTAATATTCATCTAAATAACTTAATAGCTTAATTATTAAAAGACTTCTAAGTTTATATATATTCACTTAAATTTACATGAAAATACAGTTCTGAGTTTAAATTCGCATTAAAAAATTGTGAAAATGGGTACTTTTTTATCCTTTTTCCTCAAGGAAAAATCATTATAGAATACCGAAAGAGAAATTTGTCCTAGCATCGCTTCCAATTCGGTGATTGGTAATCGAAAAACAGAACTTGTTGCAAGAGCAAGGATATGTAAAACTAATTAGAAATTATCCAAATTGGCAATACTTCCAGATCGCGAATTCTACATTTTCATGACTTTGTTGGAGTATCTCTTTTTTGCTGGAATAAGATTTAAAAAACAACGGCTTGAATTTGAATTCATGGTAAAATTAACAAAAAACAAATAATTTTTTTACAAAATAACAGCATAAAATATTATTAATTTTTAAAATTGATATTAATAAGATTTAAAAAATAACGAAGTGAATTTAATTCATGGTAAAATCGAACAAAAATAAATTATTTGTTAAAAAAACTCTGAAAAAATGTTTAAAAGTATCGTCGTATCGGCAGTAAAATATCGCCGATACCGATGTATCGGAAAATCTGAAGTATCGCCGATATATCGGTATCGGTATCGGTATTCGTTACTCCCTAATAAATACACACACGCACTGTGTATATAAAATGAATGTCTATATCGACACGAAAATTCAAAATCGATCCCAAAATACAATCGCACAATAGCACAGGAATCCGCAACCCGATTTGAAATTTTTTTATCACCTCTAAAAGAGGGCAGTCCAAGCTACCGATAGCCACAAAAATTGCGAATGAAACTTGAAAGTCACTTCCGAAAAATCTTACCTATAGATTTTACAAAGAGGGACATGTGGTAGACCGAAGTCCAACCAGGCGCTAGCACTGGTCGAGCATCAATCCTTTAACCAAACCTCTCCCAGCGATTTTGGTAGCGACCACAGCCACCACGTGATTAGCTCCCGAAGGAAACCTCACCAAACAACCAGACACAGAATCATCCTTCCTGCAGAGGGTAAGACGAAGTCCGCCACCGACATCATCCCAGATGATGTCTCGAAAGAAAACCCCTAGACGTTAACTTTCTATCGACGTTGGTCTTGAGAGAGACCCTAGGTGCCTGTTCACCTCCTTACTGACTAGCGTAGGCAAGCGTACTTCCTTATATAAATATGTGCACGCCCGTTACTCGGCTGCAAGAGATTGGGTAGTAACACATACTTAAGTTTTATGGGTAATTGGGGTAAGGTAATGTCAGCAAAAGCCAAATTACCCTATTCCCAGGAAGCACATCACCAAGGTGTGAGTAATCACCAAGATGCATGAACTGTACCCCTCGGGAGGAGTAGATAGGGACAGAAGTAATCTCGTTAATCCATGAATGATGAAACTACTACTACTACAAAAAGGGCTTTTTGGAAATTGTCAACTTCTTTACAGTTTTCGCACTTTTTGAACAATATTAAACTTCGCTATCTTGTATGTAGCTGTTGACAAGTTTTGGGAAATTTCTGAAAATATCGCGATTTTTCCAAAATTTTTGTTATTTCGTAAAGTTGTAGCAAATTTTGACCAAATTATAACTTGTTTAAAATTTTTGCAATTTTTCGAGACTTTTCGCGAAAGAGGAAATTTTTCCGAAGTTCTTGGCTTTCTACATTTTAATAAATCAATTTGGTGTTCACACATATGCAATTTAGCTTACTCAATTAGCATTTGAAGGCATATCTAACAGGTGGGATCACTATTACAGCTGACTACTACTCTTGTTGCCTTATTTTCGCAACATGTGAATTTTCGCGATACAAGCAACAAGTTTTTATATTTCTTTTAGGCATTTTTGCAAGTTTTACATTTATTTATTCAAATTTTATTTAAGTTTGCCGCGTAAGCGAGTAACGAATAGATATTCAGCTGTTCCAGTGAGTTCACCTCTTAGATACGCCTTGCATTGTACACAAGTCTTTTCAGTAGAAGGTACTCAATTTATGAAACAATTAAGTACTAATTCTTCAATTTATTAATGAAGCTCTTGTATGGTAAATTGAGCTCAATTAAGGCCTTAATTGTGCAAATTTCGCAATTGCGATTGCGCAATTAAGGGGAATGTCTGAACAGGGTTTAAGGGAATTTTAATCAATATTATGCCTTGTAATCTTTCAAATTTTAGCAAACTTTTGAAATTTTTTCCCGAATTACAGTTTTAGCGAGGTTTAATTAATTTTAGCGCTTGTTTAAAACTTTTCGCGAATTCTCGAGATATTTGCATTCATTCTTCTTTAAAATTTATGAGTTTTCAATATTTTTACGGTAGAAGTGAGTTTGTTCTGTGCACGCATGGACAACTTTATTAATATATTTTGCGGCATGTAACATTGTTAAAATTTGCATAGTTGTGTATAGAAATGCGTTTTGGAAATTAACCTGCTTAAGTAAAAATTTTTTTAGTGCCATGTAGATCAACCGGAGAGGGGTAAATTAACTTCAAAATTACGTTTTTCAAATATTCAATATATCTAGATTACAAAAAATCTAGAAAAAAGTTAGGCCTGCAACTTATGGTTTAGCTCTAATCCGAGGGTTTTTACTACTTGGCGCATTCGAGAGCGCACTACTGAAGGATTTGCATGGAACGATGCAATAAGAACAGCCCAAAATTGACACCGTTTGCTCCCCAGCGGAACAATATCAAATAATAAAAACCAAATTCTGTTGTCGTTTTAAAAATTATTTTTTCTTATAAAATATTACTTCATACATCTAGAACGAGCTATTAAGACAAAAGTTTTTACTCCAGCTATTAATTGATCGAATATTATTTGACTTAAATTTTCGAATAATCGAATAAACATTATTGGAGTGAACAGCGCATCACTTCACCTTGAAGTGTACAAAAGATTAATTTTTGATGCTTACGGTGTGAAATTTTATCGTCAGTTATGGAAACCAGCTACAAGATAATTATAATTGTTTTAATATTCAAATTGTAAATAAAAAAACAGTGATTTGTTTCATTTGTTTTATTAAGTAGTCATTTTATTAATTTATTTTTTGTTTAATTCTCGAATGACAATTTTCTGGTAAAACAAATTTCTATAAGTTTTTTCTTATTTTTTAATATACTTTCACATTTTTGTTTAATACACGCATACATATAATTAATTAATACTAGTTCTGAATACACACTCAACAATGAATATTTTATTCATGCATACTTCATTTTTAATATCGCTATTCACAATCTTGTGCAAGTGGTCTTGAATCATTGCATTTGCAAAATGGTATGGTAGTTGCTACATTTTTGTGTACTTTGTTAGTGCAGACTCAATACCATTTTGCAAACACTATGATGGAAGACCATTTCCACAATATTGTGAATAGGGTTAATATTTTAACACTGGAGTTGCATTGTAGTAAAAACAGGTTGTAAAGTGTATCAAAATAATATATAAAATTTATATTTTTTTATGTATAAAATCCATAAAAATTTGGTGTAAAAATGTAAGTAGAGGTTGTACATTAGCTAAAAATATTTGTAGGATAGATACACTTATTTTAATTAATTTACATTCGCTTTTAAAAAATGGTTTAAACATTAGCTATTAAATTTAAAAGAAGTTAAAAATAAGTATGTATGTATGTACCTTAACTTAATATTGTTGATATTAGATATTTTTTCAAGACTTGATTTTGCACTTGCAAAGGTTTTCGAATTACATTAATAACATGGTATAATAACTCTGCAAGGTGGCAGTTGATTATTTTTTGCTCTGCTAGTTTAGTGTATGTATACCATACGTCAAAAAGTAGATTTTTTTCGATAAGCATTATTTACTGCACATTATTTAACCAGCAGGGTACGTATGTATTTACAATACATTCAAAGAAAATATTTTGTGGGGGGCAATATCCCGCACCCCTTGTATCCGCGCCTGATTGTAATATTTGTTATCCGTATGCGGACACCATGTATGTATATACATAAGTAAGTATATACATATTTATATGTACTTATTACACCATGATATTTAATAGTTGTGTGAAATTTTAATTAAATGATTATGACAAATTAAACTTATTTACATACATGTACTAAGCATGTCCATACATACATACATATGTATGTACGCATCCCGCTTGACCACGGCAGACGAAAATAATATCGCTATCGAACAATTGGCAAATGTTTCTCGGATAAAACGTTCGAGGACGACTATTGCTAATGAAAAGAAAAAGAATTCATAGAGTTCGCCCGTCGCTCAGTTTGTGGCAGCAAATCTTTCGATCTCGAAGGTTTGCTTTGATATTAATAGCTAATCTTTAGCAATATCTCAAACGAACAACTTTAACGATATCACTAAATATTCACTAAAAATAGTTCTAGTTACTCGATTTTAATATCGCAATAGCTTTGGCAATAGCTCGAGAGCGATGCTTCTGCAACTTCTCCCTTCATTTTGAGTTTTTTCTCTCTTATTTTTTTTTTTGTTTTTTTTTTGCAAAGTATATTTGCTTTTAAAGATTTATGTTCGGTAAAAGCAAAGCGAATTAATATCAAGTGGCCTTATCATCAAAACAACACACATACAAAGTAGGTGTAGGACTATTTTTATATGTGCTTTGACAGTTCGGGTTAAAGTTTTGCTCTTGGGGTGTAATCAGCTGATGATCATCTGTGATGATAAGGCTACCTGGTACTGAATTCGCCTTGGGTAAAAGAAGACCGCAATATCATTTATAAAGATTTTTTGCGAAGTTAGCGGTTTTTAACTAACTTAGTCAAAATTGAGTTCGCTATTTTTTCGCAGAAACTTCGTTATTGCGAGTGTTCACTTTTGTTTTAAATTCTCGAACATTTAGTGTTGTTGGGTGAAGCTGCCCAATCTAGTAACCTCCAATAAGATTGTGAACACCAAGTATAAACGCTTTATCGTGTTTGATTAGCAGCTTATTAAATTATATTAGTTTATACAATGTATGTTTTAATTCCTAAAAATAAATTATTTGTAAAGGAAAATACACACAAATTTAATATATTTAAAATACACACTTTTTTGGTTTGGAAGCCTAGCTAGCTTCTTTACAAGACAAAGTTCGGTTGACAAATAATCTTCAATATAATAAAAAATATGGCTGCTAGCTCTAAAAAATAGTATTAGTTCCCGCGTGGAATATGTATAAAATTTTCTTAGCACTTTTAAAAATGAATATAAACATATAAAAGAGACGACAAATAAAAGCATAGTTACGAATAATTACATGATACACAATAACAAATAGGCAGTGGCGTCAACATTTAGTGAACATTTTTTTTCGCTAATTCTTCGCAGTGCTGAACGTTCAGCTTTGTTTTAAATTTCCGAACATTTAGCGAAAATTTTTCTTTCGCTAATTTCGCAGTTGTAAATGTTCGCTTTTTTCGAATCTCAGGTCAAGCGCGATAAAACGAAGAATATAGAATACGCATTCAGCTTTTTAAAACATTCTATTTCTGCGCATCTACGTCACATCAGCAGATAATCACAAACAGCATCACAAAACAAGTGTATTAACGGACATCTATATTCTTTGTTTCAGGGTTTGTACGTATATTATTTATATACCCAGAAAAATTTTTGTCGACATGTCTGACGTCTGAGACTTTACCAGACAATCAACTGAGTTGTCTAAAATTCCCTCAGACTTATGACAGAGTAGCTGTCAATTTTCTGGTATATTTCTGCACATTTTCTGAAATATCTGATTAATATCAGACTAGTCTGCACATTGTCTGAAGACAATTTACATTTAAGATATTTAACGGCATATTCTGCATATTTTCTAACCTTCGACTTAAAACTTTTAGAATCAACTTCTGCACATTCTCAGATTTCAATTTTCGTAATAGTTCTCATTTATCTCTTGAGAGTTTTCCGAAATTGTGCAGACATGTTGAAAATTCCTTTAGAATTTCCGAAATCGGCAAATAATGGTTGCTATGTATGTATATTAGTGTATTTATATTTTAGCTAAGTATGTTATAACACTGAACAACAAATTTACCATTTTTTATTTTTAATCCAAACTTATAAATTCGGTGCATCTTCGGGAGAAGTGTTAAAAACATAGATGCATATTGTGAAAAAATTAAAAAACTTATTTTACTTCGAAACAG
The DNA here is from genome assembly GCA_956483635.1 of Panzeria rudis. Taxonomy (NCBI): domain Eukaryota; kingdom Metazoa; phylum Arthropoda; class Insecta; order Diptera; family Tachinidae; genus Panzeria; species Panzeria rudis. The sequence continues at coordinate 39,611,346 of OY101451.1, read as the reverse complement.
CAAAATATTTCGGTTTTAATTTTTACGCTTTTTACCTAATTTTAACATATCGTTCAATTTTACCGAACTAAAGCCTAAAGTCATAAAATACATATTTTTACAAATTCCCAATCTTCACAAAATTATTATCTTTGTTTGTTTACTTTTTCTGTAGTAAATGTATTAAAAGAGAGACTTTGGAAATGGTGTAGGTACTCATGAGAAAAAACATATTAAAATATAAAAAAAAACTGAAAATGTGTAAATGCAGAAAGTTGTTCACAGAAATACTGCTCAAAATAATAGCTACAAGTAAAAGATTTTATTGTATAACAACGGAAACTCTTTTTATTTCAAAATTCTGTAAATTAAAATTCCCGGTAGGCCAACTCGTAGAGGACATTTTCATCAACGACTACTTAAGGAAATTTCGAAATTTGTCATGCACTACTCAACCGGCCATGGCAACTAGTTGGTAGAATTGTCCATAAGCTAGTCTTGCAACGTTCAATTTAAAATTTTCGTTACAACAAAAAAACACTACTCTTCGTTATATCACTCTTCGTATAATCTTCGTATATCAGCAAATGAACTTCTTGTGGACATTGTCGCTCAGTCTGTTACCAGTCTGAATCATTTGCTAAACATTTAGCAGAAATTGAGCTGATGAAAAGTTCCGTTAGAATATCTATTAAAAGTTCTCTGAGCTACAAGTTCCTCAAATGGTTGTTGTAGAACACGTTGGACACGAGGATATTGTCATTTACATGGTCATTAATGAAAAGATGGGTGACAGTGTCGCTCTTGTTGTCATGTATGAACTTAGCGGCCATTTATTCGAAAATATTCTCACTGATCTGTTTCAGGTGTCACCAACAGGTGACGCTTTAACATTGTCATGCATCGGTCTTGCAAGATGTCTGAAAAACATGGCCAACCGGGTTCTAAAGCACACAACACTGCCTCATGAAACAATGATACTTTATTTCGCTGTTTTTTTTTAATAACATGCTGAAAATTATTAGATTTTTATTTGAAACCCTTTGTAGTCACCCCTGTTTTAAACTACTTTTAGTAACTGTTCGTTCGTCAGCTTTTTCAGCACTTAGTACCAAAGTAAACATAAAAAGAGTTTCAAACCATGATGAGAACACGAACCCGTCTCACGTCCATTTAACAGTCCTAATAGGATTTTCAGCAAGATATTGACGCAAAGAATCTCGCAATGGCCTTAGATCAACAATTCAGGGGAGTTACTCTGTAATGCGATGCGAAAGGAAAACTGTTCGCATTCGTATGTTATTTACATAGCAATGCGAAAGCATTTCTTTCGCTTCGAAAGAAAGAAGAAGAAAGAAGATATCACAGGATACCGAGAAAACATAAAAAAAAGCTTAAACATGTATTGCTTCGGTCTCTATTCAATGTCACTGTCGGAAACTCTGTTAACTTTAAATTAACTTTACTTTCCAATGGAAACAACTAAATATTTTAACATTGCGATATCCTAGGCGGAAGTCAATTGTCCCACTCTGCACTACTTTTCAACTAACTTAAAGTTTACTTTCTTTAAGTCACCTGGTAGTTAGTACATTTGCAAAAAGATGTTGCTGGTGTTCGAACCATGTATCACACATTTTAAAGTCAACGCGCTGCGCTGACCACCCAGCTAAGGTACTATTTAAAATAATAACAGCAATAACCCAGTGGTAAATGAAACGAAGTACCTAGATAATAATCAATGATGTCAGGATGACGTTTTAAGCGAGCAATCTAAGTACTTAGATTGTAATGTAGGTGAAATCTAATATGTCAGAATTTCGTTGTATTTCATAGAATTTATCCCTTATATGTACAAAGTAGAAAATCGTGGCCTACTTTTGGGCTTTATTTCAACAATAAGCTCGGTTGCAGTTCCACTTATTAAGTAATCACACAGTAGCGACACGTACTGACATCGTAGCTTACTTTTTAAGCGAGAGCGAACCGACTAAACAGTCTATGACACGCTTATGTTAAATCTAAATATGAAAATAAGCCGAAGCGTCATCAGTAGCTGCTACTAAATATTGCTTGCATCAGCGATTACGTAATGGGTATTTTTACCACTGGAAAGTTAATACGAGTATAAACCTGAAATGAGTTTCAAAGTAGCTGAAAATAAAGTTGGCTCTCACCAAATCCGATTATGTACTCAACTTAAGAATTGATTTTTGGTCAGTCCTGGATTGCATTGTAGTTAGCTTTTACTTAGTCTAAGAAAGGTGTTATTTAGTCTATAAGTTGATTATTTTTGTATTCGATTAGGGATTTTCCGACAGGGGTATTTCAAGCAGTGGTGGCCATACATACACTATCTTATTCTTTGTTCGTGTATGTGCTTCGCATCTAAATAGATAGGCTGTGCGTCTAACACACAGTGTACGTGTGTTGATGGTAAAAAAAACAGCCTATACTCGCGAGCAGGGATGGCAAATGAGACTTTAAAATTGTACCAATTGTAATCTAAAAATGTACTTTTTTGGACATAATTATACCAAAACAGATTTTGGAAGCCAGAAACATTTTTTAAGTACAGAAAATACCTTACTTTTCTGTACATATATTTGTGACAAAAGGGAAGCTGCGCTTAAGTCTGATTTAGCTATTGCAATTTCTAATCTAAAATAGCTCACATACTAGCTATTGGAAGGTAGAACGACATAAATACCTAGTTTCAATAAGGTTCCGAAAAATTTAACTTTACTACAATGCAAATAAATTTATAAAAATTTATTTTTTCTAGATCATTAAGATCTTGAAATTATAGAGACGTTGACAACTTTTAAGCCAAACTTTTAAATTTAATTCAGATAAAAGTGGCATATGTACGAGGGAACGAAAGGGATAAAATATTTTATCGCAATAAAAGTACTGTAATGAGGAGGTTTAAAAAAAAATAGAAAAATTATTAATTGTACTAAATAAGCCATTGGTGTACCATTGTATGTACTTTTAAAATCCGAATTGTACTAAAAATGGTACAATTGTACCAACTTTGCTCGCGAGTGTAGGAAATTAAGAGAATGGCCTCCACTGATATCAAGGAAATGCAATGATTTAAATGTATCAATTATTTTGGGCATGTAGTAAACAAATGAATTTTTTTTCTAAAAAGGAAAAAATAATTTGTTTTGTATCTATAATTTTAAACGTTTTTGTATATTAATTTAAATATTTTTTGCATTTTCTCATATTTTTCAATTTGACATAATTTTTATATTTACCTACAAAAATTTTTCCAGCAAATTTTAATAAATTTGTAGTAAAAGAAAAATTATTTTTCTCTTAAATTTGTTGCTACTTTTACTGTTTTTATGTGTACCCAAACGCTTTTGGAGTAAAAGTAGTAAAATATGGTAAATGCAGTAACTTGTGTACAATCAGGATATCCCACTGCTATTGCCAGGAAATTTAGTTTTAAATTTTGTACTTATAAAATTTATTTGCGCATAAAAAACTTATTCTTTCAACGCTATGCATAAGCTATACGTTCCAATGAACACAGTTTTATAACAAAAAATGGAAAGGTTCTGAAATATTTTAAAAATAACGTAACCGTAAATTTGAGCTAACTTTCCACATGATCAAAATACACTAACCAGAATATATAAATAAAAAATAAATAACTGAAGAGACAAAGAAAAATGTTGGCTGAAGGGAAGGTTGAACTTAAGCTTACCTACGAGTATTGAAACGTAGCGTAATTGGAACGTACCAATCCGTTTAAAATACAAGAGCCTAAAGTTGTTACGTGACATTTGCAAAGCAGTGATGGGCTGATTGTATATTAAATGGAATAGGGAGGGGTATAATACTCATATCTTTTTTGCACATGTTGTCATTGTGGGGAAAGTCTCCCGTTTGCTAGTTCTGGAAGGCCTGACAAGAGACCTTCTATAAAGGTACTTGTGACCTTTGTGACTTTTGTTTGGAACATTTTATATAATTTTAAAAGTAGAGACCTGTAGACTAAGATTTTTTATTTGTTTTTAGAGTTTCGCAAAATTTCTGGTCACTTAAGGAAAAATATCAAAAATGTTGTAAAATTTAAGGTTTTTCGTTAATTTTTTAATCTTTGACCCGCAATATCTTAAAAACTACTTGAGATACCGCTATGAAATTTTCAGCGTTTTAAGATGGTATAGTTACTAATAAAAACTAGTATGAAGCTTGGACCAAATACATTTCGAAGTAAGTTTGTTTTAGTAATAACAAAAAGTCATATGAAAATTTGACTTTTTTCGGTATTTTTCCTCTCCAGACTATACTAGTCGCGGGGTCCATTATCGCCACATATGGAAAGTTGCTATCAAATATAGCTTTAAAATTCCGGCTGAGAAGTTAATATCGCAGCTTTGCAATTTTTTTACCACTCATGCAAACATGAAAAATATTTTTAAAAATTATCATATTCTAGGGGTTACTGTGGGCGAACTATTATAGATAGAGCTTAGCTTGTTAGCTTGTTTTTTTTTTATCCTCTATCGAAATCATGTTAACTTGGTTAAGGTCTTTGAAGAAACTTATTTTTAATAATCAAAATACTGATAATAGCTTTTTGAAAAAAAAATTTACAAAAATCAACTTTTTTTTAAGTGTAAAATTGAAACTGCTGTCATTTCTCACTCCATTAAGATAAATTAATTCGGTAAATTGTTAGTCAAAAGAAAACATATTTTACAACCCTATCCTTTTTAGTGATCAACTGTTTTGATAACCGTGCAAATTTTTTAAAATTTTCCGTTCTCGTACTTTTTTGTACAAGAGCCATTCTTGTGAGTAAAATTCTCAAATTACCCAGAATTTACTCAACTACTGGATTTTACTGGAAAAGTAAAGAAACGGACCTATAGTTGGATATTAGCGGGCTATAATGAAGTTGCCCAAAGAACTACACATAACTCATTTTGTTGGAGTATTTCTAAGAAATTTTTTTTTAATTTACAATATTTTTGGGCTATTGGAATATTGTTTTGTCTCGCAGGATCTAGTAAAAATATTCTTAAACCGTTTTTTCGATAATTTTCACATAACTGATTACGCCAGAGCCACGACACGACGCACAGTGGTTTGTGGAAAAAAATGGAAATAATTCTGTATCTTCGTAACTGCTGAAGCCAGTGATATGACTTTACATGGTTATAGCTGAGGTGTTATCCGTCTTAAGTTTGAGGAGTTTGGGGTGCTGGCTCCTTCGAGAGAGGCTCCAGGGGTTCCCAAAATTGGTAACCTCGGTTATGTAAAATTTTAAAAAAAATCGCCAAAATTATATTTCTTGTCCGATTTCCTAACCCTTTCCCATTTTGGAATCTGCTATCAAAGGCCCACACTTGCCTCACTTACGGTTTGAATTTCTCTCCGATAGTTCCAAAGTTACAGGCCTTGCAAAAAAAAAATTTTGCAAATTTGGCGATCTTATTCTGGTATTTTTTAAACTGTGAAGTTGTCTTAAGTCGCAAAATTATACCAAAAATTGAGTAATAATCTGCATTTTTTTAATTATAGATTCGTTGCGAAATGTATGAATTTATTAAATAGAACTTTGGAGGAAGCTTTTACACTTACTTATTTTGTACATGATTTTTAATTTTGTTTCTTGTTAAATTACTTGCGAATATACATCAATTTTGATTTTTGATATTCGGTACCCCAAATAATATGGCGTAATAAGTAATCAAATATATATTAGCTTTACATCACTAGAACATCAATATAAATAAAACAATTGAGACAAATTTTTGCCATTGGTGCCAAGGCATATTAATTACAGGTACCACCATAACTGAAACAAATACAACACCAAAAAACACATGCATTTTGTTGGTAGAAATACCCCAGAAATATGTCAAATCCATTAACTGTGCGTCGCACACATTCATAAGCTCTCTCAAATTTACTAGCACATGCCCGTTGTTGATAGAAAACTCCCAGGCATGTGTCAAAATCTATTTTCTGTGTGACGCACACATTCTCAAATTTACTAAAACAGCTGTTTTTGTAGTGGTACCTGTTTAATCTACCTTGTTTGGTGCCAAGAAAAGAAAACTTGGTTTTGTATGCTCTTCTTTTGAGTCTTCCCAGCACACAATTTTTGCCGATTTCGATCCAAAGTCGGTCAGAAAGTCTGCACAAGATGCCAAATTTGTATCCGATGTCGGTCAGAAACGTACCGAAAATCATATGAGTGGTTGACAAGAAACCGGATCTCTTTATCTGGGGTAATTCTAAGAAGTATACCGAAAGGTCTAACAGAATTCTGTACGAATTCCGACGAATTTCCTATGGAAATTCTAAAGGAATATTGGACACGTTTTATAAATGTCGGAAAAATGTCTGACAAAACATCAGAAAATTTTCCAATTTATCTGATACGTTTTACGTCCTGGCGTATTAATATCAGCGAAAAGTCGGAGCTAAAAATTTTCAGAAATGTCGTTTAAAGGTCTCCATGCATTGTTGTCCTGCTTATGGCAGCTCATCAGAAAACATTTACCCATATTTTGTAAGTTGAAAAACTCAAATATTTGTGAGTATAAACTCAAGAGATAAATGAAAATTGTAACGAAAACTAAAATCAGACAATGTGCAGAAATGACTGCTAAAAGTTGTAAGACGTAGATCAGAAAATGTGCAGACAACTCTGATAAAGGCCTTAAATTGCCTTCGGATAATGTGCAGACTATTCTGATATTAATCGGATAATATTTCAGACAATGTGCAGAAACGTCGTACCAGAAAACTGCCTACTGCTCCACCAAATGTCTGAGGGAATTTTAGACAATTCGGCTGATTGTCTGGTAAAGTCTCAGATATTTTCTGATGTTCGACATGTCGCCAAAATTTTGTTTCCTGGAGTCATGCGAAATAATAGGAGCACCACTTTTTTCGTGTGGAATTTACAACAAACAAACACATTGGGTTTTTTAAAAACGTACCCAATTGAAGCATACTTTCAAGGTCTAGTTATGATTGGTTCTTGAAACACCAAAGCTTAAAGCTGAGTACTCTGTTCAAATTTGCGAAAAATGTTGATCAACATTAGTTTTTTCTTACGAAAAATATGACAAGTAACCAATTATAATAGCCCTTGAAAGTATGCTACAATTGTGTACGTTTAAAACAAACCCAATATGTTTGTTGTAAATTCCACACGAAAAAAGTGGTGCTTATATTATTTCGGGTGAAGAAATTATATGAATTTTATTTTAATTTGCTTCATTAATATAAAAAAAATTTTTATCACTTTTTATCACCAAATCAAAAACGTTTAAAATCGAGGAGATCTGACAAAATATAAGTAAGTTATAAGCCAGTAAGTGAAAAAAGCTGATTTTATTTCCCATACAAAATCATTTTCAATAAAAAAAAATTTTTTTTAATAGAAACTGATTAAAATTATTTTTGTATGAAAAATAATTAAAAAATAATATAGCTGTTTTCGCTTAAGGCCTAATAACTTTCTTAGTTATTATCAGGATTTAGCGATTGCATCCATCATGTGATCTCCTCAAAATTATCTTTTAAATATAGACCGAAAAAAATGTACTCAGTATATTTTTTCATCTTAATGGAGCAATTTAAAATGATAGTTTTTGGAAAGAGGTCTAAAAATATACTTTTTTAAACTTTAAAGGCCTGTAACAGTATAGTTTTTTATACGATCGGCACAATCAGTGTATTGAATGAAGGAATAGAGAGATATCTATACAACAGTGTACGATTTGTTTTATTCAGATGAGCCGTTCTCGAAAAAAAAACTTTAAAAAACCCAAAAAATTTGTTTTTCGCGAATATCGGGAAAACGCGCATTAAGAAAAATAAATGAATATCATTTTCGTGTTCAGCGACCTCAAATTATCTTAGAAAATGTTTTTTTTTTGTAAGATATGACGAAGACTTTGAAATTCGAAAATTTGCTTCATTATTTCATCTTAAGTTTGTTTGAAATCTGACCTTGTATATATAAACATAGTGGATATTTTGAGTGTAATGAGGTATAACAGCTATAAAGAATCTATAATGTCGCATCATATGATGTTTCACAAATTGATCGATTTGATCTCATATTCAAAATCTTGATGCTGCGGTAGATGCTCAATGTACATCTGTATGTATACATAGTAGGGATGGGTAAGTGAAAAAATATATCGATATATTTTTATATATCGATCGGCATCGATATATATCGAATAAAAATATCGATATATCGAAATATCGATATTTTTCCAACAATGATAATTCATACTTCCAATTCATATACATATATTCCAATTTTTCCAACTCCTATTTTTATTTTCAGTTTGCTTGTGCGTAAGCTCCGCCTACGATCAATCAAGCTATTTTTGTTGTACATATTTATCTTTATGTCTTATAATTTTCATTCTGATTTTCAGTTTTAAATTAGACATCAGAAACCACACATGTATGCTACTTATGGCGCATGCCGATTGGGAAATTTTTTGAAAAATTTTATCTTTGAAAAATATTATCTATCCGATCAGAGTTGCACTTTTTGGTGTAGTTGCTAAAAAAAACAGCAATGTCTACTTTATTAACTAAACATATGCTTAATATAGCTGTGCTATGAATGTATATTATTGTAAATTAGTTGACAAAATATGTAAAATAGCATAAATATTTCAAAACATTTGTTTTTTTTCAAATTTTTGGTGTGATATTATGGCACGAACGACAAACTTTGTTTCATTCTCAAGAAAATCTGGCAGCTAACATTGTTCCTTAATTTGCTTAAGTATTTGACAGGCTTTTCGTTATTTTTTTACATTACCTGTTTGGCTTTACAGAGTAACAAAAACGCTCAAATTGTGGTAGTTTGTAACGATAGTTAGTTATATGCAAATTTAAAAAACTATATAAAAATTGCTATTTTTGTGTTGAAAAAAAGTAACCAAAATGGAAAAAAGTACACAAGTACACATTGGAAAAAAAGTAACCAATTTTTTGTTAAAAGTAACCAAAACGGCAACGCTGATATGAATGTACTCTTGAGATACGTTTTGTTCTCTCATTCGTAATATAAAACTGTATAAACTGTGTGCACGCATCCACACATACATGTAAAAATTGTAAGAATCGCAGCGACAAAAGTTGCACAATGTAAACGCAAATGCAATTTTAAAGAACCGACAAAAATTGTACCAATGTATCAATATGCCCGCAGACTTGCGGGCATATTGATACAATTATGATAATGTTTGTGATAGAAGAGTTTGTGTCGAAATTATTCATTTTCTTTTTCAATAAATTATCCACTTTATGCCTTTTTCTCGGTCGTAGAAAATTTTGGAATATGTTCGTAGTTTTTTGTTTTCACACAAAAACAGGTAATAACAGGCCTTCTATGCATTTAACCACTATCGATTAGGTATAAAATCAGCTAATAAGAAATTAGAAAAATAAGTAATTTATTTGTAATAAAACGAAAAATAAATAATAAGAAAATGTTTTAAGTCCAAATTAAAAAAAAAAACAAAACGAAATCATAAAAAGCAAATGTGCTAAGTCCTAAAGAAGACGCGAATAACATTATTTTAAAATATTTTGATTACTATTATGAAGGAGCGATAAATCAACGAAAAAATTGCGTTTACAGATTAGAAATTATTAAACGCAAAAAAAAGTTAGACAGATTTTATCCCACCTTTAAAATTTCAAAAAAGGACTTAACACGTTTGCACGTTAAAGTGACGATATCTCAAATAATAAATTTACTAAATGCTTTAATACTTATATTTATTTTTCATACTTTTTAATTATTATATTATTTTATTTTAAAATAACATATCTTATAAAGTTTTGTGCCATTGTATTAAAAAGTTTGTATTATTTATTTTAATATTCTCCATATTTTCATACACTTATGAATTCCATTGAAAACAATTGACAATTGCTTAAGCTTGAAAATATTGTAAAGTATTTGATAGCTATAAGACATTAATGTACGAATACTAGTGTTTCTGACTGTATTTACTAAGATTTGTTTGTGGAAACCTTTTGATAGTGGTATCGTAAAGTCAAGCTCAATGTGTTTTATTTTTAGTTTATTTAATATACTTACATACTTATAATTCCTAGTGCATAATTGTTTATTTAGTATTGCTATGTATATGTATTAAAAAAGTCTATAATTTTGAAATTTTTATTTTAGTTTTCCGAATTTAGTTTCTATTCCAATTCTATTGTTTCTTGTACTTCATTGGCGTCATCAATTTTTACCTTATCATTTTTTTTACCACCATTACTACTCTTCTTGTGCTTTTCCTCCTTTTTATTGCTCTCCGCTTTACCATTGTTATCCGTTGCGTTGGCACTTGTTGACGATCTTTTACCGCTACGAAATTTAAAACGTGTCACTGGCGCTGCTGCTGCATTGTTGGCACAATTACAAATGGACTCAAAAAGTTTCACCACAAATCCTCTAGCTCGATTCACAACTTTACCGTTTTTGAAATCTGGTATAGCAAAACCTTGTATTTAGTAGTGTTTCAAAAATCAGTATAGGGATGCGTTTACGGGTATCGTTAAAATATTTAATAAATTTTAGAAAAAAAATTGAATAAGCAAAAGGTAAAAGATTAATTAGAAACATAAATTTAAAAAAAACGTGCTTAAATGAGGATAAATATGGAAAAATTAAAAGTCTCATACACATTTAGAACAAAACTTATTCATATTTGAGCTTTGGTAAAATACGTGCAGTCTGCCGGTCAGCGGCTCTTACAGGGCGTCTTGACGAGCAAATTATTTGTTATACGAATTGTTAGCACAAGAATTTATCACGTCTGGACCGCTACTGTTATTGTTTTGTTATTGTTATGACAGCGTTGTTAAAACAATTGCTATAACAACGATGTCTTAACAACAAGCATTGCTTCCAATACGAAAGAAAGAGACAACAAGCAAAAGAAATTTGTTATCTCTGCCACACTACCTTGAAATAATACGACTAGGTTTATCAAAAACATTGTACGTACTCTGTACAACAAAGACATTAACACATTTTGGTTAACAGCTCTGCCGACGTTTTGTTCATTGTTATAACAAAAAAATTTGTTCGTCAAGACGTAGGGTTAAGGTCTAGTTAGTAAAAACGTATCGCGTTCGTGGGGACCACCTGGCAAAATCTGTACCATAAGCAAAGCTTGTTGCTGTTTACTAAAAACGTATCGTTGCTTTTGTCACGTAGAAAATCTACAGAGTAGTAGAATCTTATGTAGCAAACGTCAAACTAATGCCAATGGCATGACAATCCAATACTAACAGCTGACAAAATTGCTTGGGCTGATACACTTTCTATAACTAACACCAGCGGCACTGAAAGTTCTAACGTTTCGCCATACGTTTTTACTAAATAGACCAAATTGGATTTCTACAGGTGGTATTATAAGCACAGCTGTTCTACTTTTTTCCGCAAATCAGAGGCTCGTATGTCAAAATTTGTATATCATGACAAAGGGGCTGCGATGTCAAATGTTATTGTAATGTTGTAATCGTTTTAGAATCAGCATAACCTGATAAAATTAATGCGCCTTGAAATAGACCTTTAGACTATTAGCTGTTCCATACAGTATGGCCATATCTAAAAATATTTTGCAGCTAGAATCATAATGCTAAAACAAAATTTTAAATGCTACAAAATAATGCTAAAATTCTAGAAGTTCTCTTTTAACTAAGATTGCTGCATAACCCGTTTCTTTTTCATAATTTACCCCTATTTTTTGGCAAATATTTGATTTTATTCCTGTACAACTAGAATCATTAAAAATCAATAACATATAAATTATTTATTTGGCCGTTCTGTATTCCTTACGAAAGGAAAATGTTCGAAGTTATCAAAACATTGTTGTTATTTAATATTTACAATAACGATGGTATCACAATTTCAAACATTTTCATTACGCAGGGAATACAGAACAGGTCTGCATATAATAGAATGGTATTGGGTAATTTTCAACACAAAAATTCAAGTTTACATTTTTTTTTGCATTTTTGACTGGAAATTCGAAGTATATAATCTATTCTTAGTATCTTATGGAGCACGAATCGGTGTAATACTATTTTGTGACCGTCTAAATTTCTGTATCTTAACCATTTCTGTAAAAAATTATTCATAACATTCATAGAACACATCATCCCCATTCGCAAGGATTAGGTTTCCTCTTCGCAAATATATATCTAATACAAAAAACGTGTTATTCTGTTGAAATGAAGGAAAAATATCCTTTATTTTTAATTTCCCTTATTTTTATAGTTCAAAATGGTATTTAAATATCTATAAAAGTTATAGACGTTTTGTAATGATAACTAACGAATTATTTAATATGAAAAACTTATATACCACATAAAAAGCCATAGCCTTTTGAAATATGTACCAATTTTTAGTTTTTAAACAGCAAAGACTATTAACCAATTATAATTGTGTTAACAAGAAAGAAATTTTATAACACTTTTTATTTTTGTTCGAATGGAGCTACTAATATTGAAGATAAAAACTTGCATTGAATTTGTAAACAAAAAACAGCTGACTAAATAGCACACTTAAAAAACATAGGTAACAAAATAGTGTTGTTATATTTGTTAAATTCACAAGCTCAGTTTTATGTCTTATCGTTAAAAAATACGATATTTGCTTATGTGCTTGTGAACAGACAAATTTGATTTATCGTTATTTTGTCGTATTTTAAATGTCATTTTAATTAATCCAAGGTCAATTAATACCAGGTGGCCTCGAGAGATCAGGAAACTAAGAATATGTTTCCATATTTGAACTGTCAACTGTGTTAATACATCAGCTTTTGACAGCCCAAATATAAATTCGCCGAGCAGAATTTATATTTGGGCAGTCAAAAAAGCTGATACATTAACACAGTTGGCCGTTGTCTTCTGGCAAAAATTCGCCAATAAACGAAAAACCAAAAAAAAAAATAATAATAATAATGTGAGTCCGATCACAAGGGAGATGTGTAAACATCTAGTAATGAAACATTATAAGAAGACTTTAAGTTTGATAAGTTTAGTTTTTTGTTTTCCTTATTTTGCTTTGTTTTAGTAAATTTCTTATTAAAAGTGCAAAAAATCTTTTTAAAAGTTATTAAAATTAAATGTTTTTGTATTCATTTTATTTATTTGTTTTTATTTGCCTACGATAACATAATGTACGACAATTAGTGAAAATTAGTAGCTACTACTACTACTATTGCGCTCTAGATGATGCTAGTGTATTGCTATGCAGCTGTTAAGTTTATCTGTACTTCTTGTTGTCCGTATGATTACACTAATACACTCATACACAGCTCACACCGCGTTATTACAATCTTACTCAAAATTTTTGATTGTATTGTGAAAAAGATTTTTACTCCCTAGCGTATAGATGTTTACACATCAAAAATAATTTTGAAAATCGGTTTACAAATGACAGAGTTATGGATTTGGGGGGGTTGCAGCAAATTTCCCCCTCCGGTTTTCGACAAATAAATTTTGGGACCAATCTTTGTCAAGCCCTTTCCAAAAAAAGAAGAATTTTGAAAATCGGTTCGCAAATGGCAGTCATTCATTAAGAAAATTTCCCCCTCCGATTTACGACAAAAATTTTGGGACCAATTTTTGTCAAACCCTTGCAAATAAAACAAAAATTTTTAAAATCGGTTTACAAATGACAGAGTTATGCATGGGGGGGAGCAAATTTCCCCCATCCGATTTTCGGAAAAAAACTATGGGACCAAACCCTTTCCAACAAAAAAGAATTTTAAAAATCGATGCACAAATGACAGAGTTATGCGTGTACAAACATAAAAAAGTAAAAAATACTAAAAAAAATAATATACCCGTACAAAATAGTTCGAATTACCGCAGTTAAACAGCAAAATAACCAACAGTCAAAGACAAACGCAGTCAATAAACCAGCAGCCAAATATCGCACCAAGTTCAGCAACAAATTCGGTAAAACCGAAAAACAGGTTTTTTTTTAAAAACCCGAAAAACTGGACACAAAATCCCCTAAATCCCAGAAGTTCCCAGTAAAAATTAAAAACGGCAACGCCGAAATACTCACTCAATTCAAAAACACGGCAACACAGCACCAACCAACAAACGTACGACCTTCCCAGCAGCTAAAGTTACAACTAGTAACGCTTTGGGACAGTCATATTACTAGTTGTAATGGTAGTAGTCAAAAAACGACAGTCATATTACTAGTTGTAACAAGAGTAGTAACGTTACTGGTAAAAAAAAAAGAACAATCACATTACTAGTTGTATCGAGAATAGTAACGATACTAGTCAAAAAAGCACAATCATATTACGAGTTGTATCGAGACTAGTAACGATACTAGTAAAAAAATTACAAAATTTTCAGGTATACGATTTTATATAAAACCAATTGTTAGCTATTAAAATAATATGTAGAATGTGGCTCAGTGGATAGAGTACTTGCCTTAAAGTATGAAGAATGCGTGTTCGTACCCCGGTTGAGCAAAGTTTTTTTAAGAGTTACAAAACTCTTAATAAAAAAGTAGTAAGCGCACTAGTTTACAATAACTAGGACTCCGACTGGGATATAAATGTATACAAATGAACTAGTTGGCCCACTATGACAACCCAATGTTAAAATCGATAGTTCGATATATGAAAAAAGGATAGATAGGCACTAGTCTGAAGCAAAAAACAACTAGTATAGTTCCAACTGCATACCAGTTACTTTGTCTGCAGGGTTACAATCTTACTCAAAATTTGCCAGTGTTAGTGTATTTCTATGCAGCTTTAAAGTTTCTATGTACTTCTTGTTGTCCGTATGATTACAGTCATACACAGCTCACACCGCGTTATTACAATCTTACTCGAATAAGATTAATCTTACTCAAAATTTGTGATTGTATTGTGAAAAAGATTTTTACCCCCCCGCGTATAGATGTTTTCAGTTTCAGTTTCAGAATATCATTTTCGTGTTCAGCGACCACAAATTATTTTAGAAAATGTTTTTTTTTTTTGCAAGATATGACAAAGACTTAGAAGTTCGAAAATTTTCTTCATTATTTCATCTTAAGTTTGTCTGAAATCTGACCTTGTATGTATAAAATAGTGGATATTTTGAGTGTAATGAGCTATAAAGAGTATATCATGTTACATCATATTATGTTTCACAAATTGATCGATTTGATCTCATATTCAAAATCTTGATGCTGCGGTAGAGGGCTAAAAGTAGGTCACAATATTTTTTTCATTATTTTTCCCATGTAGCTAAAAATAAAATGCAACCTTTTTTTGCTATTCGAAATTGAAATTCGCAAAAAAAAATCTGATGCTCCACCCTAGTGTACACGTATTATCAATGAGAATGTCGAAGAAAACCCCGAAAACCTTGCAAGTAGCTTGAGAGTGTCTATACAGTCAAGTATAGACTCTACCACTTGCAAGTGGTATAAATCCGAGCTGCCAAAAAATTAACACATGTTAATTTTTGGGGGAAAATTGGTATTAATTATTAATATCACCTCTTTTTAACAATATTGGTGTTATAAAATGACGCCAACTATACTAACAGTCTATATTTGTAGAAATAAACTGCAATTCTTTTTATATATACATAAAATAAGTTAAAATCATAATTACGTAAGTTTTTTACGATATTACAACACTGGGAAAGCGATAGACGGAGTAGGGCTTTCTCAGTGCTGTCATATTGCAAGCAACTTACGATATGCTTGCATCATCTGATCGCTATTGAGTTTGTGCCCTTTTACACACACAAAGTTTTCTTTGCAAAGTTTTAATTCAGCCGGTAGAAAAACAAAGAGAGGAATACTTCATCTCTCTGTCTTTCTACCGGCTGAATTAAAACTTTGCAAAGTAAACTTTGTGTGTGTAAAAGGGCACTTTCATATCAAACGCACACAAACACATATATTGAAGCTTAAATATTGAACTGTTTAGCACCCGCTTTGTCCCAGTTTACATTATGCAAGGCTTATTGATCAGCTTCTTATTCAGCTGTGAGAAAAACAGAGAAATGTGTATTCATTTCACTGTCTTTCTCACAGCTGAATAAGAAGCTGATCAATAAGACTTGCATCGTCTAAACGTCGACTTTATTTGCAAATAAAAATGTAGTGCTGCCAAATATGTTTTTTTATTGTAACATGCTAATTCACAACAACAATTGCTGATTAATGCGCTATTTGCAAAGACGAAGTTTGACGTGCCACCTTTACACATGTTTGCTAAAAACAATAATAAATAGATCAATATATTAACAATAGATAAATATTCAGTGATGTAATAAGTTAAAATAAAAGCGTATTTGACAGCATTTTACGTTCTTATTTGCAAATAAGCACTGCGTATAGACGAGGTAATTGTCTCATCGTTTCCATGTTTCATAAATGTTGTTTACAGCTATCACTTACATAATTTCAAAACACCTCAAACGACTATAATTAGCAACTTCTAGCAACTGTAATTTTAATTATATACTGTTCGAAAAACCCAAACTATTATTAAGAAAATAATTAAACAAAAAATAATAAACGAACATAACATTTCTTTTCATGAGAAGTAGTCTATAAATATGACATGTTTAAAATAAAATTGAAAATATAATTTTCTAATGTTTAGAAACGTTACAATAAACCGTTATAGTCGGAACAATAAAGTATTACAAATAAAAAAGCTAATGTTTTCAAAACACACACAATATAATTAATTGCAAACGTAAAAATGAAAACTTTTTTAAGTTTCATAGAAATGAAATCATTTTTATTAATTTTAACATGCATTAAGCTAACTAGTTCTGTAAGAAAATGTTTAATAATAAAATGATAAATGAAATCCTATAAATAATACGTTTAATATACAGGTAACAATGGAACAATTTGAACAGTCATTGGATATGATGAGGAACGGTTGTGCTCCCAAATTCAAATTAACTATAGAACAATTGGATGCATTACGTGATGGTTACTTTGATGAAAGTAACGGAGAAATTAAGGTATTCATGTTTTAAGGAAAGGCACAGGCTATACAGACGTGACACGAGGCGGAAGATATTGCCTACTCAGCCGACGCGGCCTGCAAGCCGCACAAAAGAGAAGCAAGAATGTATTAGTGTTTCCTTTTGTTTTGCTTTACGCACACATTTGTAAAATGTGCAACACTTTTAATTGGATGAAATGAAACACCAACACGTCATTGTTGTCTCTTTCTAAAGTGGCCAGCTTAAAAACCTGATTTGGGCAATTTTCAACTGTCAAAGTTTACATGTCTGGTTGGTCAGTGGGAAGGGCTGCAATGAACAAATGATTCCAAATTTTTCACTTAATGATGAAAAATATAGATAGTTCAAATGTATGTATTACTAACTCTACGTCGCTACGTAGCAATTTTTGCCAAGCTTCATATAAAAAATACGCACTAAAAAATAATGTAATTTTCAATATGGAATTTGCCAATTGCCGGCAATAAATGTTGCCCAAAAAGTGGACAATATTTTTATAAATAAATAAATTTAACAAAAAGCCTTGGACAATCAAAATAAGTGATGCCATGTCATTTGAAATAACAATGGCAATACAGCGCTCTCAACAACTGAAAAATAGCACGATGAAATATTTGATGAAAATAGTTCCATGAAGTTTTTTTTTTTTTTTTTTTTTTTGTAAGAGCAGCGTTTCCAATTAAGGGGACTTGTCCCCAAACTTGTGATCTATTTTTGTAGTTGGTAATTAATATTCGAGCTGAGTATCAAGGTATTTTTTATTGATATATACTTGGCCAATTCACAACCTGTTGCATGTGTTGTAGATCGTATACGTATACATATAAATGTTGTTGGTAATTTTCTAAATAAACATTTGTTTAGAAACATGTCTATATGGAAATTACCAACCACATTTTTACGATCTACAACACTTACAACAGGTTGTGAATTGAGCAACTTAATTTATTATGTTCCGGATGCCGAGATGGAACTAGCTATATTTCTTAAAACTTCCGTTTTTACCGCGAAACCCCAAAAATTTGCCGCGATATGAATTTTAAAATATTATAAATGTAAAAATAGAACTTGTGAGCTTTAAAGTTTAGCAATAGAGTGGAAGAAGAAGGTAAAGGTTGGGAAAAATTTCTTTTTTAGTCATTTCGGAGGTAAATATCGGGATAATTCACCTTGTAAAGTGGGGCAACATGTCTGAGCTGTGATATCAACCATAATGTCAAATTTACACAAGCAGCTATTATTGACTCTACTGAAAATTCTTGCTGGGAAGATAAGGTCGCTCTTTATCCGGATTATCACATATTATAATAAACGTCAAACTCTACATGTATATGAAAAACATTACAAAAATAGTGCAAACCTTCTGGTTATAACGTTATGGATACTTATTATGATATAATTGATCAGACTTAAACACTTTTACCAAATATCTATTTTTTATAAAATGGGAAACAAGCAAATAATTGTTAATAGAAAAAAGTTTACTTGCATAAACTTTTGTTTCAAAATAGTTAGTTTCTTGCGAATGCCCAAATGACAGCCATTGATAGATAAATTGTTTTATGTTTGCTTGTTTCAAATTACCGTTTTTTTCTTCATATGTTTTTAAAACAGGGACTGAAACCATGAAAAAATGGGTTCACGTTCAGGTTCGGGTTAATCGAAATAAAAAGTTCAGGTTCTGGTTCGGTTCAGGGTTCGGGCTTAAAACCAGAAATTTAAACACACGCAATTATTTTGTTTAATAATAAAATATATAAATCAATTTTACATTCACGTTTATACGTTTAAACAATATATTCTTTTTTTAATTTAATTAAATTTAACTTATTTAGCTTTCAAAGAAACTTTTTTCAACCTTGTAACGTACGTACCACCACATTGACATAAGAAAATATACTTCAAATTAGAAATTATTAGAAATACCCAGAACTTTTAAAAATTGCAAAAAATAGTCAGCTGTTGGGGTGGATGCTGCCACCTGGTATGAATTTGCCTTTGTCGTTATTTTATTTTGATTTTGTTTTTAATTTTTTTTTGCATGCAAGAAATGTAATGTTTTTTTTATTTCTCTATTTTTTATATTTTTGAACCCGAACCTTGCTGAATTGTAGGGTTCAACGGGTTTGGGTTCAAAGTCTTCATAAACAGCGAGCCTGGACCCGTTTGGGTTTGGGTTCGGGTTCGGTTTCAGTCCCTGTTTTAAAAGTACAAAACACAGCCGATCTATTTAAATGAATCAAATCTTAGCGATTTTTAGGGACGAAAAATCGAAAATAGTATAAAATAAAACTGGGAACCCTGGGCAAGAGTTGTAGAAAAACCAACGGAGTAGGGAAACTGACACGACTTCAATTTCTTCAAATGTTTGTATACATATCAATCGTTGGCAATTTTGCATTGAATAATTGTAAAAAAAATTACATGGAAATTTCAAAGTACATATGTATGTATGTATAAACAGACGATGAAATAGGTAGCAACTTTAAAAGAGAAAGGAAAATTTTTCATGAAAAAAATCATCGCGTAAATTTAATTTAATAAAAAACATCTGGAGAACGTAGTCAAAAAGAAGTAGGACTACCCCGGACACCCTAAAAAAAGAGGACAGTGTCCGGGGAAAAGAGGATGGATGGCAACCCTACATTGAGTTGTTAATTTGAAATATGACGCCACCAAATGAAAAAAAAAGAAATGTCCAATGTGTACGAAGCATAAGTTGCTAACTGCGAATATGTTCTGTAAATATACCTGTAAATATCTGCTTCTGGAAAGAGAAGGGTTCAAATCACGGCGGTTAGAGCTTTTATTTTTTTTAATGTTTTTTTAATGCTAAAATACTTATTTTTCAGGAAGCGAAAAAATAGATTATAGCAAACAAATTAATACTAAATAAATAAAATCAATAAAATAGTTATTTGGGATAAAATGTTTTAGTACCAAATCGGAAAATTACAAACAAATATTTAGAAAATCAATATTTTTTAGCTCAAAGCAAATGATTCTAAATTTATATTTTCATAAATTATGCGAAATTAACGGCATGTTTACAGAAATCGTTGCAATCAAAACGTGCGCGAATGGCATATGGACGATTACGCAACAATTTGTGTCTGTAGAAGACGTTCCTTACTTTTCGTATCGACTTAAGTAGTTTCATGCATATAGAGTTTCCCATCTACAATAAATTTCATCTGTTTACTTTTTATCATACAAAATTATTGTTTTTTATCCAAATAATGGTAACCCTTTTAATGGCGCACACTACTAAAAGCTGTTGCTTGACAACAAAAGAAATAGGTTTTAACTAAAGATTTTCATTTTGCATATAAAGACAATTATATGGTAAATATCTCAACACAAATAAGGCCCAGAATTACAATCATTAGTTAATTATTAGTAAACCAAAATCATAACTATTGTTTAACTAAAACTTCATATTTACAGTGTATTGTTTAACTAAAATTTTTAATATGGGTAAAGAATGGTAACCCTATCAAATATAAATAAACAAGCAAAAATAAAGAAATTAAGAATATTTCAGATCTTAGGCGCAATATAAAAATTTTTAAGCACACAAAGCTAATGGAGTAAATATTTTTTGTCTATATGAAAATTTTATTTTTATCAATTCAGGTATCTCACTGAATTATGAATAAAATCAAAAGTTTTGCACCAATTTCAATAAAAAAAAAGGTCTCAATTCTTTTGGAATACATTTAGCTACAAGCTACTAAATAAAAAATAAACTCGTTTTTATTTTTTATGCATTCTTAAAAACAAAAAATTCAAAATTGTTCGTACAATTTTTATATTTTTGGGTTAAACTTTTATGATATCTCTGAAAGTACTAATCAAATTTAGAAACAATGTTTGCACTGCCTCAAGATTATTTTGTTGTCGAATTTCGGTTTTTGTTCTTTACTGAATAGAAAAACCCCTTCTCAAGTTATGCTACTACATGTGGTGAAAGTGCCTTTATTTTTACCTAACGCTATATCGCGAAAACTAGAGCTGATGGAAAAAAGGAGTACAAATTCGTGTTCAGCATTCTAAATAGCTAAAGAAACAACTTTGAATCCTAGCGAACGAAAAAGTTTTTCGAAATTTGTAAACATGGGTAATTTATCAAATCTGTGTAAAGCAGGGGTCTAACAGCTATAAGAGAAATAGACAAAAAGATCAT
Source organism: Panzeria rudis (assembly GCA_956483635.1). NCBI lineage: Eukaryota > Metazoa > Arthropoda > Insecta > Diptera > Tachinidae > Panzeria > Panzeria rudis. The sequence continues at coordinate 39,590,132 of OY101451.1, read as the reverse complement.
ATTTAACCATTAATATTGATGAATTCAAATAATGGTTATAATCAAATATTGATTGTCGAATAACTCCTCCATTGATGCACCGATTTTCAAAATTCTTTTATTACGTGAAAGGCCTTGCTTGCATGTTGGTCCCACCTACTCCAGAATTCTTTTATTGTTTGAAAGGACTTGCTTGCAGGTTGGTCCCACAAACTTTATTCGAATATATTGATTATCGCACATCTCCCCCATTTATGGACCGATTTTCAAAATTCTTTTTTTGTTCGAAAGGCTTTGCCTGCAGTTTGGTCCCATAATTTTTCCAAAATCGGCTGGGCGATTCCTTTGGAATTTTGAATTCCTTTGGAATTTATATATTTACATACTGCCGGACAAGAAACTAGCTTGATGTTGTTTTTTATGAAGGCCTAAAATGTTGAATTTTTTTATACATTTTTGATTTTTTTTTGCTCAAACATTTACGATATCCCTGAAACTACTGAAACTACTGTCCGGAAAAAAATTTTTGTCCGGGAAAGTCCTACTTTTTACCGACTTAAAAGGAGAGGCTATATTCGCATAAAGTTTCTGTTTTACATTTATGTATTTTTTTCGCTTTTACATTGCTTGAAAATTGCATTTATTAAAATCCAAGATAAGTCCCAAATCACACTATGCAAGTCTTATTGATCAGCTTCTTATTCAGCTATGAGGAAAACAGAGAAATGTGTATTTATTTCTCTGTCTTTCTCACAGCTGAATAAGAATCTTATCAATAAGACTTGCATAGTGTGAATTGGGACTAACCAAGGCTTTTCACACTAAACAACACCCAACATATACATACCATCAATCTGCGCTAATGTACAGGTGGCCATATGAGGGCAACAAATGAAATAAAAACTAGATTATGGTTGTTAAAAAATACACGTGTTTGAAGTAATTATACACAAAACTACCAGAGCAAAAAAAAGTCCCAATTTACACTCTGCAAGTCTTATTGATAAGATTCTTATTCAGCTGTGAGAAAGACAGAGAATTGAGTACATATTTCTCTGTTTTTCTCACAGCTGAATAAGAAGCTGATCAATAAGTCCCAGTTTACACTATGCAAGTCTTATTGATCAGCTTCTTATTTAGCTGTGAGAAAAACAGAGAAATGTGTATTCATTTCTCTGTCTTTCTCATAGCTGAATAAGAAGCTGAACAATAAGACTTGCATTTTCTAAACATCGACTATGCCTGTCTTGCATAGTGTAAACTGGGACATACACAGCGTTACCACAGAAAATATATTTTTCCAAGTCCCAATTTACACTATGTGAGAAAAAGAGGGAAATGTGTATTCATTTCTCTGTCTTTCTCACAGCTGAATAAGAATCTTATCAATAAGTCAAGGTTCAGACGATGCAAGTCTTATTGATCAGCTTCTTATTCAGCTGTGAGAAAGACAGAAAATTGAATACAAGTTTCTTTGTCGCTCTCCCAGCTGAATAAGAAGCTGATCAATAAGACTTGCATCGTCTAAACGTCGACAAAGAATTACATAGTCGACGTTTAGATGATGCAAGTCTTATTGATCAGCTTCTTATTCAGCTGGGAGAGCGACAGAGAAATTTGTATTAATTTCTCTGTCTTTCTCACGGCTGAATAAGAAGCTGATCAATAAGACCTGCATCGTCTGAACGTTGACATAGTGTAAATTTGGACATAGTGTAAATTAGTCAAAGTTCAGACGCTGCAAGTCTTATTGATCAGCTTCTTATTCCGCTGTGAGAAAGACAGAGAAATTTGTATTCATTTTTTTGTCTTTTTCACAGCTGAATAAGAAGCTTATCAATAAGACTTGCATCGTCTAAACGTCGACTTAAGACTAAGTAGCAGACATAACGATGCCATCTGTACACTTATTATGCCACTTTTTTTAGTAATAACACTAAGTTTATCGAATAATGGTGGGTGGAAATTGAGATAGGAACATTTTATAATGATGTTGGCCGGTCAGCCCTGTATAGTTCTTATGGAAAACTTCGCAAATTGATGGTAGATGTTAGATGTTTTTGAGTGTGAAAATCCTATAAAAAGGGAAATAATTGGTATTGGATTCCAGCTTATGCTGTATGTATATAATAGTGTTCATTAGGGACGCAATATGTTATTCTATGGCGTATGTATGTCAACGTTCAGACGATGCAAGTCTTATTGATCAGCTTCTTATATAGCTGTGAGAAAGACGGAGACATTTGTATTCATTTCTCTGTCTTTCTCACAGCTGAATAAGAAGCTGATCAATAAGACTTGCATCGTCTGAATATTGACTATGTATTTGAAATATCGATGATATTGCGTAAAAAGGACCGAAGTAATTAATATAGATTTAAGCCGGAGTACATAATCTATTTAATATGTTTATTTCGAACTTATTTGCTTGTGAATCCAAATTGAATATTAGGCTAAGGTTCGTACCGTTAAATTCAGAAAGAATCAGGCATTATTAATATTCCAAGGAACAAGGGAAGAATTAACATCCACTTTCAATTTTTGAACGGAACGAAAAGAAAAGGACTAAAGCTTTCCTTGTATATTTAAAATTTTTTATTTTAACATATTTCACGGAAATGCCATCAAAAGAAAAATTAAATTATTTCAAATTTTTTTTAATTATTCTTATTTTTTTGCAACGCTTTGCTTTTTTAAGTTTACCTTATAGAGATTACAATAAGTTCTAAATTATTCACCCCTATTCTGCGTTACGATTCGAATCGAAATTTTCTACGTTTGGCAACTTTGGTATTCTACGTTCCGTTCCCCCGTGTCATTTCGATTTCTTTTTCGATTGTATGTATTCTGCATTACGATCGTAGCTACGTTTTTGCAAGTTGTTTATTTACTGACGGAAAGTTTGTCGATTTTTGTTTGTGTGGTTAAAAACGTGTCCAATTAAATAAAATGTAAGTAAAAAATGGAATAAAAGCTGAGTTCCGAAAAATCAAAATACATTGTAGTGATGCAAACTCTTAGTTGCTTTGTTTTTGTAAACAAAGTAAAGTTGCATCGCTACAATGTATTTTGACGTTTTGGAACTCACCCAAAATTTATTTTGCAAAAAAATTTTTATTCTTTTTCAAATTTTAAAGGTTTATTTAATATATTGAGCAATATGAAAAGTTGGATGATATTGCGTGTGGGTGTTCCTCTTACTGGAATAGTTTGGCCACAAGCACTGCTTACTTATATTATAGCTTTTTTTTTCTTCCTGCACTTAACTGATGTGTTTATTTAATTAAAGCTACCACAATATTTAGTTTTTATATATTTATCACTGTCTTTTTTCACAAAATTTAACTTTTTACAATTTAACAATTACAATGTTTACAAAATTGCTTATATTTTCTGTTTCTATTTCATACATTTCAGAGCAAAGCAGCTACTTTAAACATACTCTTCTCTTCTTTTTCGTTCGATTAGGTATTTCTTTGGAATACCAATTTTCGATTCAAGCGTAACTGAATGCGGGAACGTAATCTAAACGCAGAATATGGGTGCTTAAAGTCGGTTATGAATTAGCACCAGTGATGCCAATTTAGCCATTTTCTGGCTAAATTTAGCCATTTTTCATCCGGTTTAGCCAGAAGAAAAGTTAATTTAGCCATTAGCTATTTTTTAGCCACTTTTATCTCGCAATTTTTTCATACATGACTCTTTTTACCGTTTTTTTTCCTAAAAAATTTAAGCTCGCAACGAAGAAACACTTATTTACTAAAAAATACAACAGAGCAATATGTTATCGTTTTCGTACGCATGATCTTGGAATAAATAAAACAAACTTTGGTAAAACCTCAAACCATTTTTCAGAGATGAAAACAAGGTATTTTGTTTTGTTTACATTAATATTCGTTCATCCATTCAGAAGTTATACACAACAAAATTTTTTTAAATTAAAACATTTTTGTTGACGGCAATAATATCTAATGGCAATCGACAGTAGGCAAAAATAGAAATCGGAAAGGGGGCTTGAAACTTTCTGAAATACTTGCATTCAGAAGCTATACCCAGCAATCTTTTTCAAATTTTTCAAAAATCGGTGAGCGCAATAAGATCTAATGGCAATCGAATAATAGCTAATGGCAATCGATAGGGGGCAAAAATACACTTGAGAAGCTGGGGTTGTCGCTTTCTGAAATACTTGCATTCAGAAGTTATACCCAGCAAACTTTTCAAAATTGGCAAACATCACCGAAAACTGTTTCGTTTATAAAAACAATCAATGGGCGGCAAAAATAGAATTCAGAAACAGGGGTTGTCACTATCTGAAATACTTGCATTAATAATTATTAATGCAAGTATTTCAGATTGTAATCTTACCTAACAAACTTTTTAAGATTGAAAAAATAGCTCCAAAAAATTTTGCTAATAAGAAGAAATAACTTCGGTGAGCGCAATAATGGCAATCTATAGGGTTCAATTTTCTTTAAAAAAATCTTTCGAATTTGATGTAAAAGATAATACAGTATTTATCGCTTATATGAACGCCGGTTATAAGCATTTACCGCTTTTATGAACTGGTTTTTATGCGTTATATAAAATACACCCAAATATTTTTTATATAAGCATTTCCCGTTTATATGAACCAAAAATAGTGCAAATTCGGAAATGCATATAACCGATAAATTTCCAGGGTATGTACTAATGACTCCACAGTGGGTATGTACTAACGACTCCTGTGGAAAGCTTTTAAAGTCTTGTAACTTTCGCAAATCTCAACCGATCTTAAAAGTTTTTATGTACTTTAGATTTGGAAATAAAGGATATAATTATGGAAAAATGTGCAAAATAAATTTTTGCACTCAAATATCTCATAAATTAAGAAAGATAGCAGAGTATAATGTGCAAGTTTTTTCTTCGCATATACAAAAAGTTTTAAAATTGGTTGAATTTGCGAAAGTTACAAGACTTCTAAAGTTTTTCACATGCGATGCATTTACTTTTAGCCCACTGTAGAGTCGTTAGTACATATCCTGCACATTTTTGAAAACATTAGTGTGCAGATATAGCACCTATTGATATGTCAACTTTTAAATAATTCTAGCCAGTAGCTGAGCAGTTATATACTTTTTATCATTTATTTTGTGAGCAGCTCCACAATGCACTGGGAATGTTTTACATTGAAATTTTGAGTAAAAAAATTTTAACTTTTCCTATTCCTAACAGATTTTAATAATTTAGGGCTTATTGTAACGTTATAAGATACACCTTTTAAAAAATAAAAAATAGGTAGGTTCTCAAGTAAATTGTAGCAAAAAAACAAGAAAAAATGTAAAAAAATTGGAAAAAAATAACAAATTTAATTTTTCTTTTGATAATGTTTCCGTGATATATAAGTCAAACTAAAATCTTTTAAATATACACGAAAAGTTTAAGTCCTCCTCTATTCGACGCCGTTTTAAAATTAAAAATCGATGCAGAAACAACGCAGTAAAAAATTTGTTTGTCCGTTAAAAAAAATAAATCCAAAAAATTATTTTTTATGGATAACTTCCGATTTTGAGGGTGTTGAAAATTATTATTATTATTTATTTATTTTGGAACCTTCTACAGCAAAACTTAAGTCTTAAAGTAGCAGAAGTATACTAATAGTTATGTTAACATTTATAATAAGAAATTGTAGGTACAGTAGAAAAACTTTAACTAGATAATGAGAAAATTAGAGTAAATAGAACAATAGTTGTTTGAACAAAAAATAGAATAAATTAAAAACTGTTAAAATAAATATACATATGTATGCCAAAGTATAAACCATTTTCATTTTCAGTTATAATTAATTGTTATATTGATACTTTAATTGAATTGTAGCTAAGAATAATGTTGAAAAATTTGCCTTTTAAAAATTAAAGCGTTGCTAATTCCCCTGCTATGGGTGGGATAGTATTCCAAAGACGTATCGTGGATATAAAAAATTGCCAATTTGGTATTAATGTTTTATTTCTGAGCGGTATTATCGCTTTGTTTTTGCCGAAACGACTGAAACGAAGAAACTAACAAGTTATTGAATGTTACGTTAAGCCTTTCGAATATTCCACAGCCGTAGGTTAAGATAGGAAACAGGTAAGTTTTTGCAAGAAGTAGTCTGATCCTAAAAGGCGGGCAATATTGTGTAGGCCATAAAGTACGGAGCATCGAAAATGTTTTCCCGCAAGCTATTGAGACGTGATCCGACCAGGTTAGTGTGCTATTGAATATAATTCCTAAGTTCTTAGCTTTATTAACGATTTCAATTTTCTGGTTGTCAACAATAACATTTGGTGTTTCTATTATTTGTTGGGATCTTTTATGGATTAAAAGACATTTTGATTTCCTAGGGTTAAGGCTCAGGCCGTTGATTGCAGCCCATGACGATATTCTTTTTAAATCTTCATTTAGTTTATTTTCGAAGTCTTCTTTTTTGTTGCTTATGTATATTTGCACGTCATCTGCATACATTCTGATATTGCAGTGCATCAGCTGATTTGGCAAATCGTTGGTATATATTGAAAAAAGTAAAGGCCCCAAAATTGAGCCCTGTGGGACTCCCCTAATGACAGGCAGAGAAGTTGATGTAGTTAATGAGTTGAGCTCTACGTATTGTTCTCGATCACTGAGATAAGTGCGTATCAACTTGGCAGACGTAGAAGAGAAATGCATAATTTTTTCTAGCTTTTGAAGCGAGATAGTGTGGTCAACGGTATCAAAGGCCTTAGAATGGTCTAGTAAGACCATCAAAACCATATGACCATCATCTAGCTCTTTTCTGATGTCTTCTGCAACATCTACGAGGGCTGTGACACAACTATGTCCGGCGCGAAAACCAGATTGTTTGTTTGTTAGGAGTTTTTTATCACCAAGATATTCTGTTATTTGTTTATGTAAAAATTTTTCAAAAGCCTTTGATAAATAGGGCAGTATAGTGATTGGGCGATATTCTGAGGTTGATTTAGGGATAGGGCGGACTTTCGCCAGTTTCCACATTTTTTGATAAGTGCTAGTTGTGATTATAAAGTTAAAAATATGTGTTATAAATGGCAAGATATACGGAAGAAGCATTTTAAGGAACGCTGGATGAATTTCATCAACTCCTGTAGCCAATGATTTGATGGAAACGCAGCTTCTCAAAACATCAAAATCACTAACACAATCAAAGTTTAAAAGCCTACTTGGTGGTTTGTCATCCTGTAACTTATTGTAAAACAAGTGATTAGCAGGTGGCATTGGGATCTCAATAAAATTTCTATTAATGATATTTGGATCTGAAGTCGGGTGAACATCAACGCGCTTCCCCTGAACGATCCCAATTTCTCTAATAGTTGTCCACGTTATCTTTACACTTGCCGAATTTTCAAATTTGTCTGCTTAATACAATGAGTTCGTTTGTCTGATTGCTTTGGTTGCGTCTTTTCTAGCCAATCGATAGTTTTCATATAATATATTTGTGTTATATTTCTTCCAACGCCCGTAAGCAACATCGCGCTCTTTCATTAATCGATTAAGATGCGAAGTAAACCATGGCTTATGTTTACTTTTAATAACCTTCGTTTGTAGTGGTATAACTAAATCATACAAGACCAATACATGGTAGTTCAAAAACGCTAACTGATCGTCGACTGTTGAGTAATAGTATATTTGACTCCAATCTATCTTGAAAATCTCTTCTTCCAATATATTTCGATCGGCTCGATTGAAGTTACGAAAATTTATTATGTTATTATGAGGATGAATTGGTATGTTATATGTCAAAAAATGAGATCATGTTTGGAAAAACACGATGCTGATAATTGATCATACATCAAAATATTGGACTCGTTGGAAACAAAGAACAAATCAAGTAAAGTAGAGGCAGTTGATGAGAAGTGTGTTGGGATGCATATATTAGTTGGACTAAGGCCCAGAAATTTCATATTTTCAATCAAACTTGAATCAGATAGCAGGTCGGAATTGAAATCGCCAGCTATTATTACCTCCGTATAGAGTGGCGTTAGTTCTTCAATTGTGTTATAAAAATGAGACAAATCAATTCGATTATTTGGTCTGTACACGCTACCAATTAGGAATTTTCTTCCCTCACAACAGATCTCTAGGAATAAATGTTCAACTTTATCACTGGTTGTCTTGTTATTTGTGCTTTTAATTTTGCTAGCCAATTCGGATTTTATGTATATTGCTACTCCATCCTCTCTGTCATTTCTGTACATCGTGTACCAATTCATTGACACTATAGTGTCTGTAATAGAGTCGCGAAACCAGGTTTCAGATATGCATATAACATGTATACCAGAATTTTCAAATATATGACGAAATTCATCGATTTTGTTAATAAGGCTTTGTGCATTAATGTGGCAAATGTTAAGTTCCTGTTTTTGTTTACAAAGGATTTTTAACATATTGGCAGTAACGTCTTTAGAATGAGATCTACTATTTGCTGTTTGAATCATATATAAAATTTTGAGACTGGAATTTACTTTTAGCAACGCTAATTTTAGCTACAATTATTTTCTTTGTTATAATAATGATGTAAGCGATATGTTTAATGATTATATAATTACAAAATTTACATAATAAATTAGTGACAGTGTTAATACTTGTATAACATATACGTTTTAACATGATAATAATTGAATACTTTTGACAATAATGGAAGATAATGTTTATTTTTTGTAAATATATTAATCTCGAAAAAACTTTTGGAGTTGTTCAAAAAATTCTATATGTATTGGGTCATCAGAACCTTGTACTTTTATATAAACCAGACCACGAAGAGTATATACTGTTTTTATAAGATTGGCCTTTTTCATTTTCATCGCTTCCTGCAAAATTTTATGATTTTGTGGCGTTAAATTTTCATTAATATATATGGACTTGTCGCTATCAAAACCGGCATGTTTAAGGCACAATGTTGTTTTGTTATCGCGTCTGCATTTGGCTATTGTTCTTAAAAGGAAATTTTTTTCATATGGCGAATGCATTTTCACGATTATGGTATCATCTTTAGGTGTATATGTTGCATTGTCTTTATAGATTTTATTAAGTCTGTAAGCACTATCTACTTTGGGAGTTGTTACATTTAAATTATTGCATATTAAGCTAAAAATGTCTAACAAATTTTAATTTTTATAGTGCGTTATACCACAGATTCGTACACTACCAGCCACAACAGAATTATCTTGTTTATTTAATTGTCTTTTTATATCAATTATTTCTGTTTTAATATTTTTTATCTCAAAAGTTTCTAATTCTAGATTGTTTACACTCTCTTTTAATTCCCTAATAGTTGTATTTTCTATTAGTGTGACTCTTTCATTCAATGAATATAAATCAGTCTGTAGGGAAGTGAATCTCTTGTCTATTTCACTTAAGAGTTCTTCTTTACACTCTTTAAATTTGTATTGAAATTTTTCAAATTATCTACTGAGCTAGACCTACAAGTCTTACTAAGCAGGGTTGTCAGATATGGCGATTTCTCGCCAAATATGGCGATTTTTCAGCTTGTTTGGCGTCAAAATTTTTGATTTGGCGACATGGCGATATTTCTGGCGATAAATAAATTTGCTGGCGATTTTCATGGCTATTTTTTAAACAAAATTGATCTTCAAAATTTTTATAATTCAGGAAAATTACGTTGTTGAAAAAGTATTTTCAAAAACAAATCCCATCAAAACTCTTCTCCAAGAAAATAAAACAATTATTTTCTTATATTAATTATAGTCATTAATGTGTTTTGAATTTGGATGAGAAAAATTTACAAGAAATAATTTTGGCGATTTTATTTCTACTTTTGGCGATTTTCTGCTAAATTCATATACGATTATTTTATAAAAATTTATATTAAAAAAAGTTTTATATAAAAACAAAACTTATTATCAAATATATATTAAGAAAAACTACATAAAACTGGTTTTGGCGACTTTTGGCGATTTTTAAAATCTATTTGGCGAAATAGGTCGGTAAAAATCTGACAGCCCTGTTACTAAGTCGTTTTTCGGGAGTAAAAAAACTTGCTATTTTGTAACAGCGTGTTATTAAAAAATATTTCTAAATTAAAATTTTTATCGATATTTCGATGACGTTTATTTTTATTTTTTTTCAAATGCACAAATATTCTGTGCAAGTTTACGGGCCTAAATTGTCTAGTATATTTATATTAGTTGTGCAAATGAATTTTCCAACATTTTTGAAAGAGTGGAAACATGCACAGATTGAAAGGGCTTTAAACGTTTGCATGAGAACCCTTAATATCATTTTAAATTAAAATTTATTAAACCATTCGATATATTAATTAATAAGGAAATTTTTTTTTATTTTTAGTGTTACACAAAATGCATTGCACAGTTAGCGGGCACGGTAAGTAAAACAAATCAAACTATAAAAAAGTTTATGAATTTTTTATGTTGCGTTTTGCAGTCATCGCCTCATATACTTATTTGTGGTTTTCACGAATAACCTTATATGTCTGAAAACCACTTGTAAGCGCCCCATCCATTATACAATATTATTGAATATGTTATTGTACATATTATTGACGTTTAGACCTATACTATACAATAAATTTCGCAACATTTTCAAACAAAATATTTCCCTGACGGTAAAAAGTAAACATAACACTTAACATGGTTGCCAACACATTGATTGTGCAATAAAGATCAAATGCCTTTTTATTTTGGCCAATATATTTATTGTGCCACCTTCTAATATGACATACATACACATTGGCGATATTATTGTACAATATGAAAAATTACACAATTGTATTGTACAATTGTATTAGAGGAATGTCAAAACCTTCTATTTCAAACTGTAAGCTACATGTACAAGAGACTTCACATTCTGAGTTTATGTTGGAGCTAGTTAACTTTTCCTTATTGCATCGGAACTAGAGAGAGAAATTTGTATGGAAAAAAATTTTTGAAACGCATTTGCATTAGTTTTCATACATATTTGAAACGTTTAGAAACGAATTTTTTTACAAAATCTGCCTATAAAAGTAATATTTTCTTCTAGTGCAGAGTTGGTGACAGGAATACTAAACGATTAAATGCTTGCATAGTAATTTTTTAAATGGTTTGTGGCTTCAATAACTAAACAATTTAATAAAATGTGCTAAAAAGTTCTTACAACCGTGTGAACTGAAAATTTTTGTCTGACAACGTTGGCAGAAAAAGCATTGTCAGTCAATTTTAATACTACCTGCTGACGAAAAATTGTCAGACATCTCACAATCATGTGAACACATCACGTTGCCACTGTCAGATTATTGTCAGACATATTTTAATTGTCAGATGTGTGAAGTTTCTGCATCTGACAATGGCGTAATTGTCAGAGACTTCTTTATATTGGCAGCACTGCACAACCCTTTTTTAGGGAACGAGGAAAATAAAAGAAAACTATGCAGCTAAAATAGTTAAAATTGCTTCTCTATGTTTAATACTAATTTATATTTTCACTTATTAAAGTTAACACAAGCACAGATGATAAATAATTGATAATTTCTGTTAAATGTTCTGAGTCTGGCTGTGCCAAACAACAGATCTGACAGTTTTTGCATCTGACAATCGTGTGAACTGCCAATTTTGTTACTGACAATATTGTCATACAAATTTATTGTCTGCCAATAAATTGTAAGCTTTTCTAACAACTTTGATACAACCGTTTGAACTAACAATATACCTTGTTCTGACAATTTTTTATTGTTAGTAAATCGTCAGCACATTGGCAGATCTGACAATATTGTAAGATCTGACAATCGTCTGTACAGGGCTTGACTGTAACTCAAATTGTATGTATGATTTTCTGCCTTTGTATACCGAAGATAGATTTCAAGTACTTTTATTTCTTAGTCCCATTCCGAAATTTCGTTCGTTATGCCGAAAAATAAGAACCCTGAAAGTTATAGCCCTTAATATTATTTTTAAGTACTTTCCTAAAGCGTGAAAAGAGTTTTCATACAAAATAAACGTAAAAATATTAAGTTTTTCTTAAAAATTCTATCGGGTAAGTTCTGTATTTCATGTGGAATTAAAATATGCGGAATTAACAAAGCATTGTTGTTATAAATATTAATTTATAACTCAGTTTACATTGTACTTGATCTCGGTTTGCTAGGAATAAAAAAATATCTTCAAAAGTGCTTATAACGACGAAAGTGTAACTTGTACTGGTGAGTTGGTACGGGTCACTGTAGTTGATTTTCTACCTAATACTTACGTGTTTTTTTTTAATCAATTGTATAAAATATGTAGTTAAAAGATTTGTTGGGAACTTAATTTCCTACAAAAATGTTATATATATATAGACTAAATTTCTTATGGCGTTTTCTTTTCTACAAAAAAATGTTGCATTGTTTGCACTTTTTAATGAAAATTTGCAATATAATCATTTTTCGAGGAAATGAAATTGTTAGAAATGATTGTATCATCTCTCACGAAGGTAAATTTTTGCTTTAAAGGAATGCTAAAGTTAAACAAAATGTTATATATTTTTTTTAAAGAAAACGCCATTAGATTAGTATTTCTTGAGATATTAAACTTTAACTTATGGGTACTATAAAATGTTTTTAAAAATAACTTTATACTAGTCATAAGTTAAAGTCTAATATCTCAAGGAAGTATTAAATTTTAACAATTCGGAAAAAATAAAATTAATTTTTTCTTAGATGATATTTCCATGAAAAAAATATAAGTCAAAATAAAATCTTTTAAATGCAAGGAAAGCTTAAGTCCTCCTCTATTCGGCACCGTTAAAAATTGGTGCAGAAACAACGCAGTGAAATTTGGTTTTGTCCGCGAATTCCCAAAAGATCGTTTTGTATTGATATCTTCCGATTTTGAGGTGTATTGCAATTTTTTTAAATCGCAAAACGATCTATTCAACTAGACCTATAAGCCTCACTAACTCACTTTTCATGAGTATTTTTAAATACTAAAATTAGTCCCCCCCTATTATGAATGCCGTCGTCGACGTCACATCAACAAGACTGTAAAAAGTTGTCACTTGTCTCTTCGTTGTCGACAACAATTGATTACTACTGACAGTCTTTTACAATAGAGTTGTAAAAGAATCGAGTATTTGGGTATTGAGTACTCAATACCGCTCGTTTTTTGAGAACTCGATACCTAAAAGTAGTTACTCAATACTTTCAGAGTTGAGTTTTCCTGCAAAATAGATTGTAAATTATGAACGAAACTGGTAAAAAAAATGTAAATATAAAGTATAAAAAATTACTGCATTACAAATATAACTTTTACTTAAATAAGCCCTAGTACAACATAATAAAAATTTGTATTTCAATGTTAAAAAGTTAATCAACTATAATGTTCACGAATAACATGGCAGTTTTTTAAATTTTTATTTAAAATCATTCTGCAATTCAAGAAAACCGTTAAAGTATCGAGTATTCAAAAGTATCGACATTTTACAACACTATTTTACAATTTCCTGAGGCTTCTGAAATTATCTGAGCATGTTAATATTAGTCAATTGTTGTCAACAAAGAGTGATAATCTTTTTATGTCGTGTTGATGTGACGTCGACGTCGCCATTCATAATAGGGGGGAATATATTTACAAAGGTCAAAAAACATAGAATAACTATGAAATCAAGGCCCCTAGAATGCCACAAACAAATTCAAATTAGTCCATTATATTTCCAACAAATTTTACATTCATATAAAGAATGGAATTTGCTAACAATAACTTAAGATCAACAAAAATGTGCAGTCGCTGTTATTTATTGATGAAAATCACAGATATGAGCAAATAAATTTAAGACTTTAAAACACATTTTTATTTGAATTTTTAGGTCACAAAAAAAGGTGAACTGAGTGTGTCCAAAGCAATCGCACAAATACCCATAATATTGCCTCCAGAAATTCAAGACAATGCAAAAGCAGCACTAAGTGCATGTAAGGATATACGTAAGTGCAAAAACATTAAAATCTACACATGTAATTTTAGAGATGTGTATTAAAATAAATATTTTTATAATACAGAAAAGGACTATAAGGAATCATGCGATCGTATATTCTATGTTACCAAATGTGTACGAGATTTTGAGCCGTCAGTATTTAAATTTCCATAAAATAAAAATTTTTATTATAAATAAACTTACTCTGTTTTTGTGTTTTATTTTTACCCTAAAAAAATAAGTTTATTATGTTCACAGCTATTTTGCGTAAAAGTTTTCGAAATGTTGTTGTAACACAAACCTGTTGCGAATTTTTATTTTTATCATTTTGTTGTCTGATAGCTTCTTCTTCGGCTTTTTGTAAAACATCATCGATAAATTCACCAACCACAGCCATTTTAGATGAATCACTTTTGAATTCTAATATACGATTCTGTAATGGATTTTCTGCTACATTGCCAGCCACCTGGGGATGTGGCTCCTTTGCGTTATTGGAGCCTTGCTGCAAGCCATCATCTGTATCGGGTGAAGCAGGGACATCACTAGCAAAATGAGCACGCATTCTTGTATATTTTAATTAATTTTTGTTAATTTCACAAATATTATATTATTTTAATTAAAAACACTTCTTAACTTTTATATTTTTAAAATTAAAATTGTTGTGCCCAAGATGTTTACTGCTTGCTGTATCTACATATAAACTACTTCTGTACATTGAAAAATATATATATTTTTTATGTGTCTTCTCTTTACTCACTCGTCTCTTTGTGTGTATTGGCTTTTTACCCACAAATGCGTGTTGAAACATTACTTTTCAAACCCCCACCCAATTATGCATACACCAACTTCAGCCTTATTCCACCCTTAAATGTGTTTTTTTTTCACACCCAATGGGGAATGTTACCAAAGGTACATTATTTGAAAGGAGTATGTATTTTTTTATTAACAATGTATATTTCAATGAGGGAGTAAGCGATACCGATATATCGGCGATACTTCAGATTTTCCGATACATCGGTGTCGGCGATATTTTACTGTGGATACGACGATACTTTTAAAATTTTTTTCAGTTATTTTTAACAAATTATATATTTTTTGTTAGTTTTACTACGAACTAAATTCATTTCGTTATTTTTTAAATCTTATTAATATCAATTTTAAAATTAATAATATTTTGCGCTGTTATTTTGTAAAAAATAATTTATTTTTTTTGTTAATTTTACCATGAATTCAAATTTAATAATTTGTTTTTTAAATCTTATTCCCAGCAAAAAAGACACAAGACTTATTGTAAACTATAAAATACGCTTTATATGAAAATATAAAAATGGGTAGGTTTTCAAACAAATTGTTGCAAAAAAATACGCAAAATTTCAAAAAATCTGAATAAAATAAAAAATTTTATTTTTTTGACGATATTTCCAGGAAATATAAGTAAAAAAAAATCTTTTAAATATGCACGGAAAGCTTAAGTCCTCCTCTATTCGACACTGTTTAAAAATTAAAAATCGCTGCAGAAACAACGCAGTGAAAATTGTTTTTGTCCGTGAAGTCCCAAAAAATTTTTGCTTTATCGATAACTTCCGATTTTGAGGGTGTACTGCAATTTTAAAATGGCAAAATGATCTACTCAACTAGACCTACAAGCCTCACTAAGTCGTTTTTCACGAGTAAAAAAACATGCCATTTTGTAACAGCGTGTAATTAAGCTATTAAGTTATTTAGAAGAATATTAGTTTATAAATGTCCTTTAAAAAATCGTCTTTTAAAAAGCATAGTATTTTTTTAAATTATAAAGGAATTACAAATTTTTACTTCTACTTTCTACTAATTATCTGTATATTTTTAATATAGATTCTTTGGAAGCAATGAAAATGTAGTTCCATAAAAATGACTTCCAATATTTTATACTGGGCTAATATTAATTTTAAATATTAATAATCTCTTACACTGTAATTTTGTACAATAAGAAATTTGCCGTTCTTGAGTATTGTTAATTGAAGCTTGAACTCAATTTCAATATTCGTATCGGAATCGGCGATATTTGTTTTTAAATATCGGTATCGGATCAGCAAAACGGCGCATCGTTACTTGCCTAATTGGAATAACACTGCTTTACAACCACAAGGTATACATTTTCTAATGCATTCCTTGATAAAGGTACATTTGTATTTTTCGATGTATACATATGTACTTCTCTTTGAAGCGTCATCCAGAGTCAAAGGCTGGTTCGATTAAAGATTGAAAGACTACTAAATGACGCATCGAGTAGTGTATAATCGGCTTTACTCGGATAAAAAATGACTGAGTTATAGTGGATCAAAGATAAAATTTTATGAAATTTTCAACTTTTTACCAATTGTTGTCAATTCGGAAGTAGTTTTGTACCACAAAAAATAATATCTATAGTTTTATAAGTTTTATACTAGTCCATTCGACTACAAAACCGTTAAAACAAAATGGACTGAAATCGGATGGAAACTAAAAATTCTGGTATGTGATGGAAATCGTTCGATTTAAATCGGCGCCGATTTCAAAAACTGATTCTACTAAAAGATGACTTATTTACCCCTTTTATTGTTTTTAAGGCTAAGAATATTTTATTCGAATATATATTCTCGGTACAGAACAATAAAAAGTGTAAATAAATCATCTTTTAGCAGAATTTGTTTCTGAAATCGGCGCCGATTTAAATCGACAAAATAAATTTGGCGGTCACTTTCGCCATTTTATAAACATGTTTGTCAAAAAAGTCCATATATTTATGAAATAACGTGTACTTTTAATTTCCCGCTTTCACCGGAAATTTTTGAGATTTTCTCGAGAAAACGGGAAATTGAAAGTAGACTTTTCCCGGGAATACCGCATTCCCAAACCCTACACGAGACGGAAGATATTGTGTATCTAAAATTTGATACTCACACGATAGACGAGTACAAAACGAAATAACAATTTTTAACTGTTTGCTTTCAAATTCATTTTCTTCCGCAATTAGGACAAATTTGTATTTCTTAAAAAATAATTGATAAATTTATAATTTTATACACGAAAAAATTACAAATCCACTTTTCATACATATTAGCTGGGCGCAGTATTTGATGCAAATGGTCTTGCGGAAGTGTAAATGCAAAACAACAACAAATTGCACCAAATTTCATGAAAAAGCTACAATATTTTGCATTTGCACTTTCGCAAGACCATTTTCATCAAACGCTGAACTCCGCTATTATTTAAAGATTTTATATATTTTGCACCTTGCTTCTGCAATTTTGAACCACTTTTCCAAACAAACACATGCACAAACACGCGACAGGCAAACAGAACATTTCATTTACGCTTTTATTTATAAAGTGCCAAATAAACTACGCAAGCGGTTTGCCAAACATGACCGAAATTTACGTTTGTACAAGCCTGTTGTGTAATATATGGCCCTGTTTTGTGTTTAACAAGCGGCTTGGCAAGCCGTTTAAAGAAAAATCAAACAATTTAAATATTTTGAATTTTGAATACTGAATTTGTGGAAATCTGCTTGTGTAGTCTATTGAGAAGGTGGCGTCTCATAATGTCGAGTGACATAATGTCCATGTACATTATGTCACTCCAAAAAGTATCATAAAATCCATGGACATTATGACACTTTCAACAATGTCATAATGTCCATGAGTGCAGTGTCGTAAGGTCCATGGATATTATGACACTTTTTAGAGTGTAAAGATTTTTGCAAAGCCGGCCTTCGCCTGAGCTTAAATGTTTCCCCTCTTAGCACATCGAATAGCGGCTTCGCTAACGTGAGATTATCTTTTTAGTCGGGCGAAAATCCTTAAGCCCTAATAAAGGCCGCTATGCAAAAATCGTTACTCAGGGAAGCCACTTTTCGATATATTGAGAGGAGAAAACCCTTAAGACCGGCCGAAGACCAGCTATGCAAAAAGCTTTACTCAGCGAAGCCGCTTTTCGATATACCTAGAGGAAGAAATCATTAAGCCCGGCCGCAAGCCGGCTACTCAGAGCATCTTTAGTAATTAAATTAAAATTTCTTAAAATTTTCAATTTGTTTCCAAATATTTCTTTAAGTCGACATACTTTATGCATTGGTGCACTATTTCAACATATTTGTTGGCGTCAGTTGACTTTATTTCCTACCATGGTAGCCCGATTCAAGAATATGAAAAACATATAAGCATATAAATATGTATGTATGTTTTAATTCGTTTTCATATTTAAAAGTATTGACAATTTGACACATTTAAAAGTGCCCATACCTACTGTCCATAATAATAACAATAATAATAATAATAATAATAATAATAATAATAATAATAATAATAATAATAATAATAATAATAATAATAATAATAATAATAATAATAATAATAATAATAATAATAATAATAATAATAATAATAATGTCATAAAGTCATGGACATTGTCACTGGACATTATGACATGCCACCATTGAGAAATTAGTTCATATGCAAAAAAATTTTCATAGAGCGAGGTCGTCTTGAAAATTTAAAATTAGTGATTAAGTGAAAAATTTATGCTTGTACGATCAAGTTTTCTGTAGTCTGTGCAAAAATGAAAAAAGTATGTTCGCCATAGCACAAGTTTCGTGCGTTGTGCGGATTAGGCTTCTCATACTTTCGACGCGTTTCTATATCTAGGTGAACGTTAGTGCGCCAGCCCAAGTTCCGGCCACAGAGTGTGTATATTTACACGAAACTATTCGAGCAGTTTTACCCCCTCATAACTTTGCTCCACTTAATCATAAAATAATCAAACTTGAAACATACGGTCGGTCTCCCTAAAGACGTAACTTCATAAGTGAAATTTGAAAGCTCTACACTAAAGGATTACCGATATATTACAGTAAAAAAGTGCATATTTTAGTACATATTCACTGAGGGAGTCAGTACATAGTATATATTCACTGACTTCCTCACTGACTCATCAATAATATTGAGCACTTCTACTATACATACATATATAGCTTCCACTATATATAGCTATATACATATAAGCTTACAGGTTACCTAGAAATGAGATGGTATTGCACCTATCAAGAACTTGCTCCTTATTTTGATCTCAGTACTTTTTACGGCCGAAATTTTTGGATAGGAACTTGGCCTTATTTTCACATTTATGTTTTTGTGCGGATTCAAGTTACATGAAACGCTTTTTGCGCGCCAAGTTTTTTCTTTTAATCAGCTGTAGTGTAGATATTTTTGTCAAATAAAAATAATTTTTCCAAGAATGGAATGTGAAATTCTGATTTTAAGAGAATTTGTGGAATTCATTGAGCTTAAGCATTCATTCC
Organism: Panzeria rudis; assembly: GCA_956483635.1. Lineage (NCBI taxonomy): Eukaryota > Metazoa > Arthropoda > Insecta > Diptera > Tachinidae > Panzeria > Panzeria rudis. The sequence continues at coordinate 39,570,907 of OY101451.1, read as the reverse complement.
TTGAGTTATGCATTCCCTGCGTTCACTGAGTTTATGCATCCATTGCACTTGCTTAATAAATTGATCAAACTAATGCTAGGAACACAACTGGGACGAACGACGAATTTTTGGTCGCGAATATTCGTCGCCAAAAATAAAACACATTTGTGTATATGAAAATACACACAATAACGGCTTGGGGCGAAATTCGTCTTACGCGGCGAACTCTGAATAGATTTATTTCTATTTCTTACGCTGGCGAACGACGAACATATCAGTGACCAAGTGACCATGTTTGGTTTTAGTTTTCAAGTGTTTTACTAAATAAAGATAATTTTTGCTTTAATTATTTTTTTTATTTTTATTTTTAGGCATTTGAAGTAAATATAGATAATAATTAACTATAAAATGTGGTGTTAGCTGTGTTTTTGCTAATGTTTAATTATTCAAGTATGTATTATTTTTTTAATACGGTCACACTTTGCACTAACAGTAAACAACTTTATCAATTGTAACAGCTGTTGCGTTTTCGTCGCTATTGTGCCTCATACGACGAATTTAGACAGCGAATTTTTATCGAAGAATTCGTCGTGCTGGACGAAATTCGTCGTTCGTCCCAGTTGTGTTCCTAGCATAATAAACATAACAGAGATGAGACTCAGTACCAGCGTTGCCAAATGTGCAGATTTATCTGTATTTTGCAGTTTTTCTAAGCTTGAGCAGTTTTGCAGTTTTTTGCTTAAAAACCCAGTTCTTCTACAAATTGTGCAGATTTTGCATTTTTCACATTTTTATTTTTTGCTCTCAAATTGTTTATATTAATTCCAATTTTTAGTCATAATTTTACTTTTTTAATGCGGCAATGTAATGCAAGGGAATTCACACTCATTTAGGTCTAAGAAAGTTGTGTTTTTTCTTATGGAGTTTATTATTATAGTTCATATGCACGTACATTATTTCAGAATTCTCTTGTAGACATTTTTAATGATTTATACAAACAAAAAGCTATACTTTCTTTCCCCAAAAAAATAACTTTATACTTCGAATAAAACAAAAACTTAAATACGAAAGCCAAAATTTCAATTACTCTATTTGTTGAATTTCGCTCCTTACGTTTTTAAGCAGATTCTGAAAAAATTAATCGATTTCCCTGTGCAATTTGTAGAAATTTTATATTAAATGTATCATATTGCAACTGATAGACTTCCTTTTCATATAATTCAAAAAGTTATACATTTGGAGTGCCACATTTTCCTAACTTCCGAGATGGTAAAACGTACCAATTTGGCACTTTTTTGCTTGTTTTTCGTTTTCATCTATAAAATTTTAAAATTCCTAAAGGTGAGTTTACATCTGTATATATTTGCGCCGGACGCGTTCGCCGCAAATATTTGCATCTCATTTTAGGTAGTGTGGACGTGTGCGACACACAGAAACAACGCAAGAATTTTCGTCACATTCAACGCACACGATCCGTACCTTGTTGGTTTTTTGACGAACAATACAAAAATTTGCGCCGCAGGCTGTTCTGATGTGGACGCATTTTAAGAAAGAGTGCTATGTTTTAATAAGAAAAATTTTAAAATAAATAATGAATGTATATACTATACCCAGCTAAAAAAGTTATATATGGACCATATATTGGTAGTATAAGAATATATATGTGTATGTATGGATTATATATGGAAATGTATGGCATCATACATGAAGAAGTCTCCGATATGTGGCTGCATATATCCACCCATATATGAATAATTTCCAAGTATATCGACTCATATATGAGACCGTATATACATATATTAGTCATACATGGACTCATATATAATAATATTTCCATATATGAAAGCACATCCTTGCATAAATACATATCTGTACGCATATTGTCATTTTTGCCATCATGACAATTAAAATTAAAAATTATTCAAAAATAAATAATACAAAAACTTTATTTTACAAACGCTTAACATGAAAATTAGCTATACATTTTTAAATAAAGTAAAATATCGCAAAAAGGTAAGTAAGTACTTCGCTGTTCGCGTTTGTAAAAAATAATGGTAAAAATATTAATGATTAATTTAAATTCCATATTTCTAAAAAAATCGGCGAATAAAAGATGCGACAAAAAGTAAACAAATATGAGGACATTTGTTCACAAAACTAATGCTGGGAGTATTCATAATAATTGCTTGCTTTCTGGATATGCTCAAAAGGATTTAGGAAGACTATGGAGATAATAGAAGACGCATTATAGGTAATAAATAATAGGATTAATAAAATGCAGGGTTTTAATGTTTTTTTAAATTTCAGTCTGAAAACTATGCCCTAATTCGAGCCAAGGTGAAGCCATATCCGAAAGTGTGTTTATTTTATTAAACTTTTTGCCAAGCCTAACAAATAAGGTGTATATATAAGCGAATTCAAGTCTATTCGCCGTATCTCCTATTGTCAAGTACCATAAATATAAAGAAACTTCAATTTTGTATGTATGGTCTTTGAGAGCATAGCTGCCAGAAATGACGATTTTTTACGATATGACACAAATACGATATGACATACTGTGTTGTCATCTCGTAGGTTTTTTACGATATGCCAACATTGTCAAAGCCATACACCATGCATGGTTTTCTCAGTGTTGTCATATTGTAAAAAACCTATGATATTACAACACAGTATGTCATATCGTTTTTTGTGATATCGTAAAAAATCGTCATTTCTGGCAGCTATGTTTGAGAGTGAGAGTTACGCCAAATTTGTCTTACGTGCTCACGATTATACTATTATAGTATTAACTTTTATCTTTACTTATCAATGTTTTTAAAGTACACATCGATATTGTTGCGTAAAAAGGATCAATCTGTTGTTAAAAATGGTGTGACATTTTCCCTTTTTACCAACCCCATCGATATCGTGAAATATTTATGGCAAATAAATGAAAAAAATTACATACACATATTCGTATTAATAAAAAAATTCAATAGGTTGGTATAAAATACATACATATATGAAAATGTATATATGATCATATATGTCCGTCCATACACCCTCAATTTTCGGATCTGAAGCATATATGAGTTTCCATATATGTTTCATATATAACTTTTTTAGCTGGGTATTTTGGATTTTTGTGTGCAGTTTTTTCACGTGAAAATAAGTTTTTTTATTCTAAATTTGCAGTTTTTTTAAGTTATGGCAACGCTGCTCAGTATATAAAAGTATTCGATAACTGCAATACATATTTTGTTGATGAAAAAAATGTGGTAAAAAATTAATTTTCATATATTTTATTCTTGAAAATATTTGTAAACTTTATTATGAATGTTTTTTTTTTATTATTAGAAAACCTTTTTAATAAAAAAGATTTCTGTAACATTAAATTAAAACAGATAATAACTTCAAAACGGCTGAACCAATTTTCCTTAAACATAATTTACTAAATTAAAATCGATCTTGCCGCTTGGGAGCCACACAGAAAAAACTAAATTTCTTTTTCTGTAAAGGAATTCAATGATATAGTAAATACATATTTTGCATAGAAACGGACCTACAAACAAATTTTTAAGTAGACAAAAATATCTCAACAATTTCATTGCAAAAACATGTTTTTTTTCAGTAAACAAATTGTTTAAATTTATAAACCAATTTGTCTAAAAATATTAACAAATTGCAAACGAAACAATTTACTAAATCAAACAAAAAGATTTACTGTATTTTCTGAAAAGTATCAAACAAAACTTTTGTCTGAATTTATTAAACAATTTGTCTAAAAATATTAACAAATATTAAACAAAATAGTTTACTTAATCAAACAAAAATATTTACTGGATTTTTTGTAATATACCAAAAAAAATTTTTGTCTGGGTCATCATCATCATCCATTAAGCATTTATGAAATTTAACCATAGATTACTAACTAGACCCGTCGCGTTACGACTTTATTTTCTAATGTGGTTTTTAATTTGACTATCTCTTTCGTATTCTGCCTGTTCATGGGATCCGATACGGAATTGGATTGGAGGGTACACAGAAAAAACTATAATTCGTATTCTATTACTAAATTCATAAATTCAAATATTTATTTTACAGAAATGGGACCTATCGTAAAATTAAACACTAAAATTCGTAAATATTTAATAAGAAAAAAATCGAATTTTTTTCTATCAAAATTTTGTATTGGAACATCTAAGAACCAAAGAAAAAATAATCAAATTTAAAAACAAATTCAAACACATGTGTGTTAAAATAAAAACCTATGATAATTTTTTCTGTGTAGGAAAAATTTGTTCCACCTATTAAATGCATAAATTACAGGGCTCCTGAGCTACAATCCATGAACAATTAATTCCGATTCTTAACGGAAATTTCGCAATCCAAGTATAAACGGATTTCATGAATGCAATCAACCGGTTTTGTAGAGAAAACGATACCAAAACAATCCGTATTGAATTCTGTGAACAGGCTGATAATCATAGTACACACAAAAAAATATACCAAAAATATTTTCTATCAACCTCTTGTTTGAAATTATTTTTATATCTTATTAATATTTTTGTCCGCTTCTAACAACAGTTTTGTTAGATATTAATTTTTATAGTAATGTTGACAACTTTTAATTTTTAAATCAAAATAGAACCGAAAATATTTAGGTGTTATTATATTGTAAAGAAAAATAACGTTTTCAATATGTCGAAACTTTCTTATGCGTTTTGTTCTAGTAAACGACATTGTTTGCCATATACGAGTACGTTCATTTTTAAAATATTTAAATTTGTTAAAAAAATTTTGTGATTTTGGCTAAAATTTTGTTTAATAACATAATTATTTTAATTGAAAAAATCTGTGGATTTTTTCCAACAAATTTTGGTATTTGAATATACATACAAATTTATTTATAGGTCCTGAATTAAACAAAAAATTATTTGAATTTCACAAACACTTGTTCAAATTCAAAAAAATATTTTTTTGTGTGTAAGAATATTTTGCTTGTAAAACTGCATAACACATGATAAAAATATTCATTACGTAATCCCTGATGTAAGCAATATTTAGTAGCACCTAGTGATAATGCTTTGGCTTATTTTCCCACTAAGATTAACATAAGCTTGTCATAGGCTGTTTAATCGATGCGCTCTCGTTTAAAAAGTAAGCTGCGATGTCAGTACGTGTCGCTACTGTGCGATTACATAATACTGGAACTGTAAGCGAACTTGTTGTTGAAATATAGCCCGAAAGTATGCCACAATGTCTTACTTTGTACATGTAAGAGATAAATTCTATGAAATACAACGAAATTCTGGCATGTTAGATTACACGTACATTACAATCTAAGTACTTAGATTGCTCGCTTAGAAGGTCATCCTGACATCATTGATTACACTGTGTATGAATTCGACACTATTTTTTTCCTATAGGAGAGGCACCCGACGGGTAAACTTAATTCGAGTACGCTGATTTAAATGGCGTTTACCGTTTTTCAATGTTAGCTCTTAAAAAAAGAGATTTAAGATTTAAAATTTCAGTTTTTGGACCATTTTCATTGGATTAAAGGCGCAATTCTAAAGATAATTGGTTCATGGGTTCGCCATGCACTACAAATATACCTAACTAAAATTTGAAGAAATTGGTCCATTTTTATACATAGTCTTCATACAAGCATCCGCCAAAATTTCACATAAATGTCGATAAATCTCATTAACTGTTTTAGATTTAGCTCAAATTAAATATGTAGATAACTTATTATCGTAGAAATCATATTATGAATTTTGACCGTGATCGGTTTATTGTAATGGTTGCTACACGTCAAACAGCGTATACAAACTACGCATAGTGGTGTAAATTAGAAAAAAAGTGGTAATAAGTATAGAACTTCTAAACTACAAAATGGATTTGCATAAAAATTAAACCGATTGCAGAAGAGGAGTCAGGCTTTCAGAATCGTGTCCCCTTAAGTTTTTAGCTACACCAGGGGTAGAGATACAAGGGCTGAAAATTTGCTACCTCAGGTGTGAAAAACATTGTGCGGCTTGTAACTTTCGTAAATATTAACCGACTTGTAAAATTTTAGGCTCGTTGGCTTTTACTAGATAAAATAAAGTAAAAATGTGCTAGCAATTATTTTTGTATCTCTTATAGTTTAAGAGATATTTCACTTCGAAATTGAAATTTTTTGCCTCGACTATTGTTTTTTTTCTAATTTACACCACTATGCGTAGTTTGTATAACTGTTTGAAGTGTAGCAACCATTACAATAAACCGATCACATTCGAAATTCACAATTTGATTTCTACAATAATAAGTTTTCTATATATTTATGGCGGTTTCTTTTCTACAAAAGTGTGTTGCACTATTTGCCGTTTTTAATGAAAATTTGCAACATAATCATGTTTCGAAGAGTGAATTTATTAGAAATTATTGTATCATCCCTTACGAAGGCAAATTTTCCTTTAAAGGAATGTTAAATTGCATTTTTTTAAATAAAAAGTAAAAAACTTTCACATTTTTTTGTAGAATAGAAAACGCCATTAATTTGAGCTGAATCTAAAACAATTCATGAGATCTATCGACATTTAGGTGAAATTTTGGCGGATGCTTGTATGAAGACTAGGTGTAAACATGAACCGATTTCTTTAAATTTTAGTTAGGTATATTTGTAGCGCATGACTAACTTATGAACCGAATTTCGTCCAATTATCTTAAGAATTGCGCTTTTAGTCCAATGAAAATGGTCCAAAAAATTAAATTTTATATCTTAAATATCTCTTTTTTAAGAGCTAACATTGAAAAACGGTAAACGCCATTGAAATCAGCGTACTCGAATTAAGTTTATTCGTCGGGTGCCCCTTCTGTCGGTTTTTTCGACTAGCATAGTGTTATTATCTAGATACTTCGTTTCATTTACCAGTAATCAAACTTAATACAATCACATTCCTTTTGCTATCATTGTTGTTGTTGTTGTTATTTGTGTGTATGTCGTCATCGGCGTTGTTTTTTACATCACATGTTTTCTTACTGTTTTTTGTGTTTGCGTCCTAAATAAAAGTTAAACAAAAAATTCATTGATTCAGTAAAGAATATTTACTGAAAATGAAATTTATTTTTAGACAGACTTTTGTTTGACAATTTTTTGGTGATAATTTTTTCTGTGCACGATGTCAAAGACACACAGATTCAAAAGGATATATCTACACAGATATACAGACACACACTACAAACTTATAACAGCACTTTTTTCGGTCGGGGGTTAAAAATAATCTACGACAGAAACATTTTTATCGACAACACAGAAAAAACTAAATTTCATTTTATGTAAAGGAATTCAATGAAATCGTAAATATTTTGTCTAGGAACGGACCTACAAACAAATTTGTAAATATAGACAAAAATATCAAAAAAAAATTTTTCAAAATTTTTATAAATTGTAAACAAAACAATTTACTAAATCAAACAGAAAGTTTCACTAGATTTTCTAAAATATATCAAACAATATTTTTTTCTGAATTTATAAAACAATTAGCCTAAAAATACTAACAAATACTAAACAAAATAGTTTACTTAATCAAACAAAAATATTTAGTGGATTTTTTTTAATATATCAATCAAAATGTTTGTCTGGGTCATCGTCATCATCGTCATCATGCATTAAACATTTATGAAATTTCACTTTGTTAAATGTGTTCAAGTCTGAATATTTATCTAAAGACTCTAAAAGAATGAATGAGAATTAATTCAACGACATTAACGAAATGATTCACTCAAAAATCTTCAGTAAACAAACTTGGTACAATCGCATTCCTTTTGCTATCATTGTTGTTGTTATTTGTGTGTATGTCGTCATCGGGGTTGTTTGTTTACAGCACAGTTTTTCTTGTTGTTTTTTGGTGTTTGCGTTCTAAATAAAAGACGAACAAACAATTCATAGATTATGGACAAAACATTTTCTGAAAATTAAATTTATTTTTAGACAAACTTTTGTTTGAAAATTTTTTGCTGGTAACTTTTTGTGTGAATAGAATATAATGTCATCCCTGGCTATCAAAAACTTCTTCTTCTTTTATTGCAAATTCAGTTCTGAATATAAGCGATTACATGCAAGTAGTTTGTAAAAAAACTTATATACTACATATTGTTTTAATATACAGTGGGGAGCAAAACCGTCAACATGTTTGCCGAAATTACCTAAATATTGTTATATTTTTTGTTCAACCATCAATATTAGAAACATTTATACACCAAAATAAATATACGTGTTTGGACAATTTATATTGGAAAACAAAAATATTTTATTCATTTTAATAACAAAATTAAACAGTTAATTCTTCTCAGAAGTCATTTTGACAGTTTTGCTTAAAACTAATTTTAATTCTTCTCAGAAGTCATTTTGACTGTTTTGCTTAAAACTAATTTTCTTATGGCTATTAATATTTTGTCCACAGTCACTTATTTTTTATAACACTTTTTACACGTCTGGGCATACTTTCCACTAAATTTTCAATAATTGAGTGTGGTATATTTGTCCATTCCGTCTGTACGTATTGTATTTAGCCAACTGACGCTTAATGTATGCCCACATTTTCTGTCGGGTTAAGGTCAGGACTTTGTGCTAGCCACTTAAAAGTGTGAAAAGTTTGATTTCAAAGCCAGGTTTGGACAATTTTGGCAGTATGCTCAGGGTTTCCGTCTTGCCGGAAAATGATTTCTTCGGCCGGATAAGCACATTCGTCCACAAAATCAGGCAAATGTGTATTTAAAATATGGAGATATAACTCCTTATTCATTATTTGATTTATTCTATTCAGTGGACCAACATTCCACCATGTGAAGCAATCCCAAACCATTAAACTACCACCACCATGTTTAACAGTTTGCTTTACTTGTCCACGCTGAAGTTTTTCTTGACGACGATGCCAAAAATAAGCATTTCCATCTGATTGGTATCGATTAATTTTGGTCTCATCAGACCATATAACTCTTTTCCAGTCCTCTATCGTCCAATTTTTGCGTTATTTACAAAATTTAAGACGAGCTTTAGCATTTCGCTCAGACAAAGCAGGCTTCTTCTGTTTAACGGAAGCGACCATGCCTATTTTTTCAAGGAACGTCGTACTGTGCACACACTTGCGTCAAGTTCTAGCTGAGCAGCAGCTTCCCGAGGGGTCCTACATTCATTTTTCCGCAATAATCGGAAAGCTGCCTGGAACGGCCTCCAACGTTCATAATTCCAACAACATTTTGTCTTTTTTTAACATTTACAACCGGTTGTCGACTTATATTTATTTTTCCGGCTATTTTTCTACTCGAGTAACCTTTTTCTATCAAAACAACAACTTTGTCTTCGATGTCGCGAGGTAATTTCCGCACTTTTATCTTTTTTGCAAAAAAAACCTAAACTAATTCAACTTATCGATACAACAATCAAAACTTAAATAAAACAAAGCATGTGCTCTGTCTTGCTCACAGCAACATGAATATTCCAGTTGTAGCTGGAAAGGTAACGGGACTTTTCCAATAAAACTGCACACTGGTGCAAAACTGTCAAAATGGCATTGAAACAAATTCTTAAGCATATTTCCCTTAAGGGAGGGAATAAAACTAAGAAGTTTAGCAGTTTAAGCAAAAGGGAGGATAACCTTTTTAATGGTGTATAAATGTTTCTAATATTGATGGTTGGACAGAAAATATAACAATATTTAGGTAATTTTGGCCAACATGTTGACGGTTTTGCTTCCCACTGTATATACATATATACAATTTAAAAATAACAGTAATTTTGTTTTATATTACTTTATAGAATACTAGCATATTACCCGCTACTTTGTTAGCGGCAACTCAAATGTTTAAGCCAGAAGTATTTGGTTTTATTCCTTTACTATTTCTACGTTTATATGCGCACTATTTGCAAATTAAATTATTTGCAAATAAGTTAACTCACTGCACAAAAAATAGTTGAAATGTATAATATAACAAATAATTACATATTTGTTTTAATTGTTATTATTTTCTTCTATCAATGTTTTTTGTGCAATATTTATCTATTTATTGTTTTTTCTTAGCAAACATTTGTAAGCGTGGAAGCCTCAAACATTTTATTCGCAAATAGTGTGTTAAACGTGATTAGTTTTCGTGAGTTAATAAGTCGCAATAAAACAATTATTTGGCAACAATTTACTGTTTTATTTGCAAATAAGCCATGCGTATAAACGTACTATATACATATATTGCAACACCATATAAATAAATATTGTACGAATATAAATTTTACATCTAAAATTGTTAATTATTGAAATCCCGCTAAAACTTTACAAAAAAATTAGTTCCGTTGATTGCTTTTATTATTGCCTTCTACCTCGCTCGTTTACAGCTCAGTGAAACAGTGCCCTACACCTCCTTCCCAACCGTGCGTACCCACTACAAATTAGAATGTAACGGGATAGTGGGTATTTTAAAAGTACATTTTCAAAAAAGGGACATCTGTTCAAATCACACATATATATATATTTATAAAGAGTAGGTACATTTACTTTTCAAAAAAGGTGCATTTTCCAAAACTACATATTCAAAAGAGCATATTTTTTAAAAAAAACACCATTTTTTTAAAGTACATTTCCAAAAACTACCTTTGCCAAAACATTTCCTTTTCCAAAAATTACCGTTCCAAATGGAACAATTTCCCAAAAGTAAATTTTCAAAAAAGTACATTTTAAAAAATGTACCCTTCTAAAAGGACTTTTTCCAAAAAGTACAATTTCCTTAAAGTACATTTTAAAAATGAAATATTTTTCTTGAAGTAACTTTTACAAAATATAGCGATTTCAAAAAATTACCTTTTAAGAAAATAAAACTTTTTTCCAAAAGTGCATTTTCAATAAAGTTGCTTTCAATGTAGTACCATTCCCAAAAGTACATTTTTAAAACAAACCCAACTTTTATAAAAAGTACCATTTCTTAAAAATAAATTTTCACATAAGTACGTTTTAAAAAAACTATCTTTTTCAAAAAGTATGATTATGCAAAAGCATATTTTCAAACAAATGTACATTTTCAAAAAGTACATTTTAGAAAGAAACTCTTTTCGAAAAAAAAGAAGCTCTTTACCAAAAAGTTATTTTTTAAGTACCTTTTCCAAAAATGATCCATGCAAAAAGTATTCATAAATCTCCAATTGCCCATGTTCAAAAATGCATTACATCAGTTAAGATTTGTGTGACGAAAGGAACCTGTGCTGCAAATTTTTTTTTAAAAATTGCCCTAATAGTTTTGAATTAAATGCATTTTACTTGGTTTACCCTTTTTGGTAAATTTTTTATCCCCTTGTAGAGGAAAATTGTTTCTAGAATCAAGTTCTGTTTAGTGGATATATCAATACACACTCAAAATATATTCATAGAAAAAGTACCAAAACGGTATGCTTTTTATCCCTCATACATGTGAATGTTAGAATTTCAAAAACGTATCAAAATGTAATTGATGACTTCTTAAGGAGAGAGAAATACAGTTTCTATATTTGTTTCTTTAGTACCAATATTACATTTTTACCCTTTTCCGCCCCCTAAACGTACAAATTTCAAAAAAGCTCTAAGCACGTATTCGCTTATATAATTTTTTTATTTAATTATAATGTTTTTTTAATTTTACGTCTACCTTAGTCAAAACTGGAGATATAAGGTTACCGAAATCTCTTATTAGTGGATCTATTCATCGAAATGAAAAACTTCATACAAAATGTTTTTCTACACAAAAAATATATATTCAGTATATCAATGAGCATAAAAAATAGTTGTATAAAAAAGTACCAAAAAGACCTACCACTTTTACCCTTTATATATTTGAATTTACAAAATAGTACCAAAATGTGTTTGAGGGCTTCGTAAGGAGAGAAGAATGCATGTCTATCTTCTTTACTTAACTTGAGGTCTACGTAACATAATATGTAAGATGAGATTGTCAAATTCAATCGCAGAGAGAATTATGTTACGTGTAGACTTCAAATTAGTGTTATCTCAATGTTATAGGAATTTTTATGAGCTTTGTTATAAGAATTCTTATAACAACAATCTTATGAGATGAACTGTCAAAAAACACATGTACATAAAAATAAAATAGTGTGCATGTGTGAGTGTTTATTAGAACAAATGAAAAGCGATGTTTTTGATAAAATTTCTGTGTTAAATAAATGAATAAATGTGCATAAAAGTTGATTTATAAATTTAAATTTGTGTGAAAAATTAAAAATATAACAACTAATTATACAAAAGTGGTACATCTTAACTCGATGAGCATTTTCATAAAATGAAATCTTATCGGAAAAGTAAAATTACGTCTTCCCCTAGTATGAGAGTAAGAGAAAATTCGACATTTTGTTTTTAGTATTCTGCCGACGTTTTCTCTCATGTTATCTCAAAGTTAATGTCTCGTGAAGACGCTGTGTAAGGAGATAAACGGTGAACAAAAAAGGACCACAATTATATTTTTACCCCTTATCGGACCCTAAATGTTCAAATTTTAAAAAAGTACCAAACACCTGATCGCAAATTTTTTTATCTTATTATATTGTTCTTGGAATTTTGTGTCTAAGTTAGTTAGCTTTGCAGATATAATATTACCGAATTTGCCCGTTTTTGCCCCCTTAGCATTTGAATTTCCAAAACCCCCTTCTTAGTTGATCTATACATCGGGAGGGGGACCGACGTGCATTCAAAGTACATAACAAATAATTGTACAGGAAAAAGTTATAAAAAGAACTCCCAATTTTACCCTTTAAAAAGTACCAAAGTGCACGGGGCTTTTTAAGGAAAGAAAAATACATTTAAAATGTCATTTCTATCTTTAGTATTTTAGGAGATAAACGGGTTAACAAAAAGGTACTAAAATTACATTTTTACCCTTTTTCGACCCCTAAATGTACACATTTCAAAAAAGTACCAAACACCTGCCCGGTTATTTTTTGATCTTATTATGATGTTTTTGTAGTTTTGTGTCTACCTTAGTTAGATTCGGAGATATAAGATTACCGATTTTACGCGTTGTGTCCCCTTAGCATTTGAATTTCTTAAAATTCCTTCTTAGTGAATATATACATCGGGAGGGTGTCCAACGTGCATTCAAAGTACATAAAAAAACAGTTGTATAGGAAAAAGTTCCAAAAAGAACTCCCAATTTTACCCTTTATATATTCAACCTAAAAAGTACCAAAGTGCATTTACGCCTTTTTAAGGAGAGAAGAATACATTTTAAATTGCATTTCTATCTTTAGTATTTTTGGAGATAAACGGGTCAACAAAGAAGTACCAAGATTATATTTTTACCCTTTTTCGGCCTTTAAATGTACGAATTTCAAAAAAGTACCAAATACCTGTCCGCTTATTTTTTGATCTTATTACGATGTTTTTGGAATTTTGTGTCTACCTTAGTTAGATCCGGAGATATAAGGTTACCAATTTTACCTATTTTTACCCATTTTTTCCCCGTTAGCATTTAACTTTCCAAAAACCCCTTTTTAATGGATCTATACATCGCGGAGGGGGCCGACGTGCATTCAAAGTACATAAAAATTATGTATATTTTGAAATGAGCTAATAAGGCCTAAAGATTCATAATGCAAATAAAACAAATTATTTTATTTCATTTTTCCCGACGTTTCGTCAATTATTTGTTGACTACAAGGGATGGGAAATCTATTTATTTGTTAAAAACATTTTATTAATATTGTTATCATTGCACGTTTTTTCAATATAAAACTTACAATATTATTTTTAATTTTCATTAATTATTGTTAAAACCCCAATTTAGGTGGATTTTGTTTAATAAATATTTCAAACTAAACATTTTTTTACAAAAAAAAGTAAATAAACAAAGAACACAACTTAAAAAACTATATCACAGGCTTACTTTATTGCCACTTTGTAACTTGTGCTGATGTTGTCCGTATCTTCTTTTAAATTCATCGTCTTTTCCCTCTTTTGTTGAATTCGCAAACTTTCTATAGTGTACCTGACACCTGTCCGACTATATTTTGATCTTATTATGATGTTTTTGGAATTTTTTGTCTACCTTAGTTAGATCCGGAGATAAAACGTTATCGAATTTACCCGTTTAAATTTCCAAAAACCCGTTCTTAGTGGATCTATACATCGGGAGGGGAGCCGACGTGCATTCAAAGTACATATAAAATAGTTTTACAGGAAAAATTACCAAAACGAACTCCCAATTTTACCCTTTATATATTCGAACTTCCATAAAGTACCAAAGCGCATTTAGGTCTTCTTAAGGAGAGTAGAATACATTTAAATTTCATTTCTATCTTTAATATTTTAGGAGAAAAACGGGTTAACAAAAAAGTACCAAAATTATATTTTTACCCTTTTTCGGTCCCTAAATGAAAAAATTTCAAAAAAGATCCAAACACCTGTCCGCTTATTTTTTTTATCTTCTTATGATTTTTTTGGGATTTACAGCATGTTTACAGAACGCGTTGCAATCAAAACGTGTGCGAGTGGCATATGGACGATTACGTAACAATTTGCGTCTGTAGAATACGTTCCTCACTTTTCGTCTCGACTTACGTAGTTTCGTGCATATAGAGTTACCCATCTACAATAAATTTTATTTGTTTACTTTTTCTCATACAAAATTATTGTTTTTTATTTAAATAACGGTAGCCCTTTTAATGCGCACTAAAAGCTGTTGCTTGTAAACAAAAGAAATACATATACTTTAGATAAAGATTTTCATTTTGCATATAAAGACAATTATATGGGAAATAGCTCAACACAAATAAATTAAATAAAGTTGTTTAGATCAAATAATGATAGTTTTGCAGTTTTTGATGTGAAAACTATGTTATTCTAACTATTAATTGCTAAGACGAATGCAATTTTCTAATTGGCTGTTTTTGGCGTCAATGACGTCACTTTTCGTCTTCTAAATACCAAAAATATGACAGGAGTTACGTGTTTTACAAATGGACAACGACATTCGCGATATATAACTGCAAACATGATTGCCGTCAATATTTTTACGCGTATTTTAGGCGTATTGGGTTCTGCAAACATGCTGTTAGTGTCTACCTTAAGGCCCAACTATAATATGCATATAGTAGCTTAAGGTAACATCAAAAAACAACGAAAAGCCTGTCAAATACTTAAGCAAATTAGAGAACACTTTTAGGTGACTACCAGCGTTGCCAATTTAGCATATTTAATGCTAGATCTAGCATTTTTTGAACTCATCTAGCATGAAAAAAATTCTTTTAGCATATAGCATATATTTTAGGGTTTTTCGAAAAATTATTTGGCATTTTTTAGCATATTTTTGATTTTTATGTTTTACTTTAATTTGTAGCTTATTATCGGATGTACAAATATCTAAATGTGATCTTCCACAGGAAAAGGGACCTTATCTTCCCAAAATCTAAATCCATTTTAGGTATTTTCTTAAAGTACACACTATTGCTAAAAAAAATGCATGTAAATAACCAAAAAATTCCAAAACATTGCTTAGTTATAGCATTTGAAGTTCTAGTATGGAAATCTCAAGCTTTGGAATATTGAGGTTCAAAGTTTTTACAGTTTTCAAACTTTCCCTAAAATATCATTTACAGTTTTCCGTGTTTTTTATAATTCCCATTTAACAATCTAGTTTAAATTGATTGTAGAATGTTCAGAATATGTCTTAGCAGTTTAACCTTAAATTTACCTAAACGTCTGTTTATAGTCTACCTGTAAAATTTGGTCTGGGAAGATAAGGGCCCTTTTTCTGTAGAACACCACATATAATAATGTTTCATTTTCAATACAAAAACGCGAGAAAACAACATTGTATATATTTCCAAAAAATGCAACAGTGTCGTCTTGTATTAACTTTGGTAGAAATGGTACCACTTATAGAAATAATAAGGAAAATGAATTTGAAGATGACTGGATATTTTGATATATCTAGAATTTCGTTATTTCTTGTATTTTGCATGAAAATTGTAAACATGAAAACCCTGGACTTTGTACAAACTTTCACAGAACCTTAAGAAATATTTTAAAGAAAAAATGCGTTATTTTTTATTAACTACGCCCGTTTCTGCTTTTTTGAACTAATTAGGGCTTGGCCCTAAGCAACCAGTTTTTTAAATTGAATTTGTTGCAATTTATTAACAGATTATATTAAGAAATACATGTTCTTTTATTTTAAATGCAATTATAAAATATAATAAAATACCACTCTTCTGACAAATTAAAATGATTTTTCTTTTTAATTTTGATGAAAAATTTTTTTTGAATTTTATCAGCATATTTTAGTATTTTTTAAATGAAATTGTAGAATTTTTTCCTCATCAGGTTTTGGCAACACTGGTGACTACATCAGTGATGCCAAAAGTAGGGAATTTTCCCTTTTTGTAGGGATATTCTTAAGGGCCCTGGAGACTATCAAAATAAGGCATCAAGCATTGCATATGTGTGGGTGTCGTGTGATTGTAGCATTTGAAAGAGACGTACAAATAAAAGCTTCGAACACAATTTGTATTTTGCCGTTGTAGTGAACATATTGAAAAAATGACGGACGATGAATTATTGTTGACTTTGTGTGCAGTGATGTTGAAAAAAAAGCAACAAGATAAGAAAAAGAAGAAAATAATAATTTATCACATAATTTGATAATGTGAAAAAATAGCTTAAAAGGCTAAAAATCAATTAAACAATATTCAAATATTTAATTTTAATAACATTTAATTTTAATAACAATATAACTTCAATAACAATATAACTACCTTGTGAGTAAGGCAAATAAAAAAGTAAAATGTTGGCAAGTTTTGTCCGAAACTGTTTTATTTACCTTTGTGAAAATACCAAAGCAGAATTGAAAAGTTTTTATATTCAAAGTTCTTGCGGTAAAAGCACAACACAATTGAAAAATATTTGCTTTACTTGCAATATTATATTTTTTATTTTATTTATCTTTTTATTTTTTAATGAAAAAAGAACATAACACAGGTGAAAAACACAAAACAAATTATTTTCCTTTTACTGTTTACCCGCGATGTTGTTGCGACGAAAAACACAGAAAAATAAAATTTTTTTGTCAAACACAAATGGAGACGTACAAAAAATCAGCCGTCAAAATAAAAATCAAAACTTTTAGATTTTCTTCAAACAGAGCCGACAACAAATACGTGTACCCGAAAAACAACGACCGCACGCACACAACCTTGTGTTTGATGACTTTTTTTGATAGTCTCCAGGCCGCTTTAGATATTTTCAGGCGTAGGGAAAAAAGGACAGGCGTAGGGAATTTTTAAAGTGCCTTTTATTCCTTACCAATTAGAAATTTTTATACTTAGTAAAACAATAAGCAACATAAATAATGCGATTAAAACAATACTACTCATTACCACAATTCCTAAAGTTTTTACTGGGAAGCTAAGTCAAGGTTAGTGTATCGAGTAAAGCTTTTACATCATTTGAATTATTAGAATAATTTTCACATTTAAGCATTAATCGAGTTGAGCGGAAACTTTTAAAATTTATTCAAGTTTCCAGTAAATTTTGTATGAAAAATATGAAATAAAACAATAAAACGGATAACTCTTTGCTTATTTGATTGAACATTATTTGACTATACAATTTTTCGATCAATGAAACAAATATTATTTTGCTTTCAATATTTTTGTTTTTATTGCTTTTTTAAAATAATTTTTGTAGCTGATGAAATAAATCTATAATATTTACAAAATGTAAAGGAAATTTTGTTAGTTTTTCTCTAAATGCAATACATTTTTAGTGTAGAGAAAATAGTAGGGACAAATTTTTTTGATTGTAGGGAAAAATAGGGAATTTTTTTGAGACATGTAGGGATTTTTCAAAATTTGCACTGGCATCACTAGACTACATTCAACTTCCATGAATGCATGATGCAATAATATAAAGGTAGAACCGCATTTGAAGTAGAAAATAAATTTTGACTTTAGTCCCGATTATTTGATTCCTGATTTTTTATAAACAGAGAGGGAAACGTTGCCACACATATATAAGGGCAACTTTTTATTTAGGTGTTTTCTGAAATGTGTAATTTGTGTCTTTCTTTGCTGAAAATTATTGTATTAGATTATTATAAATGTATTTTTATACACATGAAAGAGCGATTAAAATACAGCGATTCGGAAATAAAAGTCAAAGCGAAAATAACAAAAGTTTGGGAAAATTTTGAACAAGCGCTTAAAACTAAAAATCGCTAAAAATCACTTTTGTCGCGGAAATAGCGAAAATTCGCGAAAAATGCAAAATTGCAACAATCCTTAATATATATTCATTAAAAATGGGTAAAATTGTATGGAATGCAAAAAATTCGGAAAAAATCGCGAAAATTTCGAAAATTCGCAAAAACTTGCTAGCATTAAAAAGATAGAAAAGTTTGATAGTGATTAAAAATCGGTAGAATTACCAAAATCAGAGAACTAGCAAAAAAAGCATTTTTTTGCGATAATAGCAGAAATGAGCGAAAAATTTCAAAACTGCAAACAAGCCTTAAAAGTACTTAAAAATAGCTAATATTGTAACGAATGCAAAAAATTCGGATAAAAATCGCGAAAATTACGCAATATTCGCGATAAAAGTATTTTTTTTTGTAAGTTTTTGATTTTTAACAGTTTTACAAATTTTTTAATCGATATCAGACATTGATATCTTTTTAATCTTACCAAGTTTTTGCGAATTTTCTTCATTTCCGCGATTTTTTCCGACTTTTTTGCTTTCCTTACAGTTTTAGATATTTTTAAGAAATTTTAAGGCTTGTTTGCAATTTTGCACATTTTCGCATTAAAAGTGATTTTTTAGCCAGTTCTTGGCTAATATGTATATGTACACGTCCTTTCCTTGCGAAAACAAAACACAAATAACAAGTTTAACAATTAGATAATAGAAAACATTTTTAATTTAACAAAACAAAATAAAATTTAAAAGCAAACATATGACTGGGATTTTGCAAATGGGTACGGTAGCATTATTTTTGGGAGTAAAAAATAATCGGCAAAAACGTCAGAAGGTTAATATGGCGACGAAAACATTTTTTTAAAGCAAAACTTTACCTTCATAAGAGATGGTACAATAATTTCTAACAAATTCACTTGCTAGAAAAATTATTATACATTTTATTAAAAAGTGATTGCTTGCATTTTTTTAGAAAAGAAAACTCCAATATTGCTGCGTTACTTTGAAGGCTTTTTTGCCTTATTGCTTAGGTATTTATTGCTAGTCAACACGGGGTATGTTTTTGTTATTTTTATTACATACGTTTTTTATAAATTCTTTTTTTAACTTTCACATTTTGGTTATTGATTCTCATGTATGTAATACATTTTCTTTAACATTTTGGTTAAAAAATTTTTGATCGTGGCAACACTGTCACCCATGTGCTGAAAAACGCGCGATTGTTAAATCACTTGCGAGTTTAAAATCGCAAATATCACTTTTTCATGTGCTGAGGATCGCGCGTTCTGTTCATTTTTCGAAATAATCTTCGAAAAAGTTTCTTATATATAGTCTTTGTTTTTTGAAACCATTGTAGCCAACACAGAATTTTTCAACTATTTTAAGTTTTGGCCTTACTTTTTTCTTGATATTTTACGTTTTATGCATCTGGCAACAGTATTGGTTGACAAATGTGATAAGTAGGTGTCTAGAATACTGACGCGCATTATAAAATCGCCATGTAACACAATGGTCGAAATAAAGCAGCATACTTTTTAATTTTGTATTAAAATTAATAGAAATTTTGAATTTTTAAAGTGATATTAAATAAAAACATAAATTTTAATATATATATATATATATATATATATATATATATATATATATATATATATATATATATATATATATATATATATATATATATATATATATATATATATATATATATATATATATATATATATATATATATATATATATATATATATATATATATATATATATATATATATATATATATATATATATATATATATATATATATATATATATATATATATATATATATATATATATATATATATTTATATATATATATATATATATATATATATATATATATATATATATATATATATATATATATATATATATATATATATATATATATATATATATGTATATATATATATATATATATATATATATATATATATATATATATATATATATATATATATATATATATATATATATAAATATATATATATATATATATATATATATATATATATATATATATATATATATATATATATATATATATGTATGTATATATATATATATATATATATATATATATATATATAATATATATATATATATATATATATATATATATATATATATATATATATATATATATATATATATATATATATATATATAAATATATATATATATATATATATATATATATATATATATATATATATAAATATATATATATATATATATATATATATACATATATATATATATATATATATATATAAATATATATATATATATATATATATATATATATATATATATATATATATATAAATATATATATATATATATATATATATATATATATATATATATATATATATATATATATATATATATATATATATATATATATATATATATATATATATATATATATATATATATATATATATATATATATATATATATATATATATATATATATATATATATATATATATATATATATATATATATATATATATATATATATATATATATATATATATATATATATATATATATATATATATATATATATATATATATATATATATATATATATATATATATATATATATATATATATATATATATATATATATATATATATATATATATATCTTAGACCAGTCCCATTTCTAATATTCCTCAGCCATGACATCCGCTCCCTTCCAATGCCTCTTCTTCCTTCGATCTTGCCTTGTACGATAAGTTGTAGCAATTCATACTTATCACCTCTATTAATGTGGCCGAGGTATGAGGTTTTACGTTTTTTTGCTGTTGTAAGTATTTCGCGACGTTTTTGCACCCTCTTTAATACTTCATTGTTTGTTACACGGTCAGTCCATGGAATTTTGAATATTCGAGGATAGCACCACATTTTGAACGCTTCTAGTCTATTCATATTAGCAACTTTTAATGTCCATGTTTCGATTCCGTACAGAAGTACTGACCACACATAACACTTCGTAAATCTTATGCGGAGATTAATATTAATGTCACGACTAGTTAATAATTTTCTGAGTTTACAGAATGAGCTTCTAGCTGTTGCTATGCGGACATTAATTTCTTTATCGCTTTCCCAAGTTTCTTGTAACCAAAATCCCAGGTATTTAAATTTTGAAACTCTTTCAAGAGGTTCGTCATTGAGATACAAATTACATCCAATATATGGATTTCTACTTCTGCTTACTATCATATACTTAGTTTTAGCTATGTTTATATTAAGTCTGAAATTGTTGCTACTTATATTAACGGCGTTTAAAAGCTGTTGCAGATCAGCAATATTATCGGCCAATAATGTTGTATCATCAACGTAGCGAATATTATTTCCCATATTTAGATGGTTTATAGCTTCTTGGAATATGCATTTTGAGTAAACATTAAAAAGCAATGGGGATAGAATGCATCATTGCCGAACACCTCTATTGAATGGTTTCCGTTACGAGATCTCCAAAACGGACTTCAGCATTTTGATTCCAAAATAACGATTTTATGCAATTGATTTCCTTGGTATCTATATTAATCAGTCTTAAAACTTCTAATAATTTGTCGTGCTGCACTCTGTCAAAATCCTTTTCGTAATCTATAAAGCAGAGGAATACAACTTTTTGTACGTCCTTACAATTCTGTATTAACACTTGAATGCTAAACAGAACTTCAAGAGTGCCCATGGTTTCTCTGAACCCAAACTAGGTTCTACACATAAATATTTCACATTTTTTATATATACGTTGATGTACAATTTTCAAAAATATCTTTAGTGTATGGCACATAAGACTTATTAGCCTAAAATCCTGACACCTTTTTGTATTATTCTTTTTTGGCAGTGATATAAATGTCGATTTAAGCCACTGTTGTGGATAAACACCTGTATTATAGACATGATTAAAAACTTTTTCCAGGATTTTAATACCTTTATCATCTAAAAGTTTAAAAGTACACTTTGGAAAGCTTAAGTATTCAAGAAAAAATGGACATAGCAATGAACAGCAAGACTGACAAAGACAACACTTATGCTACTTATAGCATTGTATTAGGTTAAACTTTAGTGTAACTCCAGCTGTGATATTAGAACGTTAAGAATAAGCTTATACTGTGATATTTACCAATTTTTAATTATTTTTGCAATTTTTTTTATATTATATTATGTATGTAGTCATATCGCGTCAAATTACATTAACAAAATTTAAGTGCAAATTTTATTAAGTCTCGGTTCGCACTATGAAATTTTATTTCATGAAAGTGGCAGTTTGTTGGTGAGAGGGGAGAGAAGAATGGTGTCGGGTACACACTTTCATGTTTACTGAAATTCTGTTTTGTATTGTAATTCGTAATTGTCAACATGAAGTTGGCTGTACCATTATTTTTGATTTTACTTTATTTTTATATTCTTTTGATGGCAGTGACAGTAAAAATTTGTTTTAGAGTGCAAAATAAGCGACAAAGAAGAAAAATAATGTGAAAGTAAACAAACAAAAATATTAAGTTTCATGAAATTAACTTTCAGTGTGCAGACACGAGTGAAATTTTAAAAGAGAATTTCAGAAATTTCATGAAAGAAAATTTCATAGTGCGAACCGAGACTAAGAGAGTAAATATGTAAGTTTAAGTAAAATATTAATTGTTGTATTGTCATTACATTAAAATTGTTATTTTTATTTATGAATGTTACCAGATTTCAATAAAAACTATTATCCCTGAAGATGTTGGAAAATCCCAACGAAACGTCGGATATGAATAAATGAAATAAAATTGTCTTTTATTTGCATTTAAATCAATTATTTACATTATTGTCTGCACCAAATTCAAGATAGTAGTAAAAATTCAGATGTTACCTATTTCTTCATCACAGTTTTTTCAACACCGATAGATTCGGTATGAAAACTATTTGGTTGTTCACTAGGATCCGGTAATTCTTTATATATTATGAACGGGAATGCAATTCTTTCTTTAAATTAGTATTAGTAAAATTAAAGAAAAGAACAACAATAAGTAAAGGGCTTTTCATATTTCGTTTTATTCTTTGTAAAGAGTGATTTTTTTGCTATTATCTTTTTGGCAACACTAGTTTTGACAGCTCACGCACGTTTTGTATCTTGTGTCACTGTCAAACATCTTCAGTTTGGTCTATAATTTAATCATGAATCGTCTTACAAACGAACAGCGCTTGCAAATTATTGAATTTTATTACCAAAATGCGTGCTCTGTTAAGAAAGTTCATCGCGCGCTTCTTCCATTTTATGGTCAGTTTAATCGACCTACTGAGGCTTCTATTCGGGCTATTGTAAAAAAATTTCGCACCAAATTTACATTGTTGGACATTAAACCACCAACACGTTTACGTAGAGTGCGAACTGAAGAAAATATCGCAGCCGTATCGGCCAGTGTTGGTGATGACCGTGAATTATCGATTCGGCGCCGTTCGCAGCAATTGGGCCTCTGTTACTCCACTACGTGGAAAATTTTGCGGAAGGATTTGGGTGTGAAGCCTTATAAGATACAGCTGGTGCAAGAATTGAAGCCAAACGACCTACCACAACGCCAAATTTTTGGTGAATGGGCTCTTGAAAAGTTAGATGAAGATCCACTTTTTTATCGAAGAATTGTGTTCAGCGACGAGGCTCATTTCTGGTTGAATGGATACGTGAACAAGCAAAACTGCCGTATTTGGAGTGAAGAGCAGCCAGAAGCATTGCAAGAGCTACCAATGCATCCACAAAAAACAACCGTTTGGTGCGGATTATGGGCTGACGGCATCATTGGGCCGTATTTCTTCAAAGATGATGCGAATCACAACGTTACTGTGAATGGTGAGCGCTACCGTGCGATGATAACAAACTTTTTTCTGCCCAAAATGGAAGAGCTTGACTTGCATGACATGTGGTTTCAACAAGACGGTGCCACATGCCACACAGCACGCGAAACAATGGACCAATTGAGAGGCGAGTTCGGTGAACAGTTTATTTCACGCTTGGGACCAGTCAATTGGCCGCCCAGATCGTGCGATTTAACGCCTCTAGACTATTTTTTGTGGGGCTATGTTAAGGCTAATGTCTATAGCGACAAGCCCGCTTCGATTGACGCACTGGAAGCCAACATTGCCAACATTATTCGTGAGATACCGGCCGAAATGTTGGAAAGAGTATGCCAAAATTGGACTAAGCGGATGGACCATTTGAGGCGCAGCCGCGGCCAACATTTGCATGAAATAATCTTCAAACATTAAATTATATCGACCCAACTATCGATCCAAATAAATATTTCATGCATTTTTCTGAATTTTATGTGTTTTTTTTTTTTTACTTTCTGATAGTTCTTATAAAATCACCCATTATTTGTAGTAGCTCTACTTTGACTTTTTGAAAAACAATGTCAAGTTTTAAACATTGTTGTTGCCAGATTGTCGGCCTCGCTGGCGTTCAGCTCCGGCTAACCTCGCCGTTTTGGGGTGGTTCTTGCCGACAGCCACCGGCAATGTGCAGCTACAACAAAAAATCATGCCAGCTGAAAATGGTTAGATGACAACACCGGATATGGAAATAACTTAACGGAACCCGAAAGTGGAATATGAGTACCCAAAAAAAGTTATGGCTTTAAAACTATAAACAAAATACTTAATCTTCCACCAGATACTTACTGCGCTGATGATACTTCTCAACATTGTAAAACTAGTTAGCAGCTGTTAGCTAACATTGACTGCCGTCCCTCCGAAACCAGGTATGGTTTCTCCATGATAACCTTTAGCCAGGGTTATCCCTTACCTGAAATTTTGGTTATCTACTTCTCCTTATTACAACCTGTAAAAACCCTTAACTCATCATCATTTTAATTGCGGAGAACCACTGCCGTACGTACGTGGCGTGCCCAAGGATACAAGTAGGTCAAAATGTTTTTTATGCCTAAGGCAAACACATATAAAGGACAATTAGCCTTGCGCGAAATTAATCTCGCCGAATCCTAGAATGAGCTCACCCTATAACGACGGACCTTTTGTTCAAAACTTTCAAAAGGACAATTACAAAAGAATTCCCGTAAGTATCTACCGTGTTTACCCTATCTATACTTAATTCAAGAATAATATTTATATATATTTAATTTATATTTGTTCGTCTGGGTCGTTCGTGTTTTGTCCAAGGTCAATTTGGTAGAATACCTGAAGCTGCAAGGAGATTTGGCGTGAACAATTTTGGCTGGTCGTGTTCCCTCGTTGGATGTGATAGCGATGATGGAGCTTAAGTGGTAAGTAAATGTTGGCCTCTGCTCTAACTCAACTGATTGTTTTTCTTTGCAGGTTTACTCGACTGCTTCAAAAAAGTTTTAAGTTTTCTTCGAGAGTTTGTTTATTTAGTTTTCATGTTTAAATAAGTTATCTTTTTACAATTTTGACTTCCGGTGTTTATTTTAATTTATATTAGAAATTAAATTTTCCGTTTCAAAAAAAAACTTTTTCTTATAGTTTTTGGGTTTCACCTTTATGTATTTTGGTGAAACATTAACGAAGCACAGATAACATTTTTTTTTAATTTTTTTATGTAATTTGTAAGAAAGATATTTTCAATAAAACTGTTAAGCCAATTTTTATTTTTTTCCCTTAATTAATATTCCTCTTATTCACTTTTCTTTAAGTTTTCTAACTTTTTTTATTAATTTTTTCCTTTTTTTCGACACTAATACATTTTCCCGCACTACCACTCCAGTCACATCTTTACCTCTCCACGATCCCAATCTAAAAGCCCTTTCCTTCACCTTCTCACGACCCAAGTCACTTGTAAAGCGCCAAAATTGCCCCTTATTTTTCCTCTATCTTTTTTTCCTGCATTTCTATGTTAAAACCATAGCAAAATAACCTACCCTTTCCCTTCACTCCTGCCGTGCTCATACGTTTTTTTCCCTTTGCAGACATTTCCCCCTAACAAAAAAAATATAAACATATAAAAAGTTGTTTGTTTGAGATGATGTGCTGGCAAATCTTGTGAACTGCCTTACCCTAAAACAGGGTCACACGACAAACCCCTTGGCGTAAACGCCCAAATCGTTTTTTGTAATAGATTAAAGAACACGGGTTGAGTGTTGCTTTAATCTATTACAAAAAACGACATAGGCGTTTACGCCCGCTCCTTACGCAATCAGGCCCAATAAAAATAAGTAAAAAAAAATTAAATATAATTCTATGTAAAATACACAAAATCATTCAAACAGTTTGTCAATTTACAACGAAAAGGTTTAAATTTGCTAATGCATTTTTAGGGTAGTTAGGAATGATATGCTATACACTGAAAAAAGTTCACTTCAGCCATTCTTCATATAATGGTACATTTGTGTTTTTTGATGTATGTGCATTAGGGCGGGTCGATTTGTATGGAGGCAAAAAAATCGCTCAAATTACAAGGAAAATCGTATTCTAGGGATCAAAATAAGAAACTTTGCCGAAGGAACCATACCTCTAGAATGTATTTTTATGTGCCGACTTTTGACCCGAAGGGTCAAATTTTGAAAAAATCTCCCTTTGACCCATTTAGAGTGTCTCAAATGCCAGTGACACACCCCCTGGAACCACACCTTGGGGATTGCCCATACAAACATTTCAAAAAAATACCATTTTTGGCACTTTACAAGAAAAAATCAGTGAAATGGCTATGTTTTTTATTTTTGGAGTTTTTTTTTTCTTTAGAAATTTATTTAGTCAGAATGAAAGGAGTTTTACTTAGTAATAGAAAAGAAAATATAAAAAATTATTGTTTGAAGTCTTTTTTGCTTTCAAGTCTGGGCAATTTCGCACGGGTCTCTAATAGCCTCTATATATCCCGGAATAACTCGTTTGGAAACGCTAGCTAGCAATTGAACGTGTCGTTCCGTTCCTTGCATGTGTGATGGAATTTTTGGATCAAAAAACGGTGGATCATCTTGATTTAAATATTCTTTCAATGTATCGTACGGAATGGTTCACGTGAATGGTGGTTCAAATACGTTATTTATATCATTCAAATTTATCATTTTCGTGTAACTTGTGCAATTAAAGTTTATATCTGGTTTTTTATAAACTCTAACTTCCGTTGGGTCTTCAACATCGGTTCGATAGCGTAGGATTATCTTTATAGCACAGTCTCGCTTTTCTTTCCTATCATCAAACAACATTGATAGCAAGATATTTTCCGAATGCGCATAATATGAATTATCTTTAATTACTTTATTGACAATACCGCGTAAATGAGGGTGTAGAAACCTGGACCAACTAATGAACTTGAAAAATAATGCACTACCGTACACGACAGAGCTATAATACTTGATATTGAAGTACATTGGCACATAACATTTAATTATAAATTCAACCAGAATCCGTAAACTTTCGGATGGATTTTCCGTTGTCGCATACAATCGTAACAATCTACCGGCCTTGGTAAGCCAGAGAGAATGTACGAATTTCCCTGGTTTGATGTTCGCCAGATCCAACAAAACCACGTCGCTAGAAATTGCATGAACCATTTCGTATAAGTACTTCGAATCGGTGGAAAATTCAATTTTTTCTGGAGCAGGGGGCATATTTTTCAACTCAATTTTCTGCAAGGCGTCCACCACCTGAAATATATAATAATAAAATAATTAAAAACGGTTGACAATTACAGTAAATGAGTGATAGCAATAACTTACCGGAAGAGTTTCACAAGTTTCGATTTGACGGCTCAGTTTTCCGCTTGCCGATCTTGGTCCAGTGCTGATTGATTTATCCAAAGCTTCAAACAAATGCCGAAACGGAAGTTCGTTGAAGTGTAGAAGGCAAACGAACCAATGCAATGGTCTTTTTAACAGCAATTCGAATCGTCGCATAATTCCAACGTGTGGGCCAGTGTTTGTTGGCTCACCGTCAGAGCATATGCCAATAATTGCATCCAGTGATATATTTTTATCAATGAAAAAATCATTTAATTTGGTTGTTTTGTATTCAGCGGTTTCATGTTTCAGTCTTACGTAACCAAACAATTCAGAATTCGGTTCTCTCAAAATAACAATGAGGTTCTTTTACCATCCTAGTATGATACTTCTCATTAATTTTATGTCTCGTTAAAGTATCATCTTTTCTGCCATCGAATGAAAACGCTAACAAATTGGTATCATCTCTACGAACTTTCGATTTATCCATGATGAGAGGTTCGCCATGCTTATCTTTCATTTTTAAATCTTGGAAAAGAGCGGTTCCTAATGCTGATGCTACTCTATCAGGCACACCAAATCTGTCACATATCAAGGCAAAGTTAAAACAATCGTATCTTTCTGTGTATTGTGAACTTGTGCTTGTATCCATATCTTCTTGAACCGATGGCGGTGCGTATGTTGAATCATCGGGATGTTGGTATGTTGACATTGGTGACATAATAGACCTTGCTACTTGCTCTTCAATTTCCATCATAAATGCAGCCACTGTTAGTCTTCTCTGATTATGTTGATCGTACACAAACTCTTTGAGGCGTTCTGGAACCAAGCCGCATGCACATGCAGCTGCCTTCAAATCGCATTTACATGTTCCAATGTGAAAAATTGTTTCCAGAGATTTTAGAAACTCTGAAAATTTTGGGTTTTTCTTTTTGTTCTTGGTTTGGTCTTGATATTTGTCAAGCAAACTATTCAATTTAATATATACACAATTTTTCGCCACTATTTCCATACCAAGTTTTTCCCAAATTCCAATCAACTTATTTTGTACTTCAATAGTGAATGATTTGTAGGAACTTTTTTTGGTCTGTTTTAGCACGTTCGCTCAAGTAAAAATAATATCTCAAGATATCCAGATGGGTTGGTAAATTAAGATCACTCAAATCAGTAGACACACCAAAAACAGTAACATCATGCCTGGGTATATGACTCATTGGGTTTTCGATAGTTTTTGTGGCTTCATCTTGCGGTGTACGGGATGGTGGATTCATTGTAATAGGATGATTGTTTAAATAATAAACTATGTAGCCTACGCCTTGAGTACTTCTAAAATACTACATTTTTATTATAAAAATTTGGACTTAAATACTAAAAATGAGAACCTTAAAACTAAATAGTACATATGCGTACCTGATTTTAGACATGCTCTTTACTGCATATAGCTACATATTGTAAACACATGGAAGATATATTTTATTACCTAACTATCAGGGATTACCAGTATTTAACCCAAAAAGAATACAAGATTCTTAGATTAGGTTAGGTTGAACAGGCTGCCGGTTTCTAACAACCGGCCCACTTGGGTCCTTTGGTCCCTTTGTGATGCCTGGGATGGAAAGTAGGGAAATTCAGAGAGGGGCCCCTCCTATCCCAGAGGCCAAAAATTGTAATTTTTTGAAACGTTTGTATGGCGAACCCCCCTAGGGTGGTTCCAGGGGGTGTGCCACTGGCATAGGTGGTTCGGCCCTCCAAAGCTAGTTGGGGTTGGTCATACATTTTGACTCGATTGAGGCACTCTAAATGGGTCAAAGCGGGATTTTTCAAAATTTGACCCTTCGGGTCAAAAGTCGGAACATCAAAATACATTGTAGAGGTATGGTTCCTTCGGCAAAGTTTCTTATTTTGATCCCTAGAATACGATTTTCCTTGTAATTTGTGCGATTTTTAAATCGACCCGCCCTAATGTGCATATATTTACTTCTCTTTAAAGCACCATCCAACGTCGATTATAAGATTCTTCTAAAGACGCCGGAACAAAGCCGATGAAACATTGGAATAAATCGTTTTATTTCCATCTAAAGTAAAGAAAAAATCTGATCATAAGTAGCATAAATAATAAAACGCAGAATATAAAATTTTTTGTTTTCACCAGATTTAGTCCATTCGATTATTTTTATAATCGAATGGACTATTCAATGAAATTATAAATATATGAATTTTTTTATTATTTGTGGTACAAAACAGCTTCCAAAAAGGCAACAACTGGTGATGAACTTTAAAAATTTCATTTAAAGCTTTATCCATTCTATCTTGGTCGCCTTTTATTCGATTACACCCATTATTCGACGCGTAATTTAGTAGCCTTTCAAACGATATACAATTCATTTTAAACGAACCAGCCTTTGATTCTGAATGACGCTTTAACAAGAAGTATACACCAAAAACGAAAATTATCCATTATATTATGCGCAATTGCCAAAATGAAATTTTTTATGCCTTTTTTGTGTTTAGCACATCATAATTATTAAAAAATTAATGCTTTAGAAATTTAAAAACTAAGTTTGTAAAGCAGTGTTATTAAAAGCAATCGATTTTTAGTGGTATTGTTAGTTAGGAAAACCATAACCGGATTAAAAATTTCAAAAAAAAAAATTTGGAATCTAGAATGATTTTAGCAGATTGATTGACCTGTTATTTGTAAATGAGCCCGCGAATGTACTCTGACTCGTCACAGTCCAATGTCTAGACCGGAGGACCGATATCACCCCACAATGAAATTAAAATGTAATTTCCAGCTCATGATAATTCCTAGATGAAGCCAAAATCGTATAAAGGAGCATTGTTTTAAGAAAGCTAACTACGAAAATCTTTCGAAAACGTTCTGTTAACCAACACAAACTGGATTGATATATTATCTATATCTGATGAATCCCCTGATGCCATAGATGGAATTATTAACTCCTTTAATACAATTTTAAATAATTATATGGATGAGTGTGTACCAAAGCATTTCGTCACTTCGTCATATGGCCCTTCCTGGGCATCTAAAATATTATCAAGATTGAAAAATCAAAAAAACAAGCATTATACAAAATATAAGTACCTCGTCGTTAATTGTATATATCAAATATTGTAAATTGCCGGCAGAATACAATTTACTTAATTTGAGGCTGTACAAAAATTATATAAATAACATAAAACAAAATCTTAAACGTAATCCAAAATCGTTCTATAAATTTGTTAACACCAAAAGAAAATCTAATAGTTACATCTCTACTATGAAACAATCTGGGATAGAATCATCTGAAGCACCTGTTATAAGTAATTTGTTCGCTGATTTTTTCGCCTCATTTTTTCTATACAAAAACAACAACCAATTTTGCTGCCTTGTATCAATACATCTAGTATTATCTTTTTTATAAAGAAACTAAAGTTTTCAACATCCAGTGGTCCTGATGGCGTTCCTAACTGTATTCTGATGAATTGTGCTGAAACTTTTTCTTACCCTCTTACTATTATTTTCAATTTGTCAATTACGTGTGGTTATTTTCCTAAACTATGGAAAGAATCATTTATTATATCATTGTTTAAATCAGACTGTAAGTCAAGTGTAGACAATTACAGAAGTATTGCCAAAGTTAAGTTTTATTCCAAAAATATTTGAACAATGTATTTCTGAGCCTCTTTGTCACCAAATTTCATATTTTTTAACACCATCTCAACATGGGTTTCGTAAAGGACATTCTACTTCAACTAATCTGCTGCATTTAACTACAATCATTAATCATGGACTCAAGGCTTTTGACAGAGTTAATCACTGCCTCTTGTTGCAGAAATTATATATAATGGGATTCTCCAACAGAACTTTGAATTGGATAAATCGTATCTGGAAGAGAGACATCAACGTGTTCGCTTCATTAACGTTCTTTCTAGAAAAATTTATGTTAAATCTGGCGTGCCGCAGGGTAGTCATATTGGACCCATTTTTTCTTGCTTTATATCAACGATTTACAATCCTGCAATTCTTTGATATACTAATATATGCCGGTGATGTCAAGATATTTTTGAATTCGCATGATCAACTTAGTCAATCATATCTACAGCGAGATTTGGACTCATTTTTTATTTGGTGTAAGGAGAACCTATTGGATTTAAATCTCAAAAAATGCAAACACATGCATTTTTCCAGAAGAGTTAACTCCAGTGGGTGTTTCACTTTAGGAGGTTGTATATTGGAGTGCGTTGATGACTCTCTTGATCTTGGAGTTCTTTTTGGTCGAAAGCTTCTCTTTATTAACCACATAAATATTTGTTTTAATAAGGCCCGTGGTGTATTGGCATTTATTAAACGGTGGGCCAAAGAATTTAATGATCTAGCAGTAACGAGGCAACTTTATACTTCCTTGGAATATATATACTTTCTGGAATATTGTTCCGTCATCTGGGACCCTCATTATAACATCTACAGTGATTGTTTAGAGTCTGTAAGGAAGCAGTTTCTACTTTTTATATTGCGTAACACATACCCCAGCCGCTTGTCAATCTTGCCATCATATGAATTCACAATTACAGCAAATTAAATGTAGGTCACTTAAATGTAGGTTAAAAGTAGGAAGAGTCGGAGAAAAGTTTTAAATGCAATATTTGTTATTAAACTTATAAATTGTGAGATCTGTTCCGAGTTTCTGGTAAATGAGCTGACGTTTAATGTATCGCAACGTCCCCTACGTCAATTTCATCCTCTGCCACTGCAATATTTTTGACCAAACTATACTAATGCTGATCCATTCCGAAGAATTTGTTTTAACTTTAATGAATTGTATAACGTTATTGATATGTCTTTTCATATAAATGTGATTAAACGTAATTTATTAGGTATTACAATTAATAACAAGTTTAGTTTTATATGATTACATGTAACTTTACTTTTTTAAATATATAGTATCCCAGCAAAAACTTGGTAATGAGTTGTCATTACCGAACAACATACTTTTCAACCACAGATATATACCGTCTGAATTACTTAACCGTAGCTGAACAATTACCTACTAGTAATTAAACAAGCCACCTATTCGCCTATTGGCAGAGTACTAGTGTATCTGCTTATCATAGAGAGGATAAAAAGTTCAACCCCTGGGGAAGCAAAATAGATTTTTTTCAATTGTGTTCATCTTTGTGAAAACAAGTTTTTAGATCGTAACAAAATAATTGTGCAGTAGCCTAGTGATTAAAACACTTGGCATAAAACAACACAATAACTGAAAACGGCATGTGTTCAATGCTTAGCTGAGAAATTTAATTTTTATTGTGTTTTGTGCATTCAACGCCTTATAAATATAGAAATTTATAACCTGTTATTTGTAATCAAATGTGGTAAGTACTTGCCTCCAATGACATCGCCATGTTAAAGTAATTGGTTAAAATGCCAAAGTTGAAGTAGTTCAGGGTATGTTTTTTAGCATTTTAACTCATTACTTTGCCATCAAAAGTTTTCCTGGGATGTTGTAAAGATTTTATTAGTCCATAGACTTAAATAAAGAAATACAAAATAAAAAAATTACGAAAAACTTTGAATGAAATATATTTTCATAAAACAAGTTTATGGATTTTCGGAGCTTATAGATTGGAAATTTAGGGTAACATATGAAAAATTGGTAGCCCAGATATAAACAAAATATTTTTATTTTATTTTATTTTTTTTATTAAATTAATTGAATAACATTAAATTAAAAATTTCGAAACCCCCTAGAAAATTTAACATCAAGTCACTTTTCAAGCGAAAAACACCAAATTAAAATCGGTCTAGCCGTTTGGGAGCTACGGAACCACAGACACACGGATTCAAGAAGATACAGCTAGGAAAGAAGAGATAAATTCTAAACGGCTGGACCGATTTTATTTAAACATAGCTAAGAACACTGTCTATCAAGTCAGTTTTCAAACACAAAAAACTAATGGCTCGATTATCGATGGCAACCGAACTTCAGTTGCGTTGCCAGCCGGCAACTGAAAATTTGCGGTTACCAAAAAAGCAACTGAAATTGACAGCTTTCAGTTGCCATCCGTGATATGATTTTTATGGCTCGATTATCGATGGCAACCGAACTTCAGTTGCGTTGCCAGCCGGCAACTGAAAACTTGTGGTTGCCAGAAAATCACTAAAAAGCAACTGAAATTGACAACTTTCAGTTGCCAGTTGCCATTCGTAATATGATTTTTAGCAACTGGCAACCCAACTGAAGTTCGATTGACATCGATAATCGAGCCATTAGAAACTGGGAACGCAACTGAAGTTCGGTTTCCATCGATAATCGAGCCATAAATCAAAATCAAGGTAGATTTATTTAAATAAATCTGCCTTGAATCAAGCAAAATGAAATTATAAATAAATAATCAGGGATGTGATAAAAATCGATCGATTTAAAAAGTAAATCGTATTTTGAAATCGACAAGAGTGTGATGAATTTCGATCGATTTCATATTCCAGATTTGTTTCATTTCCATAACAATTTTCATAAATGCAACTGTGATGAAGATCAAAATGCAACTCTTAAAATCATATGTAGTGTCAAAATTTGTAAACAAATAAATAACTTTAAAATAATTTGCTTAAAATGGCTTTTGTTACTGCAATTTCTGTAATTATTTTGGATGGAAATACTCAAAATAAGGAAAATCTAAAACGTAAATGCTTAAGGGACAAATCTGATCCCTTAAATTTACCAGAAGAAGTGTAAGTACTATAGGTGCATAATTATGTATTTATGTAAATAGTTGTTTTTAGATTCGTTAACCATTTTCGTTTGAATAAAGAGGGCTTCATTATCATTTTAAATAAAATTGGAAGATATTGGAAGGGTACATCAATTCCTCTAACGATTCAGTTAGCTGCTACCTTAAGATTTTTAGCGGAAGGTAGTTTCCAAAGATCTGTTGGAAACGATGTACATGTCGCTATGCATCGAACAACGGTTTCTAAAAGCTTTTCAAAAATGCTGCGACTTTTGGAAAGGAAAATGTGTCCAGGTTTAATCAAGCTGAATGCATCAGAAGAAGATATAAGTGAGTCCAAACGGGTTTTTTATGAAAAATTTGGCATTCCCGGAATCATTGGATGTATCGATGGAACTCACGTTCCAATAAAAGGTCCCAAAGGAGAAGAACATCTATTTTTCAATAGAAAAGGATACTACAGCATCAACGCGATGATTGTAAGTTTTCTTTTTGGAGTAAATAAAATTTAATAACGATTCATATTTTCCAGATTTGTGATTATAAGATGAATATAAGAGCCGTTGATGCAACACGTCCTGGATGTAGCATTGATTCATTCATTTTTAATATGAGCACTGCGCGAAACTTTTTTATGATAAAGTATCTAAATGGCGAAAGGGGTTCATGGCTGTTAGCCGATTCGGGATACAAAAAAGAACCATTCGTTATGACACCTTACAGAACTCCAAGCAGCGATCCTAAACGTAGATTTAATAAAAGGCATGCTTCGGCGAGAAATATTGTAGAAAGAACGATTTGAGTCCTCAAAAGCCGCGTTAGGTGTTTGTTAAGAACTCTTTGGTATTCACCTTTAAAAACAGCTCAAATTATTAACGTTTGTTGTGCTTTTAACAACTTATGCAATAACTTAAAAGTTGATATCCCCACTATAGCTATCGAAGAACACTCAAGTGATGATGTATACGAAGAAAACTTACCAAATGAAGATGATAACACTCTTTCAAGCGCCGCAAATATCACAAGAGATAATATTGCTGATAGCCTAATATAAAAAAATAGATTTAAAAGATTTTCAAAAAATTCAATTCAGTTTTCTTTAAAACCGGCCTGTGTTACTACGCTAATAAGAAAATTTATTGATAAATATAACTTAATGTTATTTTAGAAGCTCCAATTCCAAGTCTTTCTTTTTCATATTATTTTTTTCAAGTGCAATTTTCTCCATTTCTCTATTGTGTCTTTTAATCTCATTTGTTATGTTTGAGGATAAATTTTCAATTGACTTAAAGACTCGTCTTATATTGCTCCCTATTAAGTCCAATTTTTCTTAGTTTTTTTTGCAAATTTCTGTTAAAGTTTTAAAAGAATCTGAAAGTTCTTTTCTATTTTGAATATCTTCTTTGATGTAGCCTTTTAAGATAACTTTTAGATCATCCTTTGCTTTGGATGCGTAGGAAGCTCTTTTAGATGTACTTGGAAGATCGTCTACCAAGTCATCCTCTCTATTTCTTTTGCCAACTCCTCTCTTTGGGGTAACTGGTTCATCATACAATTTTTTTCATCGTCAGATAAAGAAAACTCTGTCCCAATTATTGATGTTGAGTTCCTTATGCCTTCAGCTAATGAATAGAGTCCACAAAGTTGACCAACTACTTCCTCCCTCTTAGAGATATAAATTTGATTGTATGGACCGCCACCTGTTGACACTGCCTCCTGTCTGTTTTTTGCAATTTTTTTCTTTGTACATGCCTTTCAATCGCGCCATACCTCCGATAAAATAAGGAATGTGTTTTCACCAAGTCATTTTATGTACACTCATATGTATGATAAAACTTACCTTCTTCCAACCGTTTGTATCATGAATTGGTGGCCCAAGACTATTCAATTTAGTAGTTAAATCATTCCATAAATTTTCTACGTCTATTTTGTTGCATTTGGAAAGCCTCTTGCTATATCTGGATGGCTCTCCATAAATTGAATAATAGCATCTTCCTGCGCAGAATTTTTATGATTTCCCCTATAAAATTGGTGAACACATGCATACATACATACGTACATATTTAATTTTTTCTTTTAATAAAAAATTTACTTACATTTTTGCGTATTCTTTGTGAATTTCGTTGACGTAAAATAAAACGATTTAAAAATGGTTTTAAACTGACATTGTTGATATGCATCACATGGCAAAAACGAAATGGAACAAAATGAAAAATGAAATCAACAAAACAAAACGACAAAAGTAAACTCATCACATCTCTTGTCGATTTCAAATCGTTTTGGCGTCGAAATCGATTTCCATCACACACCTGAATATATATTTTAAAATGTTTCTTTTTGAAAACAACGAATATGGAGAAATAGAAAATTAAAGATAATTTGACATGGGGTTGGTAAAACATATGACGATCGAATTCAACTGCTGAGCTTTTGCGGCCACATTATTTAATTCGCCTTGCACATGCCATTCGTGTGTAAAATTTTATAAAATTTTTGTTTGAAAATTTTCAGTAAAATTTTAAGCATGCATAAAATTATATGAAATATGAAAAATAGGACTGATGGGCACCACTTTGAATTGCCCATATGTTTCTTTTATTAATTAGCATACAAGTTATTATACATTTTTATATTACAAAAATAATAGTTTCTTAAAAGAAAAACAATTATGTGCACGAGTACCGCAAGAATTAGTAATCATTGTTTTGCATCATTACGATTCAAGAGACAAATAAAAAATACTGCGTTGCCATTCATTCTATAGCTCAAAAATTCGTTAAATCGGCGTTTAGTTAAAATACTAATTATGAATGCCAATTTTTTTTAAAGGTTTTTTAAGACTAAAATGTTTTTTAACTAAACTTTATTTGAAACCTGAATGAAGATTTTTCTATGAATACGGCCGATAGTATCTAATACTACGTTCAGTTCTGAGGTTTTAATCGTGCTTAAGCAAAATCCTTAACATTTTAAACAAAACCGTTCACACATTTGAGATGATTACGTTGACACTTTCACAGCTAACTTATTGTAAATAAAAACAAAATAAGCAAATTTATAGTTCTCAGGGCCGTTAACAATAAAAATATTAATTTGCAGTTAGCGCTAAACACAAAATTTAAATCTTGATTAATAAAATTTTATTAACACAAAACTGATTTATCTATTCAATTTTAATTAAATTTAACTGGAACCATTGAAGATCTTAAGTTCTTAACTGAAGAAATTATTGACATTTAAAAATAAATACATTTTTTTGGTATTTTGAAAATATTTACCATAAATTTTCAAGAATAATAACAAATTCAAAGCTTCTTAGGCGAATGCAGCACTTCTTTGTGCAGCAGTCGTACTGAGATGCTGACTTTTTTCACCGAAATGAGAAACAACGAAAAAAAAAAAATAAAACAACCGTGTTTAAGGTATAATCAATAATAATCAATCTTTTTTATTTTCTACTTTCTTAAATACTATTATTTTGCTGTCTTTTGCATTTTGGGAATATAAACTTAAAATACAAATATAAACTTAAAATACATGTTTGAATAATAATTCTTAAGAAATTTGTCTGGTGCATTTTGCACTTGAATAAAGTAAGTATAACAATTCTTTGGAAAATATAATTAATAAATATGTAATAAAGTTGTATTTCCGTTAGCGGAAATGCACAGTCAATAAACTTATTAAAATTCTTTGGAATTAATGTACTTTGACAATTTATTAAATACAAATATTAAGGTTATTAAAATTATTTGGAATTAATGGTACATTTTGTTAACTGTTGCAAGTCGATAAACTTTATTAAAATTCTTTGGAATTAATGTACTTGGACAATTTAAAGTTATTAAAATTATTTGGAATTAATGGTACATTTTGTTAACTGTTGCAAGTCAATAAACTTATTAAAATTCTTTGGAAAATACAATTAATAAAAATCTTTGCAGCGAATAAAGTATAAAAAAATAATTGGTAAAATTCTTAATAGGTCAAAATAGCATGTGCATATGTGTGTGACCAAACTAGTGTTAAGGGAATAGTGGGAGACACTATAACACCCCCACCGTTAGTTTGAGGCTCCGACGAAATTAAATTATCTTTGCCGGGTTGTTTATAGTAGTTTCATTTTTTAATTGTACATTTGGAATATATGTTTTTGTATTTTTAAAGAAGTATATAAAAATAATTAAGATACATATTGATATAATAATTGAGATATCTATGCTAAAACTAAGTATTTTTGAGTTCTTATCTGTATATAGTACTTGTTTCAGTGTTTCTTCATATTCTATTTGTTTTAGATATAAAGATTCAATTTTTATGTCTGCAAGTGTTGTATTACTATTGTCTTTAATTTTTGTAATGAGATTAGGTAGGATAAATTTGTCTTGTATTTTTATTTTAACATTTGTAAAAGTTTTATTTAACGCATTTATTTCACAATTTTCGAATTTGATTAAGTGATTTCCTGAAATCTTTAATTTAGCTTTGTTGCAATTGTGCGATATGTTACCATTGAATTGTTTGAGAACTAATATTCCTGGAATGATCTCAACTATTTCTTGTTTATTTAATGTTTGCATTTTGCAGTTAGCTTCTTCAAAATTTAATATATTATTCAAACAATTGTCGTTGATTTTTATTAGATTTCTTTTTAAATTTTCCTTAATATACGTACTATAAATATTGTTTTCTGAATCTATGAGAACATCGGAATGATTAAGTTGTATGGATTTATTATTCTTGTCAGGTATTGGTACGAATGTCACCATGGATAGTGGGTCTTGTGAAAATTGTGGTACAGAGAGAATAATAATCATGTTACCGTCGTGAAGTGCTATGGATATCTTAATGTTGGTATAACTGTCAAAGTCTGAGATTAGGTTAAGTTCGGTTTGAGTAAGAATATCTGTGGGGATAATTCCCAGTTTTCCGGAAAAAATAATTTGACCGATGTCATCTACATTTTGACGTAAGAGCGAGATGTCGTTGTTAATCTGATATATGTGTTCTATAAATGTAATCTCGTCTTCTATGGTTGAAATTTTATTTCCTATAATATTTTTGAACTTAGTTAAATAATTTCCAATTTTGTTCTGCTGGTAATTTATATGATTGGTAATATTCTGAATCTGGGAGTTCATGACATTGTTAATAAAAGTTAAGTTGTTCATCTTGTTTGTTAAGTTTTCGTCATGTGTGTTTAATAATTTAAGAGTTTTACTTATTTGTTCTTCGTCGTCGCTGTCCATTGTACCTGCAATTACTTTTAGACCTTTACCTATAATATTTAGTAGAGCTCGTTTCCTTCGGAAATGTGGGTTAAGATTTTCTATTTTTGCCTTCAATAGCATAAAGTTCTTGTTTACTGTGTCCATTAATCTTTTTGATTCGGTACTTGATGTCTTAAGGATGTCCATGTTGTTCTTGATTATGTCCAATGTTCGTTCGTATTCTGTTGTACTTACTATGTGTAGTATTTTGATGTAGTGTTCAACGATTTTGGTCTCCCCTGTTTTGATTGGTATATAGCCGTTATTGTGTGATAGGTCCTGTACGTCGATGGTTTGGGCCCTGATGGTTGGGACGATTGTTATCATCATTATGATCCATTTAATCATCTAAAAGAATATATTTATTTAGTTATTGCTTTGATTTTGGGGTTATTTTTGTCTTGATATTTCTTAGTAGGTCTAACGTGAGTTTTGTAATATTTATGTCCAGTTCCTATTGTCTGTATGTGGTCATCATCTATTTTTTCTGCACTAACTTTCCTATATTTTCTGTGGTTTTTCCCACCTCTTATTTCTTTAATATAATTTAGTCCTCCTTCTAATTCAAAATCTTTCCGGTTTTCGTTCAGTTTCTGGATATATTTTTCTTTTTTTTGCGCTCATGAGATCACGAATTTCCGTATACCTATCCTCATGTATTTTGCCGTTTACAAAATCAATTGGTTTGATGCCGGTTGTGCTATGTATTGTATTGTTATAAAAACCTATTATTCTTATCATTTTATCCTCCATACTTTCGTCTTTGTGTTCTTTGTCGTGTCTTAGTAAGCGTATGTGTTCGTTGATTGTGTTGTGTAGTCTTTCGATGTCGGCGTTGGACGTATGGTTGCTATTTGAGGTATAGTGAATATCTATGTTCTCTTCTTTTAAAAATTCCTGCATCGGTATAGCCTTAAATCCTAATTCGTTGTCTACGATGATTTTATCCATTTTCCCGTAGGTATTGATTATCAGCAAAAGTTTTGTTTTGAATTCCGTCCAGCTTCTACCGTTTATTTGAAATGCTAAGGCGAATTTTGAGAATTTGTCGATTGTTGTCATGAAGAGTTTCTTATCCAGGGTATAAAATACGTCTATGTGTAATACTTCGCGAGGTTTATATGGAGTTTCCGTAATTTTGTAAGGGATCTTTGGGGGTTTTCTGTCATATTTTTCTAAGCTACAGATTTCACAATTATTTATGAACTGAGTTATCCTTTTTTTTAATTTAGGATTGTAAATTTGCGTAATTAAATCCTTATATACTGCTTGAATTCCTCTATGGTTTTTGCTAAGGTGTTCGTTTTTAATGATTTCCGTTAACCGATTTTCATCTTCTATGTCTTCTGTCATGAGTGTAGATCTAAGTACTTTAAAATTTGTGTTATTTGAAAATAGTTCTTCATAAACATTTTTAAACGTTGTATAAAATTCGTCTTCGATAAATATAGCATTCAGTTGTGTTGGATTAAAATGATTCTTTAGTATTGTAATTGCTGTTTCCCTGTCCATTTCCTTCATAGAAATAATTTTCCTTTTATTATTAAAAACAGCTTTATTCTTAATGATCCAGAGGTTGTTTTTGTTATAACTACTTGGTTCTTAAACATGTTAATTGGTGAAGTAGTACTTTTTATCGTTACACTGTCGCACTCTAGTGTATTAATGCTGGCTTCAGTTTCGATCCTCGACAAAGCGTCGGCATTACTATTACTTGTTCCTTTCTTGTACCTAATTTCGTAATCGTATTCTGATAATCTTAATCTCCACCTAACAAGTTTTGAATTAGGTTCCTTTATAGAAAAGAGCCATGTTAATGGCTTGTGGTCGGTTTCTATGATGAATTTACGCCCGAAAATATATGGCCTAAAATATTTAGTGGCCCATATAATAGCTAGAAGTTCTTTTTCAATCGTACTATAATTGCATTCGTGCTCGTTGAGTGTACGACTTGCAAAACAAATTGGATGATTGTCTTGTGATAAAACAGCGCCTAAGGCGAAATTGCTCGCGTCTGTAGTGACCGTGAATGTTTTTGAGAAGTCTGGGTATGTTAAAATTGGTTCATTTATTAACAAGGTTTTGAGTGTATTGAAGCTTTTTTGATATTGTGGGTCAGAGATGTTTATTTTGGCATCCTTCTTTAGATATCTGGTCATTGGTTTTGCAATCATTGAATAATCTTTGATGAATTTCCTATAATACCCGGTGAGTCCTAGGAATTGTTTTATCTGTTTTGGTGTCTTTGGGATAGGGAAGCTCTTTACACATTCAATTTTTTTGGGATTTGGTTTAATTCCATCTTGTGTTACAATGTGTCCTAAAAATTCAGTTTCTTTCTTCAGAAACTCTGATTTATCTAATTGTACCTTTAAATTAGCTTCTTTTAATTTATTAAAAATAAGATTAATTGAGTTTAAATGCTCTTGCAAGGATGTAGAAAAAATAATAATGTCGTCTAAGTAGACTAGACATATCTTATTTATGTATTCGCTTAAGACTGTGTTCATCAGTCTTTGAAATGTCGCTGGGGCTGTCTTGAGCCCAAACGGCATTCTTAGAAACTCATAGTGACCATTTTCTACGCTGAAGGCGGTCTTATGAATGTCCTCTTCCGCGATTTCAATTTGATGAAATCCCTTGGCTAAGTCAAGGGTGGTGAAATATTGGCATCTTCCCAATTTGTCTAATATTTCATCAATGTTTGGTATTGGATACTTGTCATCTACCGTTACTTCATTTAGTTTACGGTAATCGATAACAAGTCTCCATTTGGTTTTGTTGCTGGCATCGGCCTTCTTTGGCACGATCCATATAGGTGCGGAGTAGGGTGAATTACTGGGTCTGATTATTTTATCTTTAAGCATTTGCTGGATTTGTTCTTTTACCTCTTCCTTATGAACGTATGGATAACGATAAGATTTGGAAAATATCGGAACGTTATTAATAGTGCGTATTTTATGTTTTATTGCGGAGGTAAATGAAAGTGTATTGCTTTCCTGGTAAAAAATATTATGATATCTATTTATTATTTGTAATAGTTGTGATCTTTCCTCGGGGTTTAAGTGTCCTATTCTAATTTGGTCATTCAATGGTTTAAATTCTTTATTCTCGATTATGTTAAAATTTTCGTGATCTACTTTTTGCGTAGTCACGCGATTAGTTTCGGATAGCAAGTTTATCTCTACTTCTCCATTTTCTACATTTAAAATTCCTTCTCTTACAATATTTCCGCCGTTTTCTTCTTTATAATATACTAGGTCAGAGTCATCTGGTGCTATTATTCTTTTTTTATTTAAGTTTTCGTTTTCAAAGTGCATAGGGAGTGTCTTGTTACCGATGGTTATTTCTTTCTTTTTATAATCGATACAGGCATTAAGTGGTCTCAGTATATCGTTACCTATTAGACCGTCAAAGAAGTTATGAAATCTTATTATGTAAAATTCTAGTGTTCTATTTGTTCCAATGTCGCTAAATTCTTTGAATATAGGTATTATGGCTTTTTCGTCAACGTAAATTTGATGTTGAAGAGTTTTAATTAAAAGTGGACTAGTTGGGTGAATTCTTTTGGGGTCGCAGATCCCAGGATTTAAAATGGAAGTTGTTGCGCCTGTATCTATGATAAGTTTTATAAAACCTATCTTTGTCTTTATTATTATAAATGGTAATTTATTCTTGAGGCTGATTCCTGAAAATTTTCAGCCACTTCAATTTTTCCTATGTCCATTGGTTCTGGTTGGTTTCTAAAATTTGGTCTCTGGGATGATGGATTTTGAGGATTAGGGTTTTGTTGGAATGGTTGTTGGTATGGTCGGTGTTGTTGGAATGGTTGTTGGTATGGTCGGTGTTGTTGGAATGGTTGTTGGTATGGTTGGGGTTGTTGGTAGTCTCTTCTGTTGTTTTGGGGCATTGAT
Source organism: Panzeria rudis (assembly GCA_956483635.1). Classification (NCBI taxonomy): domain Eukaryota; kingdom Metazoa; phylum Arthropoda; class Insecta; order Diptera; family Tachinidae; genus Panzeria; species Panzeria rudis. Next base: position 39,527,095 of record OY101451.1, on the reverse strand, counting down.
TGGAAATTCTTTCTGTTGAATGGTTGTTGTGTTCTATTCCTACCATCCTTTTTATTGTATTGTGTATTGTTTCTAAAGTTATTGTTCCTATTACTTGAATGAGTTTTGAATTCTGGGCCGTTCCCGTTATTGTTTCCTATATGTGCGTATCCTGCTTGGAACAGTATGTCCATGGCATGTTCTAAGTCTTCTGGGTTCCTACAGAATAAGATAGATTTCATCGGTTCAGGGATCTTGTTTTTAAAGATGTTGAGGGCTGTGCGTTTGTTGTTCATCGCACTCTGTCTAGTTGCTTCGGTTTCTCCTAGGATAACTACTAATTTGTTATTTAATCTGTGTAGCCTGTTTTTCATGTCGTTGTAGAAATCTAGGGTATTTGTTCTAAAGGTCACGCTTCGTAATTCGTCAAAAAGTTCTTCGCAGGAACGTCTATCTCCAAAATTATTCTGTAGTATGTTTTTAATCTCTGTCCATGAAGTAGCGTGGCAATTTATTTCTATTGCCTGTCTTGCCCTCCCTTTGAGTTTTGATTTTATTACGCCCGAAAAAAGAAGTTGAGACAATTCGTCATATGTTTGTAGGTGTGGGTGTATTCGGTCAATAAGTGTGGTGAACGTTTGTAGGTCTCTTGAGTCGCCACAGAACTCAGGTAAGTTATTAAGATATTTCAAAGGGTTTATAGTTAATGAGTTTTCAACCTGTACTGCCATTTTCAGTTTTTTTTTTGTGTTAATAGATTTGGGAAAAGGAAAAAAAAGGAATACTCTCTTATACACGAATGCGTTTGTTTCTTTCACTTTTATGTTTTAAATAATTTTTCCTTGCTTTGGTTTTTATCAAGGTTATTTTATATAAGAAGTCTTGTAACCTTTTGGTTTCTTGTTCTCCTGCAGTATACAATAATTTTAATTTCTGACTCTATACTTATTTTTTCAGTTACATGCGTTTAATAATATTAATAAATAAATACAATATATTTAATCAAATTCTTACTTTTTGATGCTGTTGTTGGAAGTTATATAGCTGTCTGCTTGGCTTTGTGTTTCTACTGTTAAGTTTAAAGTTGATTAGGATGCTTTTCACTATGTTGAATTTAGAGTTGATTAAGATGCTTTTTGATGCTGTTGTTGGAAGTTATATAGCTGTCTGCTTGGCTTTGTGTTTCTACTGTTGAATTTAAAGTTGATTAGGATGCTTTTCAAGATTGAAGAGAGAATTGTCACTATGTTGAGTTTAGAGTTGATAAGGATGTTTTTTGATGTTGTTGTTGGAAGTTATATAGCTGTCTGCTTGGCTTTGTGTTTCTACTGTTGAGTTTAAAGTTGATAAGGATGCTTTTCAAGATTGAAGAGAGAATTGTCACTATGTTGAGTTTAGAGTTGATAAGGATGTATATTTATATTTCGACTATTGTCTGGATGTATTATTGATAAGGTAAATCTTTTTATCCTTTTCTTCACCTTTCGTTGTTGTTTTTTTCTTCTTTTTTTTTTCTTCACAAAAAATTTTGCATGTTAGAAGGATTCGTTCAAATTCACTTTCACAAAAATGTTGTATTTCCCTTAATCTTTTAAAGGAAAAAATTTTTATGTTTAAAGGATTTGTTCAAATGTCACTTTCACAAAATATTTTGTATGTCCTTTAATCTTTTAAAGGGAAAAAAAAATTTTGTGTGTTTAAAGGATTCTTTAAAAAAAAATTTTTTTTTTTAATTTTGTATTTATATTCTTTAATCTTTTAAAGAAAAAAATTTCACTTTCACGAAACTTTTGTATGTCCTTTAAAGGGTTCGCGTTCGTTGTTTCTCTTTACCCGTTACAGATATTAAAATATCTAATATTCTCGAATTTAAATGATTTACACGAGGATACACGGGTATCCTACCGACTGCGCCACTTTTTTCACCGAAATGAGAAACAACGAAAAAAAATAAATAAAACAACCGTGTTTAAGGTATAATCAATAATAATCAATCTTTTTTATTTTCTACTTTCTTAAATACTATTATTTTGCTGTCTTTTGCATTTTGGGAATATAAACTTAAAATACAAATATAAACTTAAAATACATGTTTGAATAATAATTCTTAAGAAATTTGTCTGGTGCATTTTGCACTTGAATAAAGTAAGTATAACAATTCTTTGGAAAATATAATTAATAAATATGTAATAAAGTTGTATTTCCGTTAGCGGAAATGCACAGTCAATAAACTTATTAAAATTCTTTGGAATTAATGTACTTTGACAATTTATTAAATACAAATATTAAGGTTATTAAAATTATTTGGAATTAATGGTACATTTTGTTAACTGTTGCAAGTCGATAAACTTTATTAAAATTCTTTGGAATTAATGTACTTGGACAATTTAAAGTTATTAAAATTATTTGGAATTAATGGTACATTTTGTTAACTGTTGCAAGTCAATAAACTTATTAAAATTCTTTGGAAAATACAATTAATAAAAATCTTTGCAGCGAATAAAGTATAAAAAAATAATTGGTAAAATTCTTAATAGGTCAAAATAGCATGTGCATATGTGTGTGACCAAACTAGTGTTAAGGGAATAGTGGGAGACACTATAACAATGCTGCTGAGCCAGATATTATTTATATAAATTGCAAAAAACATAACTGAGCTTTGTGTTAATGGTGGTTAGAATTATTAAAAATGTAAAGGAATATTTTATTTTCCATTTTGTTCAAATATTTTTAATTTTTCATAATATTATTCACAAATGACGATTTGTTGACAATATTTTTTTTGGGCGTTGCTACACGATACGTGTTTAACAAAGTGATTAAATTTTAATCATATCAATTTAAGAGTTCGCAGCTTACTCTCGAAGTAGAAACAAGCATTAATTTGCCGTCGGTGAACAAAATAAACAATATAAAAATATACATACAATATTTATAAAAAAAGAAAAATATTCGCAACAACAAAGTATTAACAAACACCGTTTTGTTTAATATTTTACGTACCTATACATTTTTTCATTTCTTTTTGTAAAGTAAATTATAATTATAAGCAAGTAGGCACACAAACAACAAATCTATTTGGTATTCGTACCAAATGAGTACGAATACAACAACAAACAACAGAAATGCCTACATTACTGTTGTTGCTGCAGAATGTGATAACCCAGTAAACAAAAATTTACACTTGCGTACACGGGTACGCTCAAATTCAATATCTATGACGGACCATAATATAAAAGTAAATTTTTTGATACCAGCTTCACAGCAAAGCACAAGTGCCAACAATATGATCCAACATCAAGCTGAAAAAGAAAAAACGACAGAAAGTGTCCCCTTAGAAACTGATTCAGAAAATCCAAATGGGTATTGATCGCTATTTTAAAGTGATAAATAATAAAAAAAGACAAAGAAGTCCAAGATCGAAAAACCTCGCTCCATTGGCGAAAATAGCCAAAGATGGTAAATCCGATGCGGCGCTCTCTGAAAACCGGTTTTCACTTCTACAAAACGACGAAGACGAAATCACCATTGTCAGGTCAAGCAAGCCGCCCCCAATATACTTAAGAGAGAAAAACTCAAATGAGCTAATTAAAAGGCTAGTACAATTAATCGGTGAAGAGGCGTTTTACGTGATCCCGATAAAACGTGGTGCGATTAATGAAACAAAAATTCAAGTAAATGAAGAAAATCATTACCGCTCAGTAGTTTCGGAGTTTGAAAAACAAAATAAAAATTGTTACACCTACCAATTGAAAAGTGCAAAAGGCCTCCAGGTAGTGATAAAAGGCATCGATTCATACGTGGATCCAGAAGAGGTAAAAGCTGGTCTAATAAATAATAATTTTAAAGTAAAAAATTTTACTAACATTAAAAATAGAGAGCGAGTTCCCCAACCACTATTTCGTGTGGAAATGGAACCAGGTGATATGAAATTAAAAAGGAATGAAGTACACCCCATTTACAGCTTAAGATATTTGCTGCACCGACGAGTTACCGTAGAGGAACCACACAAGCGAGCAGGGCCCATTCAATGTCTAAATTGCCAAGAATATGGCCACACCAAAACATATTGCAAGTTGCGCACCGTTTGTGTCGTCTGTGGTGAACTACACAGCACTGCCAATTGTGATAAGCAAAAAGATGATTCCAAAATGAAAAAGTGTAGCAATTGCCATCAAAATCACACTGCAAACTACAGGGGCTGCCCTGTCTATGTACATGTTAAGCAGTCTTTGTCTAACAGACGTAATCACACCTATGCTCAACCTAATTTCGACAATACAAATTATCCCCAGTTGCGCCAACCAGCTACCAGCTGGCCTTCATACGCCAACATTTTTAAGGCCAACCAGCCCATAGCGCAAAACATACCAAACAGCCAGTTCTCGTACGCTAATGCTTTGAAGTCTAACCAGCCCCCAGCTCAAAAACGGCCTCTTGCCAACGAAAACAGTGGTTTCAATTTTGATCGACTTGAGGCTTCAATAGAAAATTTAATACAAACCGTAAATTTTTTACAACCAACATGACCTGCATGATGCAGGAAGTGTTGAAAATGCAGTCTACATTATTGCAGGCTGCATTAAACAAACCATGAACTTAAAAATCTGTTTCTGGAACGCAAACGGCACCCGCCAACATAAAAACGAACTAGAATACTTCATGATGGAGAAACAAATTGATGTTATGCTTATCTCTGAGACGCACTTGACTGCTAGAAGTTTTTTTAAAATCAACGGATATACTCTCTACGACACCAAGGACCCGCAAGGTAGAGCTTGTGGTGGCTCGGGTATACTAATAAAATCGCGATTAAAACATTACTTAATGAGTGATCATTGTGAAGACTATCTTCAAGCAACTAACATCTGCATTGAAGCTTTTCATCAAAACCTGGTGATTTCATCAATTTACTCTCCTCCCAGATAATCTATTACAGAAAATCAGTATAGTAGATTTTTTAATTCACTAGGGCCACGCTTTTTGGCCGCCGGTGATTACAACGCTAAGCACACGTTCTGGGGATCTCGCCTCATCACGCCAAAGGGTCGCGTTTTGTTTGACACAATTTCAAAAATGCGGTTAAATGTTATATCAAGTGGGCAGCCAACTTACTGGCCAACAGATCGCCGAAAAATACCTGATGTTATTGATTTTGGAGTAGTAAAAGGTGTGCCCAGCGAAATGATCCAAGTTGAAGCATCTTTAGATTTGTCTTCAGATCACTCACCAACTATTGTCTCTATATATTCACATATTGTCTCTATATATTCACATACAACATATTCACCCACTTGTGATTTAACGATGACAACCACACGTATAAATTGGTTGAAATACAAAAAATATTTGAGTGCTCATTGCCCAGAAAATATTCCATTAAAAACGCCTGCTGACATAGATGACTCTATTAGAATGTTTGAGGCAAATCTTAAGCAAGCTGCTCTAAATGCTACTACTACAAATCGTCAGGTGAGATATAATAAAATTTTTTCAGCAGATGTAGAACGGCTTTTATCCGAAAAAAGAAAGAAGAGTTCGTAGAGAATGGCAACGCTACAGATCCCCTAGGCTGAAGGAATGTACTAAACAGCTGAAAACTCTACTAGAATATCAAAAAACCGCTTCTCTTCAAAACTTTCTAAATGGGCTCGACGCAACAGCTCAAACAGACTATTCGCTATGGAGAGCAGCCCGAGGCCTCAAAAGACCAGTGATATATAAGCCTCCATTGCGAGCTTCGAATGGAGACTGGGCAAGAACTGACGCTGAAAAAGGTACTCTGTTTGTAAACCACTTGCAGAAAGTATTTACTCCAAATACGTCTGATACTATAGTTGAGCTGCCACCAGTCCTCGCTATACCAGATGTTACTTTGAGGTTCAACATTCGTGAGATTGAACACTATATTGCCGGCTTAAACTCGAAAAAAGCCCCAGGCGCTGATAAAATAAGCAATAAAATGCTCTTAGAGCTACCCTATACTGCAAAACGGATAATTCTATTTATTTTTAACAGTATTTTGCGCCTCAAATGCTATCCCGCAGAATGGAAGGTTTCGCTGATTATCATGATACCTAAGCCAGGCAGAGATCATACGAAGGTGGAGTCCTATAGGCCTATAAGCCTGTTGTCTAACATGTCAAAACTATTTGAAAAGCTACTTATGAGTAAGCTAACACCCATACTGAATCGTACTGGATGCATTCCAGACCACCAATTCGGTTTTACGAGACAACATAGTACGATTGAACAAACACATAGACTCGTGAACGTGGTTAGAAAAACCTTCGAAGAAAAGAAATATTGTTCTGCGCTCTTCATCGATGTTTCTCAGGCATTTGATAAAGTATGGCACGCAGGTTTAATACAGAAACTAAAGCAAAACCTACCCGAAAACATCCTTAAACTTTTAGAAAGCTACTTAACTGAGCGAAAATTTGTTGTTAAAGAAGGTCATTTTCAAAGCCCTCCGCAACCCATTGAAGCCGGAGTTCCTCAAGGCAGCATCCTCGGTCCTGTATTATATCTGATATATGCCACCGACTTGCCGGTAAGCAGTAACATACACATATCAACATTCGCTGATGATACAGCTTTTCTAAGTGTTCACAAAAGCCATCAAGAAGCCGCCCGCAATTTGCTAGATTATATACCCCAGTTGGAACAATGGCGGATAAAAATTAACGAACAAAAATGTCTACACATTACTTTTACATTGTGCAAAGAAACCTGTCCACCTATACAAATAAATAACTAAACTATACCTCAACACACTGAAGTAAAATATCTCGGTGTTCATCTTGATCGTCGTCTAACATGGATCACACATAAATGCAAAGGTGACCCAAATGAAACTAAAAGCAGCTCAAATGAATTGGCTCATTGGAAGGAACTCTACTCTAAGCCTAGATTGTAAACTTCTTCTATACAACTCCATTCTAAAACCAATACGTTCCTACGGAATCCAGTTATGGGGCACTGCCTCGGCATCAAATGTAGAGAAAATTCAAAGGCAACAAAATAAAATACTCCGTACGATTACAGCAGCCCCATGGTATGTCAGAAACAAGCGAATTCATAAAGACCTAGATGTGCCGCCGGTTAAGACAGTGTTTTCTAAACACGTGATAAGCTACATAAAAAGACGTGAGTTGCACCCAAATCCCCTAGCCCGAAACATCATTAACTTTAGAGGCCACACTCGGCTGAGAAGGAGGGACACTCTTGCTCTCAGCCGAACACGAGAGACGTAAATAACCAAACAACCAACCGCTGAAACAAATATTTTTGTCTGGCACTGGCTGGACTTAAAAATTAAAATTTTAGAATTAAGATTTGATTACTTATTGTTAGTTCAATTTTATTGAAGATACTATAAATAAATGCATATAACCGAAAAAAAATATCAATTTAAAGCGATTATGTTTTTAAAGCGATTATTTTTTTAAAGTGATTAGAACTTAACGATTGAGATGATGAACACTACAAATCTGAACGTGGTATAAAAACTTTTGTTTGTTGCGGGTTAAAAATTAGGAGTAATTTTTGGCGAACTACTTTTTCTCTACTTCCAAAGTATCATTAGAAAGTGGCCAAGTACAAAGTGTACCTTGCATTAATACAAAAAACATAGAAATATTACAAAAAGTGTAAACAGAAAAAAATATCATCAAACATCCACTAAGAAATCAAGTCATTAATATTTAATTTAAATTCAAAAATATATTTAATTAATATAACAAATTAGGTTGTTGATACAACAAACACAAAAAAATTTTTTTACACACTGAGTTAATTAAATTTTTTGTTATGTATGGCGCAAAAATCCAACAGTTGTTGTAAATATTTTTGATAAAAAAAACTTGTGAAAAATTCAACAATCATCATTGTTGATATTACAAATTAAAATTTGTCTAACCAATTAAATTACTTAATAAAATGGTTTGTTAAATTATATCATAACGGAATGCACACACGTATACACGTATATAGAAGAAATATAAGAAACCACGTTTTGTTTGTATTTATTGTTTACTTATTTATTAACGAGTTGCTCTGTAGCTGGGAAATAAGTACGCTAGTATATTAGTCCAGAGGTCGCCGGTTCGATTGCAGCCAAAGAAATTTGGCGCTTTCTCAGATATAACAATTATGTATGATAATAAATAATAAAATTTGGTTAAAAAATTTAACAAATCACATTGTTAATATAACAATAATTTTAACTAATATAATTTTAAAATCTAACAAAAAAATTAAAAAACCTTCCTTTTTTTAGCTTTTATGCAGAAACGCACTTGGCAGGAATCGAACCTGTAACCTTCCGGGTAATAGCCTGGCAAACTAGCCAGTACACTACGGGAGTCAACAAATTATTTGTTGATATATTTAACTGAAAATATTTTTTGTAAAACATAACGTTCTTTGAGAACCCAGTTTATTAAAAATGTTTTTTTTTGTTAGCACCTAAATTGTGAATAACACAATAATTTTAATTGGAAATGCCCTTTGTATTTACAAAAATCGTTGTAGGTGCTATTTTAAAAAATGTTTTAATTGTATTTACAAATAAATTAATTGCACTTACAAATCTTTTTTTTTCTGTGTATATAATGGGATCGATAAATATAGAAATTCAAATATAAAATAAACTAAGGAAAATAAGACTTTAGACTCTTTGATAAAATATATTTCGTTCTGGAAAAAGCTTCCTATCAAGAGAGGGATTTCCCATAGTATTGTTTTTGATACTAATAAGTTATTGTTTACAAACTTTATTTTACATGCTTTAAATGAATGCTCTAAATGAAAATATAATTTAATTTAAAAAAGTAAATTAAAGCCCGACCTCAAGTCAAAATAATTAAATTTCTTTGGAATAAGCCCATACAATTCGACTAAAACCCATAAAGTAATGTAATAAAAATTATGATAGTATCTTTTATTGCTTAATCGGCCCTCTTGTTTGGTCGGGGGTTAAAAATTAACATCAATTTAATTTTCAACGTACACGGCTGAACATAACAACGATGTTTTCAAAAGCAGCTATACTTCCATCATCAGTTCTCATATGTATTTTGCCTCACCACGTATGATGTGGCTCTGTTGAATGTGGTTGCAATTCTTATACATATATACAAACTTTTCGTGACAATTGCATACGAGAATTAAATCAGAACTAAATTGATGTTAATTTGCAAATTAAGTTAATTTTTAATTTTATTTTCACTCAGTAACTTTGGTTCAATATCTAGTTTCAAACTGTAAAATTCATTTTTAATAAAAAAATTGTATATCCCACAGCAGAACAGATTTAACCCAAATTGTCCGGGCGAACCGATATGGTAACGCAGAAGACCGTTACATTAGAAGCTTCACAGCAATCCAAATGCAAACAATTTTTACACAAAATCACTTGCATTGCATCATAGAGGCACCTGTTAACATTTACAAATTGTTTGTAGGTCAGTTGTGTTTTGTGTTTCAAAGTTAGTGGGTCTTTTCAAAAATCTTTAAAAACAAGTTGACAAATAGTGAAAAATGGATTACATGAAGAAGTGAGTTACCCTTTCTTTTTTATTTTATATTATATATTTTATTATTTAGTTTTGACATAAATCAACATATTACAAAATATATATCTCACCCACTTTTGACGCGTTACATTGTTCCGTTGCCATATGCGTGCATCAGGCACTATATGAAAATTTAGTTTGTAGATATTCTGTGGAAAATTTTTTTTATTGATATGGAATGTTCTTTGTTTGCAAAACTTACCCTTAGTAAAGCCATTGGCGTAGATAGGTTCTTCTGAGGAGGGATAAGCCCGCTTCCCTTCAAGAAGTTCAAAATATTAGATTAATTTGGGTAATATTTCTACGTAATTATTATTCGAACTGAAAATGTATATAAGTCGGTAGTTATTATTATTCGACTTAAGTTCAATAATTGAATTAATGTAAATTCAAATTATTTTTAAGAGTGGAATATCAGAATATCTAATCAGACTAGCAGAACGGATTAGTACTATTAATTTCGACAGCTTTTACCACGTTTGTATTTTAAGTTCTCCTGAAAAAGAATATTTTAATTTAAGTTTCCCAAATCTAACCTAACCTTGCACGAATTTGTTTATCAATAAAAATATTTGCTTAATTCACAAAACCTCTTGTATCTTTGTATCGAGTGTAATATTGTATTGAATACAATAGTACATATACAAATTAGTGTATTCAATACACTTATTTCATATGTTTTGAAAATTTCATATTTATTGCGATACTACTCAGAGAGTGTTTGTATGTACTCTCTGAGAGTATTTGTATGTCCATCAATACATTAGGTCCGTTTGTTTATTTTTACAGTAAAATGCAGTAAATGAGTAATTACTGAGTATACTGAAATATTTACTCTCAAAGCAAGCTATTGCCCAATAAAGTACGCGAACGGAAACATAGTAAAAGTTCGTAAGATTAATGAATAAATGTAACACAAACATTTTAAGAGAATATAAATAATTAATTGTATGTAATCTTTTTTATATGTTTTTTTATACTTTATTTGAGTTTTTTAATTTGTATTTGAGTTTTAAATATATTCAAAAGCACGTGATCATTTGTGTTTGCTATTGATTATCTTAAAAACAAGTGCAGTACTAAGTAGTCAAGTATTTAGCCCCTTCACAACACTAACAGATAGTTTCTAAAACTTTTAATTTCTTTTTTAATATTATGTGCTGGAAGTAACAAGCGAAAAATCTCATAATAATTATTAACTTTTTATTTTTGTTCCAGTTTTATTTAATTTTGTCCTTTTTTCGATAATTTTTTAAACAAATTTATACTTTTTTTTGCTTAATTTTGTTTGTTTACAATTTACATCATATGTTTCTCATTTTACTAGCAAAAATTTCTGCAGTAAAAATTCGTAAATACTCAGTCTTGAACCGTCACTTTACTCTCTCAATTTGTGTTCTCATTTACTGTATTTTGTGTAAAATTTGTAAATACTTTTGGGCACTCGAACGCACATATTACAAGCCGATACAAATTCGAGGGCTGCAAAGTGTACACAAATGTATTCGTAGAATATACTCGTATGAATTTCGTGTGTGCATAGCTCTATGTTCTTATGTATATACTTATGTATACATACATGTATATGTGTGTACATACATAGCCACGACCAAATATACATATATACATGCATATATACAGACATATATACAAAAAGACATACATGCAGACACACAAACATACATACGAGTACTTTCGAATATATTCGTGCAGCCCTCTAATACAAATTACACTAGGTGTTCCCAAACATATAAACAAAAAGTGTACACAGAAAAAAATATTACTTATATCCAAGGAATTTTTTCATAAATGCTATGAATCCTAACATGATAATTTTATTCCAAATTATTTTCATTCCAGCTAGAAACTTTTGCATAAATTAATTCATATTTTCTTTAAAAGTTATTTTTAGAAATTCAGTATTGAACATGTATAGTCTGTTGTACTAGGCGCAACTCTTTCCTTTCTGCCAAACAGACTATTTGGGATTAATTGCATTTTTACTTTATATAAATAGAAAAGCATTTTAGAATTTGTTGACAAAAACGTTGAAAATTTTTTTCAAAGCAACTTTGATTTCATAAATTTATTTATTAAAAACAATATACAGCCTATGAAATAATTCCTGTTTTTTATTTATAAATTAATGAAATATATGAATAATAGATTATGAACTTTTTTCATACTATTTATGTTCAACCTTTTTTCTGTGTATTTGATACAAGAAAGGCGATACAAATTGTTGTGAATCAAGCAATTGTTACTAAGAGCTCAATCTTCTATTGGGTAACCTTCCCCACACTCTTAAACCAGCTTAATCGCATGAACTTTATATTAGGTAAAGACAGTATGAGAAGTAAAAATCAATATTCATACAGGACAGCACATGCGTTATTTTTGCGTGTTGAGATAAAAAAAATAACCCAGAAAAATATCAAGTATCGGTAGTGAACAGAATCAGTTTTATTTTGTTTATATTTGTTATTGCAGCAGTGTAATACAGTTATTTGCATCTGCTTAGGATGGTGTAATGATTCTTAAAAATATATATTTAAATTAAAAAAATAGATATTAATAAAAAAAAAATTAATCACTAAGTCTTCCTTAGTTATTCCAAATGGGACAAATCATCTAATTCCGGTGGCGGACGAACTTCTTCTGTTTCAATAATAATAGAATTGTAATCAACAGATGTCTGGAAGCAAAAACCAAATAAAAGCGGAAATCATATATTAGTCTTTGTAAGAACTGGGTTTGCTAGATGATTGTCTGTTTGTAAATGTGCATACCAAGGTTGGCAACCGTAACGAATAACAGTATCGGCAGCGGATTGGTATTAAAATTATTTTTATTTCGGTAGCGATAGCGGTATTTGAGTTATATCGGTACCGATATATACCACTACGTACCGGTATTACAACTTAGTATATGAAATCAAACAAAATGCTTAAGAACTAATAAGATAAACAAGATACCTTAAAAATGCATCGTTTCTAATAGATTTAAAGATGCCAACTCCAAATTTGCAATCTTGGATATTTCGAAAATCGATCTTGAAATCATTATATCGTTAAAGGAATCCTAATCTAGAGTCACACTTACAAAATTTCTTTGAAATCTGTGAAGCGGTTCGGAGATTAGCGTGAACGAACACAAAGTTTAAAGCAAAAATTTCGCTTTGTAAGGGATGACAGAATAATCCTACACAATTGCGCGTTTTGCCAAATATGACATGTGCTAAGACTAGGGTTGTCATCGCTTAATTTATAAAAAGAGGACAGCAGAGGAAAAAAAACCCGGACATTTGCTTAAAAAAAGTAGGACTTAAAAATAAAACGAAATTAGTTTTTTCCAATAATTTTACTCCAAGTAATATCTTAAATACATATCGATGGTGTTGCGCAAAAAGGGCCAATCTCGCAATATTTCACATAGCAGATTAGCGCTTTTTGCGCAAAACCATCGATGTGTTTCTATTAAGTTGTACATAAGTATATACATGCACATTTGAGGATACATATTTGCATAAATCGAAGTTTATGCTCTAAATATTGTTAAATAAAACGCAAAAAGCACTAACTAACTAAGAAAAAACTCTAATCGGATTTTTAATAAATTGCGATGTATTTGACCAACACACATAATTACTATAAAAATCAGACTTTTCCGATCTGAAATAGCGATATAATTAAGAAACTATTAAAGTTGTAAAATTATGATTATGTTAGTTAAGTCGTTTGGCGTTTCAGCTGAAGATATATTTATCAGGACTTCAAATATAATTCAGAATGTTGGGAACAAATTTTTTTTAAGTTATAGTTTCGTCGTTTATATTAAAAAAAAATTTATAGCTCAAGCATTTAATAAAAAGTAGTTCTTCATCAACTGAAAACCTGAAGTTAGTTAACATAGCGTCTTCACGAGCCATTGATTTGTCTTGACAAAAGTCAAAGTCGATATAATAAAATAGCACTAAAATTTTTCTGATATTTTTATGTATGAAGTTTGACAAATGTTAGAACAAAATTATGTCTCGTGGAGACGGGGTGTAAGAGTTCAATCGATTACACATAAAATATCTGTAACGGTAGGGCTACCCACTTTAAATAAACTTTCACTGTTTGGTAAAAATTTCTTATTAGCTCATGAAATAAAGATTATGAACTCTAAAGAAATCAGAAAGCAATGGGAATGAAGTAAAATAATCCAAAGGTAGCACTGGGAATTGCTTGGTAAACAGGTTAGTTGCCATCAACCTAAGTGATTTAATTCTCGTACTCAATTTTCACGAAAAGTTTGTATATATAAGAATCGAAATGACACTCAACAGAGGCACCTAGGCTTACCAGATCCAAGTTGTGAAAAAGCTTGACAACTAGAGAAAAAAAGCTTGATTTAAGAAAAAATCGTGACACTAACTTAATGATGTGCAAAGCAATAAAAATCCATTCATTAATCGACTTCTAAAATTGGAGAAGGTATCAATTCGTTTGCATTTTCCTATGTATTCCCTCAGCACTCCGATTAAATTTGGGCTGATTCTGTACCTTAATTTGTTTGCAAAAAGTTTCGCAAATTTAAAATTTTCATTAAAACTAATTCATATCATTAATTCGGCAAATGACATTATTTTCTTAATTTACAAAACGCATTAAGAGGAATCGAAAATACAAACGAAATTAAATTACATATCGAGCCTGTGCTGCAATAGAGTCATACCTCGCAAAATGCGATTTTTGTGTTAATAATGTACATCATATCATTCTTTATGTTGTTTGAAAATTTCATACAAATATTTTGTATACTCAGCTTTTGAGAGAAGAATAACATTTTCTTTTACCATTAAGTTGTTAGTAAATTCAAAACTATTTTCTGAGTTGTGAATCTATGGTAGCTAAGGCTCGACATGAAGTTTTCGGTTTCCTTTTCGTCTTATTTTTTAATTATACCATATTTACTCTTAAGAAATATATTTGGAATGAAACGACTATAGGCTCGAGGAATTTCCATTAATATGTAGTTCCGTAGGCAAAAGCGTTTTATTTTTAATAAAGGTCTCTGATTTGCAAAGAAACAGCCCTTGGAGAAAGATTTTCATTATATTTTTTACTTTGTATCCATATAAATTATCATGTATTTAAATTCATTAACTAGCTTTTAATGCCAAAATAGCTAATTGAAGCTCGTGCATTAAATTGTGCACAGAATAGAAATTAAAGGGGAAATCACTCTTCGTAGGAAACTGCTATTGCAAACCTTGCAGCTCTTGCAAGTCTAGGATATATGCTACCATATGCAACACAACAAGAACAAAATATAAGAAACTTGCATTTCCTACACAGTAGCAGATATGCAATACTAAAAACTGTAGGAAACTTGTCTAGCATATATGCAATTAGCAAAATTATTCAGAGAGACTCTCTGAGAGTGTAAAAACATACACATGAAAATTAAATACAAACTAATAGTAGGCGTGCTTGATTACTTTTTTAATAAATCCAGTGAATAATAGTAAAAGCTCTTGTGTAGTATGTATTTCCTAAATGTTTGTAGCAGAAAATGATAGTTTATATCCTAGAGGTGAAAATATGCTACCAAGAGTGATTTCCGCTTAAGTTTTAGCTTGACAAATAGCTTTTTAGCTTAAATCAAGCCCGCCTGGCAAGCCTAGAGCCACCTCACAAGTAGTGATAAGCAAAGTACACACGAGCACTGATAGTGGAAGTGTATCGGCATCCGAAAGTAGCGCTGCTACGTCCAGCTGTGTGCGTAGAAAAATTAGATTGATGTTAACTTTTTCCTTGTTGCTTGGAATATTAATCATGCCTGATTATTTCTGAATATGTATATCGTTACGAACGTTTTACTAATAATCAATTTGCATTCACAAGCAAATAAGTTCGAAATAATCATATTAAATAAATTATGAACTCTGGTTTAAATCTATATTAATTTGGCCCTTTTTACGGAACACCATCGATATTTTAAATACATATGTACATACGTCATAGAATAACATCACAACTCTCATGGACAGTATTATTTACAACATAAGCTGGACATCTAATACCAATTATTTATTTCCCTATTTAACTTTGTTTTTAATAAATGCAATTTTTCGAGCAATAAGGGTATAAAAGCGAAAAAATATATAAATGTAAAACAGATAGTTTACTCAAATATAAGCTCTCTTTTTGAGTCCGTAAAAAGTAGGACTTTCCCGGACGTAAATTTTTTCCCCGGACAGAGACCACAAAAAGAAGACAGTATCCGGGAAAAAGAGGACGGATGACAACCCTAGCTAAGACAGTATGGTATTGTGGACTAAAAATACGTGCGATTTGTAAAAATTTATGAAAATTTTCATAAAATTATAGTTTCCATGCGATCTTGTGTATATGTACACAAGCGAATGTTTTTGCATCATTTATTTTATAATAGTGTGGCACCTACAACGCCATTTTTAAAGTCGGTCAGACTTCTGTAAACTTTTCCTGTGAATGAATCGTACGATCGTGTAGGATAGTGAATCAGGACCTTTACTAATATTATAAGCGCGAAAGTAAGTTTGTTTGTTTGTTACCATTTAACAGTTAAACCACAAAACCTATTTTGATGTAATTTAGAACATAGATAGATCTAGGCCTAGAGGGACACATAGGTTATGTTTTTTTAAAGATTGGACCATGAGGGGAGGTAGGGGGAAATTTCTGCCTCTCAGAAACTATCTAACCGATTTTGATGAAATTCAAAACATAAAAAGATCTGAGCCTAAAAAAAGACAGGCTATATAAATTTTTATAAAAATGGGACCACGAGGTGAGGTATTGGCAAATTTCTTCTTCTTTGAAACTATCTATCCGATTTTAATGAAATTCAAAACATAGATAGATCTGAGTCTAGAAGAGTACATAGGCAATAAATTTTTTTCAAAACAGGAGCGCAAAGAGCGGTAGGAGACAATTTCGACCTCTCCGAAACTATCTAACCGATTTTTATGAAATTCAAAACATGGACAGATCTGGGTCCAAAAGACCACATTAGGTATAAATTTTTCCAAAAATAGGACCACGAGGAGGTGTAGGAGACAATTTCACACTCTCCGAAACTATCCAACCAGTTTTAATAAAATTTAAAACATTGATAGATCCCTATTTTGGATGGTCACATAAGCTATGCATTTTTTAAATAGGACTACGATGGGGTTGGAGCACTTTCTGACTCTTCGAAACTAACCAATTTCAATGAAATTTAAAACATAGATAGACCCTTATTTTTAATGGAAAAATTTTATGCATTTTTTAACAGGGCCACGAGGGTGTAGGGAGAATACCATTTCTGCCTCTACCAAACTATCTCACCAATTTTAAAGAAATTTAAAACATAGAAAGATCCCTGTTCGGATACACATAAGCGATTAATTTTTTTTTCAAAACTAGGTCCACAAGCTGGGGTAGCCGGCGATTTCTGCCTTTACAAAGCTATCTCACCAAATTTAATTAGATTTAAAGCATAGATAGATCCCTATTTTGGATGGTCACATAAGCTATGCATTTTTTTAATAGAACCGCGAGAGGGTTGGGGCACTTTTTGCCTCTCCGAAACTATCTCACCAATTTTAATGAAAATTAAAACATAGATAGGCTTCTATTTTGAATGGAAAAATAAGCTATCCATTTTTTTTAACAGGACCACGAGGAGTAGGGGACCATTTCTGCCTCTCCAAAACCATCTCACCAATTTTAAAGAAATTAAGAAAGAAGAATAGACACATAAGTGTTACATTTTTTGAAAAATATGACCACGTGGTGGGGTCAAAGAAACAAACCGTCTTAAAGTCGGCGGCGGCTTTACAAAAAATACTCGGCGGCGGCTCATAGCCGGCTGACAACGGCTGGTTTTGTATTTCGCGAATATTTCGCGATAAAATGTACATAATCAGTTGCACTTTTTACTGTTGAATTTCTTTATTACGAAATTTTATTAAATTTTCTTTTTATACGTTTTTTTAAACAAATTTTTTTATAAAATTTTTCAAACACCTGACGACTTTCACATAATTTATAATATGTAGTACAAATTTGCAAATACAAAAACCAATTAGACGGCTGCAATTTTGAGCCGATGCTAGCCGCATAGATCGGCGGCGGCTTGAAGTTACATAAAAAGTCGGCGGCGGCGGCTTGAAGTTACATAAAAAGTCGGCGGCTGCTCTCGAGCCGGCTTTGAGCTGATCGGCTTGTTTCTATGCGTGGGGTAAGGGCCAATTTCTGCCTCTCCGAAGCTATCTAACCAATTTTAATAAAATTTAAATCATAAATAGGTCTGAGTCTAGAAGGACATACAAGTCATATATTTATTCAAAACTAGAACGACGAGGGGAGTATGGGGCAATTTATGTATTTTCGGAACTAGATAGCTTCGAAAATTTAAATTTTAATGAAACTTAAAACATATGTAAATAAATCCCTACTTAGATGGACACACCTGTGGTCACAAGCCTTAACCGCTTAAGTCGTTTTCAAATTTTTTTCGTGAAAGCTGTTTAAAGTATCAAAAACTAGCTTCCAATCAGTCGTCAGTTTGCTTTTCTTTAACTTATTTATAGATAATTGTCGTCTTAAAAAGTTACATGGTTACAAAATCCGTAGCGATTTGATTTAGACACGAATGGAGGCCATAACCCCAAGAGTTAAATTTTGTCCTAGATCGACTTGGGCGGTTAAGGGTTGTGACCACAGACATAAGCTATGCATTTTTTCAAAAGTAGAAACTATCTACCCAATTTTAATGAAATTTAAAACATATCTAGATGCCTAATTACATAGACACATCGCGACCTTAGTATTGTTTTGGCCCACCGACCATTTTTAAAAAAATTGAGCTAAGTATGGGGTATATATATTTTGAATACCCTCTTTCAGAATCCAATAACTGTTTCGGGAAATTGTTCCTGGTTTCTGAGATATCAAGCATTCATTGTGCTCGATATCATCATTTTTGATAAATTTTTTGTAAAAAAAATTTTTTGTAAAATTTTTTTTTTAAAATAAAAAAATAAAAATCAGAAATCAAGTAAAATACCAAGTTTCATCAATATTAACTTTTTATTTCATGTAAATATCTTTTCTAATAACATTTATACGCTTATTTTCAATAAAAAGTAGAAAATTTCATCTCAATAACAAGTTACTCAATACATAGCAGTTAGTATACACATGGAGCAACAAAAGCTACTTTTTACAAATAAAATAAAAAAAGTGGTTACTGGAGCACAAAACAAGATATTTTACTTTCAGTAAAAATTCTATCGGATATAATTTGAGAAAACTTTATGTAAATCTTTTTTGTTGTTTTTCTCCATTCCGACTTTTTGGCATACGGGCCAAAACAATACTAAGGTCGCGACATAAGCTTTGCATTTTTTTTAAATAGGACCACGAGGTTGGGTAGGGGGCAATTTCTGTCTCTACGAAACTATCTAACTAGTTTTAATGAAATTTAAACCATAAATAGATCTCAGTCTAGAAGGACATAAAAGCTATATATTTTTTTCTAAACTATAGCCAGGAGGGAAGCATGGGGCAATTTCTCCCTTTTCGAAACTATCTAGTCAATTTTAATGAAATTTAAAACATAAATAAATTCGTATTTAGATGAACACCTAAGCTAGGATTTTTTCAAAAGTTGACGAGAGGGGTAGGGGAGATTTCTGCCCCTATGAAACTATCTAGCCAATTTTTATATTTAAAACATAAATAGATCTGAGTCTAGAAGGACATAAAGGCTATATATTTCTGCCTCTCTGAAGCTATCAACCCAATTTTTATGAAACTTAAAACATGGATAGATCAACATTTGGATGGCCGCATAAGCTATACATTTTTTTCAAAACTATGATAAAGTTGGGATGGTGGGCAATTTCTGCTTCTCCGAAACTACCCAATTTCAACTTATTGCATTTTCATAAGCCATGCAAGATATAGCGTGATATCTCGCGAGCGAAGCCGCGAGTAAAAACTGGTTTATTATAAATTCAAATCCGTTCTGTACTTGGTTTAAGAAACGGATCTAATTACTTTGTTTTCATTTTGAATGTACCGTTAAGAATAATTTTTTTACAAAAACACTAAAGTTTTCACAAAGTCTTACAAATTTAAAATTTTTATAAACTGATTGCATATATAAGACGCTGAAACAGGCTTTTTATTTAATGCTTCCAGCCTTGCGTATGAAGAAAACATGCCTTAAAGTTGATATTTGTATATTAAAAAATATGTATGTTTAATTTTGTATGCTCTGGTTATCGCAATAAGTAAAATTTGTAAACAAATTCTGTAATATGATACCCAAGAGTTGGCATACCTTCAAATTTGTTGCTCCCTTCAAATTTCAAACAGGCTCAACTATTCTTTTTACATAGTGTCCACACCTGATGAATTTATATCATGATGAATGTCAAATTGATATTATGATGAACATTCATCACGTATAGACTCAATTTATTGTTATATCAGCGTTATGATATAATCATCAGAGCTCAAGCTCAAATGAATATACATATTATGATATGAAACGTCACTCCATTTGCTGTTTTTACTTTATCGTTTACTTACTTTATTAGAATTAGTGAAAATTATAAAAAATAAATATTTTTAATGAAACCCATAAGTTTTATGATATATATTTAAAAAAAACTTATAATAAAAATATGTAATTTTTGTGGTGGTTATTGTTGTCATATACAGGTCTAAATATTCGATCTTAGCTGTACGACGAAGAAGAAAATATGATTTATCATGATATAAATTCATCAACGTATTGATGTGAAGGAAAAATTTACAATTTCTCTGCCGGCGTTATATTAGTTGTTATGATGAAAATTCATAAGGTGTGGACACTATGTTAGAGACATGTGATTATCTATGTATACATACTTTTTTATATAATTCTTTCATTTGTATTCCACTGTGCGAGATTAGGTTCAATACTCCAAAAATTACAAATTAAAGTCCAAACCAAGCAGAGCATTTAAACTTAATTTTACCGAACTCCAAACATAGCTTTTTTGTCGACTTCTAATACTGCATTTACACCAGAGTGAAATCTGGTAGATTTCAACTGAAATCTATGTCGAAATCTATACCGTTTACACAAGGCTTTTTTGACATTTATCAAGATTTCGTTTCCATACCAGAGATAGTTGCTTGACCTTTTTTATTTTGAAATGTCAAACTGCATAAAAAAAAGATCTGTCAAATGCAAAACAACTACTGCGCACACCTTATAAAGTATACATTCTGGAAAAGCGTAGAATTTTTTAGGATTATATGAGCAAAACCATGGTTGTAGAACTAAGTATAACAGATTTTGTGAAAATCTAGTGGCGCAGTAGATTTCGTTTTGTATGGGAAATCTAGTCAAAAGCAACTAGATTTAGCTTAAAATCTCGTAACTACTAGATTTCGCTCTGGTGTAAATGCACTATAAGGTGCTTAAAAATATATTCGACTTGTAAAACAGAAATGTTCTAAAAATTTTATTTGAAAGTTAATTTTATTCTTGCCGTATTATATTATTGTTCATACCGAAACGATGATACCGGTATTGAAGGAAGCGGTATTTGAATACCGGTATATTACTATTACGGTATCGGTAGTAGTACCGGCATTCAATTTTAAGCGGTATTTAATCGGTAGCGGTATTATTTACGGTATCGGTTGCCAACATTGGTGCATACAAATTTTAAATGCTGCACTATGGGTCGAGCATTGTTTTTAATTTTAGAAATTTAGTTTATAGTTTGTATTTCTAATAAACTTAAGATAATTTCGTGCATACCAAAATTAATTATTCTGAGTTCATTTCTGTTAAGTAACCTTTATTTACTTTTGAAGTTTGGTAAGTAAGACATAAAAATCTTAATAGATTGTAAATGACCTAACAATTTTTTTCTCCTTAGCATGGTTATCAAATATGTGGACATTAATGATAATGATATAGAGAATATAGTCGGTAATGTTTGCTATCATTTTGTTTTTTTTTTTATTCTGACCCAAAGTGCTAAGATTGCATAGGTGGGGGTAGTGCACTTATTTTGCAGTTTCCTCTAATACTTAGTGATAGTGAAAAATTATTGCACAATATTGTTGATGTTTAGTGGTGAATTGAAAATTAGCAGCATCACTAGGCATAGTCATAGTAATGTTAAAGTATTTTGCACTGAAACTTAATTATTTTAGTTTAAAAAAAGCAATCTTCTTAATTCCAACTTTTTTTCTTCACTAATTTGAATGCAACTTAAAATTCGCATAAAATTTTAATCAAGATTTTTGAAAGTTTAGTGAGAGTGATTTTAAATGTAGTTCTTCTTAATACTGGTTCAAAATTTGCACTAATTGCGTGTAGCGCAGATCTTCGCACTGAATCCGCGTTTAGTGATAGTGAAAAAAGTACCACTACCTCTAAGGCCCAAATTTACAGTCATTAGTTAATTATTAGTAAACTAAAATTATAGCTATTGTTTAACTAAAACTTCATATTTACAGTGTATTGTTTAACTAAAATTTTTAATATGGATAAAGAATGGTAACCCTATCAAATATAAATAAACAAGCAAAAATAAAGAAATAAAGAATATTACACATCTTAAGGCTACAATTTAAAAATTTTTAAGCACACGAAGCTAATGGAGCAAATATTTTTTGTCGGTCCTAAAAGTATGCTATATGCATGTTCAACAAATACAACAAAAAACAAGATAATGCTTGTCAAAAAATACATGTGCTAGACGTTCCTTGTGTACAAAGTTACCAGAACAAAAAATAATCAGCTTACGTTATGCTGCCACCTGCATACTTATTGCACCATGTTCTAAAGCATCTAACTAATTGTTAACCAATGGCATTTGACGGTTTAACTAATGGTAAACAAAGAAGTGTGAATAAAATATCATTGGCTAAACTATTGTCATTAGCTAACTAATGACTGTGAATTTGGGCCTAAATTGTTTTTGTGATAGTTAAAAAAACCCCGTGCTCACAAGTTGTTGAAAAATAATTTTATTTAGTGCTTCTGCAAAGCTTATTTCAATCAACATGTATTGCACTACCTCCAACTATGTAAGATTGTCGACTAGTATTAAAGGAATTCACAAGAGTTTACTAACTGCTGTATCGGTTGCATGTGCTAAGTTTTATAAAATTTTTGTTTGCATTTTTTCGTACAGTTTTTGTCATGGGAGTTATTCTAAGTGAAACAAACAAATCGCAAGCTGCCATATCTCAGAATTTGCTTAAACTTTATAGAGATGTTCTTTAGGGTCCCAAGGACGCATACCGACGGGATTCAGTTTTTGGACTCACTACTCGCAGTCCACATGAAATAAAAAAGTCGTATTTTTGTGATTTGCCGTTTTAGCTGTAAAAATTTTTCTATAAGGGATATAATTCATAATATTCATGCCATTTTAAAGATTAAAAACAGAAATTTCTGTGAAAAAATAAAAATTCGCGTATTTCATGCCAGTTTAACATATGACATTGAAAATGCCTATTTTTAGTGCATTTTCGAGATTTTCAAGTTCCTACAGTAACCGTCCATTCGAATGTAGAAGGCTGATTGTTCTCAGATATCAAGTGCATTTATTATATTCAAGGTATTCACAATGAGTATCTTAAAGTTTGGAAATAGCAATATCGTGACACTTTAAAATTTCATTGTGAGCATATTATAATAAAGTATTGATACGAGCGACGAAGTTTGTCGGCTATTTGTCGTATTTACATTTATATAAGACCATGATACAATGATACAGGTACATGCATTAGCAAAAATTCTAATCAGCTGTGTTTTGTATGTACGTGTTTGGTTGTGTGTACAAAGAATTTTGTTGTTGCTCAGTATGTAATTTTTGACAACTCACATGAAGATTTGACAACGTAGATGAGAAAAATATTCTAATGCATGTACCTGTATTATTGTATCATGTCTAAGACCCACATCAAAATAAACAACAAATAAAACAACAACAAAACCACAACAGTGCCGTCTACATATCAAGGCCGATTAATAAGGTCGTGTTGAGTCACATCTGACTATTTCGCTGCGTTGGCTGTATCTGTCAATTGTTTTTTAATTCTGTGTTTTTAAATGATTAACTGGGCATAGACATGGCAATAAACAAAAGAAGATATACATAGATTTTAAGCATATGAATTGTAGTCGTAGTTGTTAAAAGTACATTTTAAACAAATTTCCATCTTCGGTTTTTGACAGATACGGCCGATCAGGCGAATTAATATTGTGTTTGTTGTATTATTACCACCACCTGTAAAGTTAATTCGCCTTGGTACATATCAACAAAGCAAATAAACACACAATACACTGAAATCAAGAACGACTTAGAGGTAAAACCTTACGAAGCATTCACTAAACAGGCGTTTTTAAAGGCCTTCAAGGACATGATAAAAGATGCAAAACTAATAATTTTCTGCCTTCTCATGATAGCCTTCTAGAAGGCCTCTATACTCGTTTCTAAAAGATCCGATACACATTCGTTCTCCCTTTTTTGGAAGGAATATGTATTCTATTTTTAGATTTTTCTTTTTTTAATAAAAACATGTACTTTAGAAATAACAAACATTCTCGTATTCTTTTCGCAAATAATTTGTATATAAGACTGAAATTTACGTGCAAGAGGCATTATACATGCTACTATTATGTTGCAGCTACTACATGACATCGCGTGTAAAAAAATATGTGGATATGCAATAGGAGTGGAAGTACTAGAGCCTGCTAAATAAGGCCTTCCATTTACCGCTGGAGAATTCTTCATTTAAAATATTTCCGCATTGAGAAAAAGCATGCTTCTTAAGCGGGTGTCAGACAAATCAATATTCAGCTTCAATATATGTGTTTGTGTGCGTTTGTTATGAAAATCAAAATCATTTTGATATTCCTCAATATTTCCCCTACGTAAATGTGTAACTATTTTTTGTAAGCAAACGCACACTAACACATATATTGAAGCTGAATATTGATGTGTCTCGCACCCACTTAGGGCCATTATTACAACTCATAGGATAGACTACTAATTAGACCTGCACACAGAAAAAAAAGAATGTAAAATCAACATGACGCAATTTTGATTGGAAATCATATTAAATTTACAAGAAATAATTTGTCGTTTAAGTGTGTTAGTGTTTATTTGCTTTGTTCATTGCTACAATTCACTGTTGTGCTTAGTTGTGTGACTGGTTGTTGTTTATTCTTACATGTGTCGGCTCTGTAGACGACAAAAAACGATGTACGCGGCATGCGGCAGCGGTCGGCGAGAGCACTGCCAGTTTAGAAAAAACTAGCTTGATTCAAAAAGTATTCGAACAAAATGTTTGGCATATTATAATTATATTTATTGGCAATAATAAATAAAAGTTGAATTTTTATCAACTTTTTTCTTTGGCGCTTGAAACGACATTGCCATATGAAATATTATTAATTTGACAAATTAAATACAAAAATTAAATTTTATTTCAATAATAAATTAGTTTTTTTTTACAAACAGAATTTAGTTTTTATTGGAAAAAATTTGTGATTTAATAATTAATATATGTATGTATGTGTGTTTGAAGTGATTTGTGAATTGTTTTTGACATTTTTTCGCGTTCATTTGCTCGCCAGTAACTGGGGGTTTACATTAGCCATGAACTTGGTATGAACATCGGGCCTGATTGTACAGGGTGTTTTTTTTAGAGGTATAGAACTTCGAATTGAAATAAAACACAAGAAAATCGTTTTAATGTCCATCAATTTGGCTTTATTGGAAGGATAATTTTATGCCATTAATGTTTAAATATGATTTCGGGCATGTGGCCGCCGCGGCTGGCTCGAATAAAGCCAATTCTACAGGTCCAATTTTCAACCACTTTTTCGAGCATATGGGGCCGTATGTTGGCAATAACGCCACGAATGTTGGCTTCCAAGTCCCCTAACATTTCTGGTTTGTTGGCGTAGACGAGCGACTTCACATATCCCCAAAGAAAATAATCCAATGGTGTCAAATCACACGATCTTGGTGGCCAATTGACAGGTCCATTCCGCGAAATTATGCGCTCATCGAATGTTTCCTTCAATAAATCGATTGTGACGTGCGCTGTGTGGCATGTAGCGCCGTCTTGTTGGAACCACAACTCATCCACATTCATGCCATCCAATTCGGGAACAAAATAGTCGGTTATCATGGCTCTATACCGGTCTCTATTAACGGTAACTGACTCTCCAGCATTATTTCGGAAGAAGTATGGCCCAATGACTCCACCAGCCCATAGAGCACACCAAACAGTCAGTTTTTGTGGATGTAATGGCGTCTCAAGGGTTTCATGTGGATTCTCTCACTCCAAATGCGGCAATTTTGCTTGTTGACGTAGCCATTCAACCAAAAATGAGCCTCATCACTGAACAAAATGTTGCGATTTTGCTTGCGGTAAACTTCGCGAACTGAACCATTATTTTCGAAATAAATTTGCACGACTTGCAAGCGTTGTTCTTTTGTCAACCTGTTCATGATGAAATGGCAATCCAAACTAAATATTAATCACTTGACAGCTGACAAAATGGCCGCCAGTTAAAAAAGTGATGCCAACTTAAAGTTCTATACCTCAATAAAAAACACCCAATATAAGGCGGTGGCGTAAACGCCTAAGTAGTTTTTTGCAGTATATTAAAAAACACGGGTAGTGTGTTACTTTAATCCATTACAAAAAACGACATAGGTGTTTACGCCAACGCCTTACACAATCAGGCCGATCATGTCGAACATCGCATACGGCTAATGTAGACCGCACATTTCCATGTTTCGTCCATGCTCTGACATCGCTGCCCGAACATATGTCTGAGCATCAATGTTCGCCATGAGATTCGCCGTCATCAACCATTTTTAATAGAAAGAAAAGAAACGGAACAAAATTGGTAAATATTCCATCTCTATTGCACTACCACAAAATACATTGATAAAGCAGAACATGGACATCGTACGTATTCACCACAGCAACAGCACATGAATTTTTTCCAGTTGCTCTGCCGGCGTCATGTTCAAGTCGATGGATCGTGAAGACGTAGGGTAAAATTTCAAGCGGAAAACTCAACAGCTGATCGCCGCCCGCTGCCGCATGCCGCATACATTGGCCTTCCGCTTCATGTTTGTTGAATGGTTTGAGAGATATGGTTATGAAAAAATTCGGAACAGGTGCTTTATTTTAAGAATTCTTTTGAGCTCGATTTTTTTGATTCATTTACTTCTTTGGATTTGAAAAGCTGCGCCAAATACCGAAGGTTTTATATTAATCGTATAAGTGGTTCGAAAAATATCATAGTCGATATTTTTGAAAAATAAGTATTATAATTTTGATAATTACCCCAAAAACTTATGGATTTTCCGACGTTTTGTGAGTTAAATCAGCGGGAGGTTCGAGAGATGGCCTGCAAGGTCAACCGTATCCAATGTCTTTTTAATTTAATAAATGTGTGCAAAATTTACACAATCGTATTGTACCTATATTCCTTTGAGAAACGATTGTTAACATTTTTACCAAAACTCAATGCTTTTTCCCTAAAGTAATTTTTTGAGTTATGCTTTTGGTTTGTAAATAAATAACTGATAATAATAATAATAATAATAA
The DNA here is from genome assembly GCA_956483635.1 of Panzeria rudis. Taxonomy (NCBI): domain Eukaryota; kingdom Metazoa; phylum Arthropoda; class Insecta; order Diptera; family Tachinidae; genus Panzeria; species Panzeria rudis. The sequence goes on along the minus strand of OY101451.1, from coordinate 39,499,860 downwards.
TAATAATAATAATATCTTTAAGAAATTTATTATTCGACATATTATCATAATTATATTTTAAATGAAATTTATTTGTTGATGGTTATTAAGCAATTGTCTATATGCATTTCATTGGCGCTTTTACCAAATCGTCAGTAGACTTCAACCACAACTTTGAACAGTTACAACCCTCTTATTTTATGCACAGACTTTCAAAAACCATTTGAAAATTTACAAACGATAATATTTTTGAAAATCACAAAAGAATAAAATAAGTGTAGTAGGCTTAGAAACTTATACAAAACCCAACAAATATTTTATATTCGATATGAATCTATTTTATTTTTCTACACCTGTATACAATTAGAAATCCATTAGATAACAATAAAAGTATTATAAGGCAAAATGAAATTAAACCTTTAAGAAATTTATTTTACGATTTGGTAAAAGCGCCAAAGAAATGCATATAGCCAATTGCTTAATAACCATCAACAAATAAATTTAATTTAATAATAATAAGAACAATAAAAAAATAAATAATATATTTTAAAAATCAAAAAATCCGAATGCGCATAAAATCTAAAAATAAAAAACAACCCAAGAAAAAAATTGATGGCAATGATGTACTAAGTTAAAATGCTATTAAACATACCCTGCCCTACTTCTACTTTGGCATTTTAACCAATTACTTTAACATGGCGATTTCATTGGAAGCGAGTACTTACCACATTGGGTTATAAATAACAAGTTATAAATTTCAATATTTAGAAGGCATTAAATACACAGAACACAATAAAAATGAAATGTCTCTGCTAAGCTTTGAACTCATGCCGTTTTGAGTTATTGTGTTGTTTTATACCAAGTGTTTTGCTCACTAGGCTACTGCACAACTATTTTGTTACAACCCTGCAGGAAATGCGAATAGTGAAATTGTAGTGATTTACTAGTGACATTGTCAGTAGTACTACTGACCAGGTGTACCCCAGCCAATATAATCATATCTTGACATTTAACATTAGCTTGTCATTGAAAATCCACCAGTATACTGTAGCACTACTGACTAACTTGTTCTTTTTGAACCTCATTGAGACCAAAGATTCACTATTAAATTTTAGGGGCTCTAGTCCACAATATTGATATTTCTTCGCTCGATGCGGAGAGTGAAATAGTAGTGATTTCCTAGTGGCATTGTCAATACTACTACTGACCAGGTGTACACCAGCCAATGTAATCGCCTAATGACATATAACATAGTCTTGTCATTGAAAATCTACCAATAGACTTTAGCACTACATATTGAGGAGTTATTTCTTTTACGACTATATGGAGACTTTTGAACCGACGATTCCCTCCTAGTACACTTTAGTGAACCCCACACTTAAACACATATATATTTTTTTAATATCTGTTCAATTCACAAGCTCAGTCGTATGTCTTATCGTTTAAAAAAAGACGACACTTGTTTATGTGCTTGTGAACAGATAAATTTGTTGTATCGTTATTTTGTCGTGTCTTAAGCGTAGTATGCAGCTCTGCCTGAAATTCAGGCTGCCATAAGAAGTATGTGTAAAAAAAACTAACTGAAATTCAGGTTGGTAAATTTCTTAAAGAAATTTCCGTTTACTTGTACGCAGTTCCAAAAGAAAAGTTCACGGAATTTTGGCATTTATTGTCTATTACAGGCATGTTATAACAATAAGTGGAGAATTTTTTCCGTCAACTGAAACAAAAATTAATGTTCAGACAATTGTTTGGTCACGGAATTTTTGACATTTCTAATTTTTTGTACATTGTAATTAATTTTTAGTGTTTTTGTGTGATGTAAACTAAAAAATATATAAATTTGTGTGTATGCAAACAAAATTCTGTATAGAATTCTACACGATTATTTTTCCGTGTAGAAATAAATGCAAAACTCCAAACCTGAATTTCAGTGAGAACCGCATACTACGCTTTAAATGTAAATTTAATTAATTCCAAGGCAAGGCGAATTAACACCAGGTGGCCTCGAGAGAGCAGGTGACTAAGAAAATTTTTCTATATTTGAACTATCAACAGCGTTAATTTATCAGTTTTTTGACATTCCAAATATAAATTAGCCGAGCAGAATTTATATTTGGACTATCAAAAATGCCGATACATTAACACAGTTGGCAGTTCAAATATGATAAACAATTCGTAGTCACCTGATCTCTCGAGGCCACCTGGTATTAATTCACCTTGATTTGATACCATGAAATGAAACCAGGCATGGGAGTTTTAATTTGACGCCAAATAGAATAACTTTTTTCGCGACAAGCAATTTTAATTAAAATAGTTTGACAATTAAATAGAAATGAATCAATTATATATTTATCGTTAAGAACAATGTATTTTCTGGTGTTACATATCACATATATAAAAGATTTTTACAAATTAATCTAACAAATGGGAATGTTCCCAGACCTGGCCTCAATACAACTATTTGAAGAACATACTTGAGCGTCAAAATAAATGTACAACAAATTTTGTTATAATACGTTATATATTTTACTCATTTAATATGAAATTATATTTACCATTCTTCTGGTTTTTGTATTTGTATATTATTATCTACTTATTTCAAAAAAACAACAAAAAATTCTTACAATGACAACAGTTGTGAAACAAAAACAAAATTTACTCCATATTTCTCGCGTCAAAAAAAGTGTACAGAGATCATCTGTAGCATTTTAGCAATGTCGTACTTTAAAAAAATACCGTTTTATTTGGTTTTTTTCTTCTTTTTCCGTGCTATTGAAAGTTTACTAATAGCTTATTTCAATTAGTAGCGTGGGCCGAGTGAAAAACGTTTTTTAAGCAAATATTAATATTTTTTTAAATATGGGTAAGCAAACTTCCACTGATATTAGAGAGCTTGTAATAAAACTTCACAAGGAAGGTAAAACTTACCGTGAAATTGGCTGTACTATCAACAGAAGCCATAACACAATAAAAAAAATAGTTTACAAATACAAAAATTTCGGCAAAATTGAAAATCGGCCAGGTACAGACCGGCCTAAAGTATTAAATGAGGCTGAAGTAAGGAGTATAGTGCGTGATGTAATGAAAAATCCATTTAAAAGTGCTGTTAAAATATCAGCGGAAGTTTCCGCTTCATCCGATAGAAGCGTAAGTGCCAGCATAATACGACGAGCTTTGCATGCACATGGGCTGCATGGTCGATTACCAAGAAAGAAGCCTCTAATATCGCCAGTTAACCAAAAAAAGTCTTGATTATGCAAAAAGATATGTAAATCACGATATTTCGTTCTGGAATAATGTTGTTTTTAGCGATGAAAGCAAGTTTGAAGTGTTTGGGCAGAAAAAACCAGTAAAAGTATGGAGAACTAGGAATAGTGAGTATGCCGACCAAAATTTAATAGCTACGGTTAAACATGGTGGGGGTTCGATGATGGTGTGGGGATGTATGGCAGCAAGTGGAGTAGGCAGTTTGGTTTTTATTGAAAGTACCATGAATAAAATGGACTATTTGACATTTTAAAAAATAATTTGCTAAGCAGTGTGGAGAAATTGGATTTGCAGGGATCCTGTGTCTTTCAACAAGACAACGATCCCAAGCATACTGCATTAATAGTGATAGAATGGCTACTCTATCACACTCCTAAGACACTGGATCATTCTCCCCAAACACCGGACTTGAACCCAATCGAGCATTTATGGGAGCATCTAGACCGTCAAATCCGGAAAAGGACTATTACCAGTAAGAGTATGCTCAAATCCGTTATAACGGAAGAGTGGCATAAAATTTCATCTGTTGTTGCCAGAAAACTAGTAGAATCCATGCCACGAAGACTGAGTTCCGTTATTAAAGCAAAAGGAAAATCAACGGAGTACTAAATACCTTTTTATTTTAATACAACATTGTTTGTACACTTTATTTTGACGCGAAAAATATGGAGTAAATTTCGTGTTTGTTTAACAACTTTTGTTATTGTAAGAATTTTTTGTTGTTTTTTTAGAATTAAGTACATAACTGAATACTACTCTCAAAACCCTAAAATTAAAAATGATAACTTGCATTAAGACTGAAATAAAATACATACTATTAAAAACACTTTTGTACACTTTATTTTGACGCTCACAGTATAAAATTCAATCGTATAATTATAATGCACTTTTCTATGAAAATTACCAACAACAAAAATACAATATTGTATAATTAGACGATTACACAACACATACGACGTTAATACGAGCTTGTGAATTGAACAATTATTTTTTATGAGTGTTGTTTTTCTTCCGACGGGGTTTTTTTGAATTTGGAACGATTTTCCGTCATCCCACGTCATCTTCAGTGTTCTATTGAATACTAAATCGTTTTTCTGTTGTACGTTGTTTCTTTTATAATTCGTTTGTATACCTAGCTTCCTTCCTTGATCCCTTTTGTATTCTGCTCCCTATTTCTCTCTCTCTCTCGCCTCTATATGCTTTTGTGTGTCTACCTGCTACCTGTTTCTCTTACTATAATGTTTGAGTTTAATAGTTTCTTTATAATCTGCTCTATTAGTTATCAGTTGTTTAATCCCTACATAGGTAATAATCCGTAATTGTATGTTTCTGGGTAATCCTTTTGTCTTGTTCATTTTCTACTACGTTGTCTGGACTATTGTTTTCTTTTGTGTAAAAATATTTTAACGGTTTGAAGCAGTGTTTATTTGTTCGTTTATTATTCTTCCGTCAAATATATTTTGCTTGTATATTTCCATGTTCTCTAATACGTTCAGTCGCCGTCCTTTATGTTGTGAATGGAATAGTTTAACTGTTTTTCTAATATGTCTTTGTGTACATTTGTTGTCGAATATGTGGTTTGCGAAATTCGATTCTGGTGTTATTCCTGGTTCTCTCAGTTTCTTGTTGTAGTCTCTTATGTGCTCGCGAAATCTTGTTTTTATCTTTCTTCCAGTTTGTCCGATATAACTGTGTTGGCATGTGCACGTTAATTTGTACACTCCTTGTTTATCTAGGAAGTCTGTTTCGTTTGTTCTGCACTGCAGTATTCTACCCAAGTTGTTTCTTGTTTGGAATGCTGTATTAATTTTGTGTTTTCTAAAAAATTTTGCCAGTTTGTATGTTTATTTTCCCATATACGTAAAGGTAGCCCAGGTTTTCTTTTCTTGTTCCTGTTCTCTGTTCCGTTTCTTACTTGCTTCGATATCCTTTCTAATCTTGTCAACTAGGTCTTTTCTATATCCGTTGTTTTCCGCTATGTTATATATTATTCCTAACTCTTTCATATAGGCCTCACGTGTTAGGGGTATTCGTTCAAGTCTCGTTATTAATTTCCTAATTGCTGCGTTCTTATGTTGTTTAGGATGGTTTGATGAATTGTGTATAATTGTATCTGTAGTAGTTGGTTTTCTGTATATTTCGTATTCAATTCTATTTAAGCTCTTATTTGCCTTAATCGTTAGGTCTAGGTAATTTATCCTTTCGTTCTCCTCCACTTCCATTGTAAATTTTATGTTCTTGTGTTGTTTGTTCAGTAGATCCAGAATTTGCTCCTCCATATTTCCTTCTAGTACGCATATAATATCGTCTACGTATCTTGCGTAGAATTTTACCCCAAAATTGGTTTTTAAGTCCTCTACGTATTTCTCTTCTAAATTTTGCATACATACTTCCATGAGTATTGCTGATGTTGGATTTTCCATACCTAGTCCGTTGATTTGCCTATATATGCTATTGTTGAATTTGAAGTAATTTTGCTCCAATGTGGCTTTTAGCGTGCTGGCGAGTTGCATTGAAAATTCCACGTCTTCTGTTTTATTGAGTAGTGTTTTATGTAGAATGTTTATTGTCTCTGTTGTTGGGATTGATGGATTTATATTGAATTTATAAAAGTAGTTTTCCAAATAGTATGTTTGTCCCTCCCAAAAGATCAAGCTGTATCCGCGCCTGCACTTGATATCTAAGAACAATCAGCCTTCACCATTCGAAGGGACGGTTGCTGTAGGAAGTTGAAAATGACAAAAATGCACTAAAAAAATATGTATTTTGAATGTCATATCACGCTAAACTGACATGAACTATGCGAATTTTAGTTTTTTCCACAGAAATTACTATCTTTAATCTTTAAAATGGCGTCAGAATTAAGATGATATCGCTTATAAAAATATGTTTACTGCTAAAACCGCAAACCTCAAAAATACAACGTTTTTATTTTTGTATTTAGCGTGAACTGCGAATGGTGGGCTGTCCAATAAAGTTCGCTCGATTAATCGAATAATCGATCAAAACAAAAACTTAAATTTCGATTTAAGAATTTATTCGAATAATTTAGGTCGATTAATCGAATAACTCGACTTGAAATTTTATGTAAATTTTTTTAATGAGTTTTTACAGATTTCTTTATAAAAACTGAATTTTTTACTTTATATGAAATTGCCATGCAATTCGAACGTTATTTCATACTAATAGACCGGATAGAGAAAGGAACCAACTTCAAATATCTTGTAAAAAAAATCTAAAATATAACCATCACACAAAAATAATTTTAAGTAAAGAAGACATTTCGAGAGTAACTAGTTAACTCGACTTTTTGTATTAAAATATCAAATGTAATCTAATGGTGAAATTCAATGAAAATTTTAAAGCATTCACAAAATCAAAGATCTAAAAAATAATTAATTTTGTCATATAAGATATTACTTTATGGATTTAAAAAAAGTAAAGAATTTATCAGATAAATTAGTAATGCTTTTAAATTCACTTTTCTCAATTTCTCCAGCGTCAACGGTTAGTGAAAGATCATTCTTAATAACGGGAGAAATGTTCAATCGAAAAATATCTATGAAATTAATAAAAAGCATTATTTTTGAGTACAAAATGTATTAGTTTTGTTCGATTATTTAATGAGTTGTAGTGTTCTATTCTCCATGCGAAATGAACATGTTCGGAATTATAAAAGCTTTATTGTTACAAGTTAATATTTATAACAACAATGTTATGCAAATTCCGTTTTTTTTGTTACTTCGCATTGAATAGAGAATAAACATATCTGAATATTATGAAATATTTTTCTCAAAGCGAAACATTTGAATAGTAAATAAAACTATTTTAAATGATCAGTTTATGATCTAATTTATGTAGAAATATTGGGCGCGTTCAACAGACAGTTTGCTACTCAACTGTTGTTCAACAATCAGCTGAACGCATTAATTACTGAGTAGTTAGTCAACATAAACGAAATAAAAATTTGACTCGATTGTTCGAGTAATTTAAAAACCTTAATTTCGATTAATTGATTAATCGAACAATTGAAAAGTCGATTAAAATTAATACCCTAGTATGCGTCCTTGGGACTCTAAGGAGCATCTCTATAAAGTTTCAGCAAACTCTGAGGTATGCCAGCTTTTCGATTTCTTGATTTCACTTAGAATAACTCATGGAGAATATCAAAAACAAGTTTTTAAGTGTTCAAAAACCTTAGCACACACAACCGATACAACAGTTAGTACACCTTGTGAATTCCATTATTGTTTCAACAAATTCTTACCCTTTCACTTCGATTTAAGATACTAGTACCAACAATATTACTGGCACCAGTGCTACTGCCAATAACAACTGTACTGCCTATATTAGATAAAAGACTGTTATTGCCTGAGTTGGAACCATTACCTCCAGCACCACCAATTCCGCTGCCATTATTTCCGCCAGAACCATTTAGTGCTGTAGTATTTGTTAGCAATACTGATTGTGGTGTTGATGGACGTTGATAAACTGGTTGCTGTTGTTGTGTTTGTTGTAATTGTATTGTTTGAACAGGCTGTTGTATTATCTGAGGCTGCGCCTGCGAAACAATAACAAATTTCTGAGCTGGTGGTGGGGGCGGTGTTTGTTGCTGCTGCTGTATTGGCTGTATAGTTTGAATGCCTCTTATTTGAGGTAGTGTGGTTATCACAGGGCTTCTGCAAAAGATAATATAATTTGTTTAATATGTATAAAAAAAATATTAACATAAGTATGTATGTTGTTAACGAGACTACTTATTATTATTATTATTATCATCATCATCATCATCATCATCATCATCATTATTATTATTATTATAATTATATTATTATTATAATTATATTATTATTATTATAATTATATTATTATTATAATTATATTATTATTATAATTATATGAAGAGTTTATTGTAATAACATCATAAGCCACCCAAATTGAAAACCCGGTTTTATGAGTTTTTCCTACCGATTATTAAAAGATTTATTATTGATTTTAATTGCTTTCCCAAAGCCTTGAAAGATTTTCCATACCAAATAACGTAAATATAATGTGTTTTTTTTTAATCCGATAACTCAGCCGTATTTTATATGCTATTACATTGTACTTGGTCTCAATTTAATCGGAATAAAAAAATATTGAAAAGTGCTAATAGCAACGAAAGTGTAACTTTTACTGGTAAGTTGGTACGGATCACTGAATTTTATTTTTACCTAAAATTCTTATTTTTGCTGTTATCTCTGAAATAATCAACTGTACCAAAAAAATTTTAATTAAAAATTTTTAGGAAATGTCATTTCCTCTAAAAATTTTATATAAACCAAATTGCTTAGAATATAAGTATTATAAAACTGTTACGGTTCATCGAATCAAAAATATAAAAAATAAATTTAAAGTCTAATATCTCAAGAAGTATGGGTGAGTTCCAAAACATCAAAATAAATTGCATGATGCGCCTTTACTTTGTTTACAAAAACAAAGCAACTAAGAATTTGCATCACTACAATGTATTTTGATGTTTTGGAACTCAACCTATTAATCTAAACAATTTGACCTATACAACAAATCTTCAATTTATATTTTGTTGTCTCAGCTGATTATATCGGAGATAACAGCAAAAAAACGAGAATTTTAGACAAAATGAAATTCAGTGACCCATACCAACACACCAGTACAAGTTACACTTCGTCGTACTTTAAAAATAATGTTATTCCACGTAAATCGTGACCAAGCATAATGTAATAGAATAAAATGGGCTGAGTTATAGAATTTTCAAGGGAAATCTATTATTTTTAAGTGTAGGTATTTTGTACGGAAAAATTTTCCACGCTTTACGAAAGTAATTCAAATTAATATTTGAGGGCTGTAACTTTTAGAGTAATTTTTTGACGACATATCCAAACGTGGTGAAGCTACAAAAATAAAACTACTTGCAATAAAAATTATCCTAATGTAGCTCCGCCTAAAAATTTTCTTTCATACATAGACATACTTATGTGGGATATAGACGATAAATATTTTTTAGCTTGATTTTTTTTAAGATTATGGTCAAACGAGGTATAAAGGCCTTTAGCGGACCAGCAAAAGAAATGCACTTTCTTAGGCAATATCTTTTGGAGTTGTTACTCGGTTAACCGTATTTTTACCACGTCCGACCATCAACTCTGAAAAAATCAAGCTAAAAGGTCTTCCTCTTATTATCCCTTATTAATCTTTTTTACCAAAGACAAAAGATACAAGGCAAAGCACTTTCAGTACGAGCTCTTCTATTAATTTTAAATGTCTAGAAATTGATATCTACTTTTGAGCAATATGATCATTTTAAATTTTGTAAAGGACTTTTTGGGAAAAAAGGAAGATTACGGTTTTACCTATAGTTGTAGTTCACACAAAACGTTTATTATATATATTTTGGATTGAAATTTTGCACTACATACATGCATATATAGGAATTTATGTACTGAATACAAAGCAAGAAAAAACATATTGGGAATCCCAAATTCCAAGAAAAGGTTTCAAAAATCATTAAATGGAACTATTTACCAGAGCTGTAAAAATTTGCAATCAATTTTGATTGCAATCAAAATGATTTCAGATTTCAAACTGAAATCATGTCAAGATTGCAATCTTTTGTGATTGCAATCAATTTGAAATCATTTTTTTTAATCATTGATTGCAATCAAATTTTGTTGATATCATGTGATTTCAATCAATTTCACTGAAATCATTACTATAGTGTAAGTCCAACAAAATAGTATAAAAACGTACCAAAACGTAGGTTTTTTAGCCATTTCATACAGTTTTTTTAATTATCAGAGTAAGCTTTATTTCTAGAAGACTGAGTGTCATTTGAAGAGAATGGTGATTTTGATTCTAATTTAATTTTGATTGCAATCACTGGATTTGATTGCTATCAATTAATATAGAAATTAATTTTAAAAAATTTATTGCAATAATTTTTATTGAAATGATTTCATGATTTCAAATTGAAATTTATGATTTTCATTGCAATCAAAAACTAGCAATCATTAACATGAATTCATGTGATTGCAATCTTCCACAGCTCTGCTATTTACCATACTTGAAGTTGAAACAGGTTTTTGATTTAATGATTCCAGCTTTGCGTATGGAGAAAACATGCCTTAAATTTAATATTTGTATAATGAAACATATGTATGTGCAATTTTGTATGCTCTGGTTACCGCAGTAACTAAAATTTGTACATAAAATCTGTAATATGATCAGGCCTGCCATATTCGCCGATTTATCGGCATTTTGCCGATTTTTTGCCTCAAAATTGTCAAAGTGCCGATTTGCCGATTTGCCGATTTTTGTTCCAAAAACCCGATTTTTTTTGACAACCACTTAACACAGGGTATCTTTGTTTGTTTTATTATAATTTATTAATTTGGGTAACTTTTAATCAGTCAACGCTTTTACTAAAGAGAAAAAGGGCTAGGTTTATTCACAATTACCCAGTAAACATTTTTGTCTAACGTCAGTTAAAATCTGAGACTTTACCAGACAATCAACCAGATTAGTCGGCAGTTTTCTGGCACGATGTTTCTGCAAATACTGATCTACTTCTTATGAGTTTTAGCAGCCACTTCTGCACATTGTCTGATTTTAGTTTTTGTGATAGTTCTCATTTTTATTTTTAATGATGAAACAGAACTAAGTCTGCAACTTCAGGCAAAAACGCTGCCAAATAAACAGGCCCAAAACTAAATCGACGGCAGTAGCTTCAAAATGCTGTCATATTATTGTTTATTCTCTTTTGTTCTTATATTTCGTATGAAAAATGTATGAAATTTTATTAAAACACGGCAACACTGTTGAGAGAATAAGTGGCTAAAACTGAGAGCATGAGAAAAAACGTTCTCAAAATAAAATAGATTCTATCCAGGGATGATAAATGAAAATTTTCATTTCGTACCAATGAGCTTTTAAAATAGTACTTTTTCGGCTCTAATAGTACTAAAACCTTTTGAATTGTTGTAACCAAGTAAGCCATGTGCTCATTGTGTCAAAGATCAAATATGGCTTTGTTTTCTAAAAATATTTTTGATAAATTCTTTTTCAAATAATGGTACCAAAAATCAAACAATTTAAATTTGAATTTATCTCAATGAAAGAAACTTCACTTCTACCGTATAACAATGAACCTACTAATTTCTTTACTAATTTTGTTACTAATTACTAATTTCTTTATTCTTATAAACTTGAAGTTTGTTAAAAAATTTGAAATTCTTTCACAATGGGTAAACAAGCCATAGCACAAGATATTTTCTCTTAAAATTTTAAATCCGACATATCTGCTGTTTTTTTTTAATAAATGCGTAAGTCGACTTACGTAGATTTTGAGTTATTAATGCGAAATAGCTCTATTTTAAGCGATCTTTCCATGAGAGTAAAAATTTTCGGAATATCATGGACTATTCTCGATATTTTTTCATGTACAACAACCTGACTTCTATATTGATTCCATAAATTTTCAGCAATAACGGCTCAAGTATTCCTGTGTGATGGATTATTGAAGCACACAATCAGACATGTTATTATCTAAGCACAATTTGAAATTTGTTTTAAATATTTTGTTCTATTTTACTTAGTAAATGTTATTTATGTCGACATATGCGGTTATATTTGTCTGAAATTTTTACAAAAAGTTATTTTGGCAAATATATGCTGAAAGTGTTGAAAAAAAATCAAAGATGTTTATACCGTGGACACAAGTTCAGAAATATATTGTTTTTGCCCTACTGAAAAAATCAGTTTTAAGACATATGGCTTTATTCAAGAAAACAAAAGATTTGTTTATAGAATATGGAGTTTGACATTAAACTACCCCATCAGCATCGCTGTTGATATTTGGCCTTGAGCACTAACAGGCAAATATTATATGTTATGTTCTCAAGACCACCTGTTATGTATTCTCCTTAAATATGTATACAAATTCATTCACGAAAAAACCGCATAAGTAGACTTAAGATAAAATTAAGTTAAAGGCCAAAGTAGAGATAAATTATTATTGAATAATCAATGGATACTTCACAACAAATTTTGAAATTTTGCAAATAGTACCAAATGAGTCACGGGGGTACCATCGTACTTTTTTGGTTTCAATACTACCAAAAAAAGTACAATTGTACTAACTTTATCATCCCTGATTCTATCCCATGACTGCTTTTTACGGCGTATGATTAATGACAATTTGTATGGAAAAACTCGTCTAGCCCCAGTTCTGTCTCATCATTTAGAGTTTGCGCATAAATGTTTGAATTTTTAAACTTATAAAATATGGGTAAATGTTTTCTGATAAGCTGCCATTGCCAGCAGATAAATGTATCCCGGAAGAAGATTACCATACACATTGGCGAACTTGAGTGACAGTCAAAAATTCATCAGTTTTGAAGGATACTTTTGACTGTCTAGACTATCGATCATGTTTGACACTCAAATCATCATCCAAGAAAAAAAATTGACACACAAACATATAAAATAACAATTGGATGCGCTTTATTGATAGCAAAAAATTTTTAGAATGACTTTTTTTAACTCAATTATTTAATTTTTTATTATTTAACAATTCCTCGCACAATTTTGTCTTAACATCTCACACAGCCAACGTTGCATTTCATAAAAATATTTGAATTCTTTAAAAAAAATTAATTATCCGCGTCCATTTTGTGAAGTTTATGCCACAAAAAATAACTCTTGACTGACACTATTTGGTTCACACTATCAGTCAAAAAGCAATATGGCCGCTGACTGTCACTCAACCGCAAAAATTTTTGTGGTTGACTGTTGACTGACGAAATTTATGTTCACACTATCGATCAAGCCAAAATTTGAGCAAAACTGACACTCAAGTTCGCCAATGTGTATGCTACTTTACAACATCTGATTCTATGTGCGAATATTATACAACATTTCTGATAAATTTCAAATTTTAGCTCCAAATTTTGCCAGATATTTTCTGATGTTTGCCAGACATTTTCCCGACATTGTCTACAGAATTCGTTGAGACATTTCGGGAAAGTTTTTAGAATTTCCTCAGACAAAGAGTTTCGCTTTCTTGTCAACAATTCAATTGAAATTTCTTTTTCTATTTTATTTTCATTGATTTTTATGTTATTTAATATGTTATAAACATTAGTTAATGCTGAATTGTTCTGTTTTTGTTATTTTTTGTTAATAAAAATATGGTTTATTGTACTTAAAATGGGTATTTTGAATTTGCCGATCTTTTAAAATTGAAGTTCCGATAATACCGATTTTATTTGGAAAATATGCCGATTTTTTTTCAAAATCATCTGCCACCCCTGAATATGATACACAAGAGATGGACTACTTTAAGACCTTGTGGCACCCTTAAAATTTCAAAGTTAGGCACAACTACACTCTTTTAGAGACATGTGGTTATAGGAGTCCTGTTTGGAAGCTGCTATATATCCATTTTTTATATAATTTTGTTCATTTGTATTCCACTGTGCGAGATTATGTTCAATACTCCAAAAACTCCAAATTAAGGTCCAAACCAAGCAAAGCATTTAAACTTAATTTTACCGAACGCCAAGCATAGCTTTTTGCCGACTTCCAAACGTTCGGACAGACACTAATTAATATAAGACCCCTCCCTTGTTTGGTTAAGGCGCTTAAAAATATATTCGGCTTTCAAAACAGAAATTTTCTAAAAATTTTATTTGAAAGTTTAATTTTATTCTTGCCGTATTATATTATTTTTTATACCGAAAAGATGATACCGGTATTGAAGGAAACGGTATTTGAATACTGATATTTTCCAACCGAAAGCAATTACGGAATCGGTAGTGGTACCGGTATTCAATTTTGAACGGTATTAATTACGGTATCAGTTGCCAACCTTGATTTAAACATAAATGACTTTGAAAATACAAGTGAAAAATTTGCCCGTAATAGGCTTTTTCCACATACCAACATCTAACATCTACCATCAATTTGCGCTAATGTACAGGTGGCCATATGAGGGCAACAAATACAAAAAAAACTAGATTATGATTGTCAAAAAATAAATACACGTGTGACGTAATTATACACGAAACTACCAGAGCAAAAAATAACGCTGCCACCTGTACTCTTATTATGCCGCTTTTTTAGTGATGGCACTACATTTATCGAATAATGGTGGGTGGAACAAATTTAGAGGAACATTTTATAATAATGTTGAAATATGTTGGCCGTTCAGCCCTGTATAATTCTTATGGGAAAATTCGCAAATTGATGGTAGATGTTAGATGTTGGTAAGTGGAAAAAGCCTTTAAGTGTTTTTTTTTATGTAGTCAAAGGTAAAACTTTGGCGATTTTGCCAGAAAAAAATTTTATATACTGAAAATGACCGTTCCACGTCAACAGAAGTTATTGGTGCATATCCAACAGACAAGCTAAAATTGTATTTCCTTTAATTCCAATACTTTTTAGAATATGTAAAACTTTGGCCGCTACAATAACAAATACATGACAGTTAAAAATTAAACGAAACATGTTGAAATACTAATGTAATACTACATTTTCACCATAGCGAAATCTGGTAGATTTCAATTGAAATCTATGTCGAAATCTATACCGTCTACACAAGGATTTTTTGACATTTATCAAGATTAAAAAATCGGCAAACAACAAAAAATCGCAAAAAAACGAAAAAATCAGCAAAATGAAAATAGCGCCAAAACCAAAAAAATTGCCAAAACAACGAAAAAAAGTTAAAGAATAAAAAAATTTAATTAAACAAAAAAAACCTTTATGAAATTTATTTGGCATATTGTCATAATTTTATTTTAAATGAAATTTATTTGCTGGTGTTTAAGCATTGTCTATATGCAGCATTTCATTGGTGCTTTACAAAATTGTCAGTAGACTTCAAACACAATTTCGAACAGTTACAAGCCCTTCATCTTATGTACAGACTTTCAAAAACCATTTGAGAATTCACAAATATGTAAATGATTTTCAAAAATACGCAAAGTAGGCTTTGAAAATTATACAAAGCCCAGCAAATAATTTTTTATTCGATATGAATCAATTTTATTTTTCTATCCAATGGATTTCTAATTGTATTAAGGTGTAGAAAAATAAAATATATTCATATCGTTAGCAATACATACATCCATGTCACAGAATACCATTTCTATCGGAAGTGGTTACAATTCCGTAAGCTGCTTCTTTAGAAAAACGAAAATTTTCTTCGTAATCAAACCACTTTTAAATTTCAAAGTGGAATTGAAAAACACTTTACTACTGACTTCATTTGCAGTAAATACAAAAAAGGTGCATACTTTTGGGAGCGTCAAATAAATATTTGGTCATGAGCTTTCCATTTTAATAAAAAACTCAATGTTTGCTTTGCATATAAAAACAAGAGTAAACAAATGCCTCAAGGTATAAAAACTTTATCATTGTAAAAACGAAATACAAAATAAACGGAATCTAAAGCACCAAAAATGTACTTGTACGGAATGACAACTACGGAATCAAAACCAGTCCGAACGGAATCTGTGACACGGCTGATAGTTGCAGAATAAAAAGCTACGTTAAGGTCAACTAACTCAATAAGACGAGTTTTTGATATAGAAATGGTAGACTTCAATTGTTGTTTATCCAAACCATCAAATCTTTCATTAAGAACCAATACCAAGTATATCACTAAATTTTGCGATTTCGATCTATGCTACCTTGCAAGTAGTTTTTTTCATTGACTTTGTAGTCTTCAGTTTTGAGCTCTACTTTGCATTTTATACGAAGTAGATAGCCTTGTGCTGTAACTCGTTGTTATATCAAACTCGTCTAAGTTGTTCTTAAGCAGGAAAATAAGCCTTAAAATAATTAAGCTGCTTCAACAACTAAAGTGTAAAAAGTAAGACAGCTCCGGACAATTGCTAAAAAATTAGTAGATGTCCGGTGAAAAGAGGACGGATAGCAGCCCTAGTTATGACGCACGCCTCACCATCAAATGTAGAGAAAATTAAAAGGGGACAAATTAAAATACTAGGTACGATTACAGCAGCCCCCTGGTATGTCAGAAAAAAGCGAATTCATAAAATGTCTCGATGGTTAAGACTGTGTTTTCAAAACAAGCGACAGGATACATAAAAAATTGAGTTGCACCCGAATCCCCTAGCCGCAACATCATTAACTTTAGAGGTCACGCTCACTCGCTTGAGAAGGTGGGACACTTGCTCTCAGCCGAAGACGAGAGAGACGTAGGAACCAACCGCAGAAACAAATATTTTTGTCTGGCATTGGCTGGACTTAAAAATTAAAATTTTAGAGCTAAAATTTGATTACTTATTGTTAGTTCAATATTGTTGAAGATACAATTAATAAAAATAAACGATAAAAAATGTATCCAATTAGCTACTATTTGACACGTAATTAATTAGCCTTTCAAATCAGATATACAGTGGCGAACACTTGTGGATACATGTTTGTTTAAAAAAATTAAAAATCGGAGTAAAAAACATAAAATAAAGGAAAACCCGTTCAAGTTTTTATTTAAACTATTTAATAAAAATAATAATTTAAGAAAACAAAATTTAATTCAGTAATATTTAAGGATAAACTGAAGATGAATGTAATTTCATGAAAAAGTCCTAAGTATCCACTTCTGCACGATTGAAAAAACCTTTTTTCTTTATATTTTCAATATTTTGTCCACAGTCCTTTTGCTTTAGTCACACTTCTGACACGTCTTGGCATACGTTCCACCAAGTTTTTAATGGTATTCTTCGTAATATTTGACCACTCCGTTTGTACTCGGGACCAAAGTTCATTTAAATTTGTTGGTACGTTATCATAACGGGAAAGACGTTTCTTCAGCAAAGCCAATAAGTTTTCGATTGGGTTGAGATCTGGACTTTGCGCTGGCCATTGCATTGTTTGAAGTTTTTGACTTGACAACCAACCCTTAACGATTTTGGCCGTGTGCTTGGGATCCCCATCTTCTTTAAAAACAACTTCTTCCTCCGGGTAAGCACTTTGGTCCACAAAATCGGGTAAATTATCACCTAAGATATGAAGATAATCTTCCTTTTTCATTATTCCCTCAATTTTTACCATTGGCCCAAGGTTCCACCAAGTAAAACAGGCCCAAACCATTAAGCTTCCATCCCCATGTTTCATGGTTTCTTTTACTTGGTGTTTTTTAAGTGTTTCATAAGAACGGTGCCAGTAGTACTCCTTACCATCTGACTGAAAACGGTTTATTTTGGTTTCATCTGACCATATTACCCGTTTCCAGTCTTCCACACTCAAGTTTTTGTACTCTTAACAGAACTTTAGCGTGCTTTTACATTTTTTTCCGACAGTGCTGGTTTTTTTGCTTTATAGCTGAAGTGAGCCCGATTCTTTTAAGTGCCCTGCGTGCTGTCCACTCACTAACTGGCTTCTTTATAGCATCTGCTGCCTGTTTTGGTGTTTTTGCCTGCTTCGTAACCAATAAATGTTCCATGGCCCGAGCATCTCTCTCGGTGAGCAAACTTCGTCGCGATTTTTGTGCACCTCGGCTAATATTTTTTCTTCTGTTCGGTGGCAAATTCCCAATGTTCTCGCAATTTCACGTGCTGGTTGATTGCTTTTTGTCATTTCAATAATTTTATTTTCTAAAACAGTGGAAATCTTTCGCATTTTTATTGAAAGTTAAATGTTTTTGGAAAAAAATAATTACAATTAAAAAAGTTTGCTACTAGCGTAAGGTATTTGTTTCATTTGTGTTACAATCAACTCAAATAACGAAAAAACAACTGATATTTGCCTACTTATTGTGCTGCCAGATAACAAAAGCGTAAGCGGGCAAAAGTGGATACATTGACTTTTTTCACGAAATTGGGCAAAACTTCGGTTTAGCTTAAGATCAAAAATAAATATTTTTTCTGTCCTTTAATTGGATCATAATAAATAGTTTTAGTAGAAAACCTGGTTGATTTTTACATATTTTGTAGAATTTGAAGCGGTTTTAACAACTACATGAGATACATGTATCCACAAGTGCTCGCCACTGTATTTCATTTTAATCAAACCAGCATTTGACTTTGAATAGAACTTTAAAGGGAAGTATACAACGAAAAACACAAATATAACGTTATCTGGACAATGTCGAAAATTAATTTTTTTTTGTTCTTTTTTCGTGTTTAGCAACATAATAATTATCCTAGAAAATTTAAACTTATCAAAAATAAAAATTTTGAAAGCAGTGTTTTTAAAAGCAATCGATTTTTAGTGGTATTGCAGTATTAGGAAAATCCATAACCGGATAAAAATTTCAACAAAAAATCGTGTGCCGACATGACGATTTTTTGGCGATTTATAAAGTAGTTGGCGATTTCGTTGGCTATTTTTGATGAGCCATGAACTTTATTTTGAGAAACTTAGTCAGTATGAAAAAATTACTTTATTTTTATTCTGATACACAGAAAAAAATATTACGTATATCCAAGGAATTTTTTCATAAATGCTATGAATCTAACATGATAATTTTTTTTCCAAATTATTTTCATTCCTGCTAGGAACTTTTACATAAATAATTCATAAATTCTTTAAAAATTATTTTTAAAAATTCAGTATTGAACTTGTATAGTCTGTTGTACTAGGCACAACTATTTCCTTTCTGCCAAACAGACTATTTGGAATTAATTGTATTTTTACTTTATATAAATAGAAAGCATTTTAGAATTTGTTGACAAAAAAGTTGAAAATTTTTTTCAAAGCAACTTTGATTTCATAAATTTATTTATTGAAGGCTAAATTCATACTGGGAATGAAAAATTTTCTGTATTTTATTTATAAATTACTAAAATATATGAACAATAAATTATGAACTTTTTTCATACTATTTATGTTCAAACATTTTTCTGTGTAGTTTTATTTATGAATATTTATACATTCATATACACAGAAAAAAGTTTGAACATAAATAGTATGAAAAAAGTTCATAATCTATTGTTCATATATTTTAATAATTTATAAATAAAAACACAGGAATTATTTCATTCGCAGTATGAATTTATTTTTAATAAATGAATTTATGAAATCTAAGTTGTTTTGAAAAAAACTTCAACTTTTTTGTCAACAAATTCTAAAATGTTTGTTTTAGTTATATAAAGTAAAAATGCAGTTCATTTAAAATAGTCTGTTGGCAGAAAGGAAGGAGTTGTGCCTAGTACAACAGGCTATACAAGTTCAATACTGAATTTTTTAAAATATTTTTATTAAGAAATATGAATTAATTTAGGAAAACATTCCTAACTTCAATGAAAAGTTTGGAAAAAATTTTCATGTTAGATTCATATTATTTATGAAAAAATTCCTTGGATATAAGTAATTTTTTTTCTGTGTATATGCAAACAAAATGTATTAAGAGAAAATATTCAATACATAATTAACTCCACCAAAACTCAGCTGCGAAACAGAATGCAATATGAACTTCTGTAATGTAAATAACACTTTGTTGCACTTCTTCTGCTGAATTAATTTAATTACCCTACAATATATTTAAAAAAGAAGACTATTGCTAGGGACCAAGGTTGCCAATTTAGCCATTTTCCGGCTGGATCTAGCGGTTTTTATTTCATCTCACTATAAAAAATGGCTAGATTTTATCTAGCCGGAAGATCTAGCCATTTTTTTTTCTTCCTAGCCATGTCCTATTTTCATTTTTGTAATATTTTTTATGACAATTTCAATGGGTTTTTTTATTAAATGTGTTATTACTTTGATGTGGATGGATTTCCCTTTAATAATTTACGTCAAATAACAGTTCTAGTAACCTTGACATCCTTGACTTTTATTAAAAATTGAAAACAATATTTGGCAAGTACGCCGATCTTTTTATAACTTACTAATAATATTATTTTAGTTTGATAGAAATGGCTCCGCAATAACGCCAAAATTTTAGACCAGAATATAAGCATCATGTTGATCTGCAGCTATGGATAACAGAAGAACCAAGCGATCCGTATAAGGCACTTTGTAAATATTGCAAGTTTTCATTAAAATGAAAATTGTATGACCTGGTTGCCTAATCATCAGCAAAAAAGCATATGGAACATTTTTCAATCATAAAATCAACTCTTAAGCTAACTTATGGACAGCAAGATTTCAGCACAAAGCTGCAAAATGCTGCAATGTGCATTTTTATATGCCAAACATTCTTCGATTTCTAAAGTAGACCATTTCACATAATTAATTAACTCCTCTTTTAAAGACTTAATTAAATCTGTTTTGTAACCACATTTTCATATAGAGTTAAGAAAGGACATAGGAGCATTAAAATATAGTATTTGGATAGACGAATAAACTGACATATCTGTGACGAAATTTTCTTTAAAAAAATATTTGCATTTAGGGTTAGTGATTTGCTACTATGTATAGTCAACTAAAAAAAGAAATTATTTCCACATTTTAACAAACAAATTAAACATTTTAGCGAATTTTAAAAGTTTGTTTTTGTTTTTCCCACAAATTCTTCACCGGAAAAACCAGAGACCGCAATAACCATAGATTATACGTAGATAGTATAATCTATGGTATTTTGTTATCCAACACACTGAGAGAGGCAACTCGACACTCATCAGAGAGCATAATTTTTGTACTTGAAATTAATTTTTTTTGCACACAAACACTATTTTATTTTATTTAATTTTTTTATTTGCTTATAATAAATTTTATGTTTCTTCTTGCTGTAATTTTAAAATATTTTTTTAATTTGTTGACATTTCACGACCTCTGTATTGTTTTGGCCCACGGACCATTTTGAAAAAAATTGAGTTCAGTATGGGGTATATATATATTTTGAATACTCTCTTTCAGAATCCAAAAACTGTTTCGCGAAATTGTGGTTTCTGAGATATCAACCATTCATTGTGCTCGATATCATAATTTTTGATAAATTTTTTGTAAAAAAATTGTTTTTTAAATGAAAAAATAAAAATCAGAAATCAAGTGAAATGCCAAGTTTCATCAATATTAACTTTTTATTTCATGTAAATATCTTTTCTAATAACATTTATACGCTTATTTTCAATAAAAAGTAAAAAATTTCATCTCAATAACAAGTTACTCAATACTCAGCAGTTAGTATACACAAGGAGCAACAAAAGCTACTTTTTACAAATAAAATAAAAAAAGTACTTACTGGAGCACAAAACAAGATATTTTACTTTCAGTAAAAAGATGTTAATTTCTAATCGGATGAGTTTGAAAGTTCACAAAAATGTAAATTTTTCTTCCAAACATATGACGGAAGCAGTGGTGAGAATACAAAAATATTCTATCGGATATATTTTGAGAAAACTTTATGTAAATCTTCTTTGTTGTTTTTCTCCATTCCGACTTTTTGGCATATGGGCTAAACCAATACTAAGGTCGCGATTTGTGTGTTGAAATTTATCAAAGTTTTCAACCATTTTTTTCATTCAACAGTACATATTGCATTTTTGTTACTATTTGGGACAATTTTTTTAGTGCCAAATAGAAAAAATGCAAAGAAATTTTAAACAAATCAACATTTTTTGAGCTCAAATACATCAAAATTGATTCCAAATTCATATTTTCATTAATTAATGCAAAATTAATTGCATATTACAACTAAAAATTCGTGTTTAAAAAATAAAAAATTTTTTAAATACTTTTTGTACAACTCAGTATAGTTTGGGTGATGTGGGGAATATTTTATTTTAAACCAATACTGAAACAAAATGTTCTAGTAACACATTCTTAGACTTAGGTTTTTGACAGCAGACTTAGATTTTTGAAGTTTTAGTTGGCTATCTACGTACCTATGGCAATAACTATGAATTTTTTCATAAAAATCAGAAAATAATAATTATTTTTTGATTTTTATTTTTTAGGAAGAAATAACAATTATTTTCTGATTTTTATTTTTTTTTTTTGGCAGAAATAATTATTATTTTCTAATTTTTGTTTTTTTGGCAGAAATAATTATTATTTTCTGATTTTTATTATTTTGGGCAGAAATAACAATTATTTTCTGATTTATATATTTTCGAGCAGAAATAAAAGTTATTATTTTTTTGGAATTTTACAAGCCCTAACTAACTAAATTGCTTAAAAATATCTAAAACTGTATGGAATGCAAAAACTATGAATAAATTAGGGATGTAACGAATACCGATACCGATATATCGGCGATAGATACTTCAGATTTTCCGATACATCGGTATCGGCGATATTTTACTGTCGATACGACGATACTTTTAAAATTTTTTTCAGAGTTTTTTTTAACAAATAATTTATTTTTGTTCGATTTTACCATGAATTAAATTCGCTTCGTTATTTTTTAAATCTTATTAATATCAATTTTAAAAACTAATAATATTTTATGATGTTATTATGTAAAAAAAATATTTATTTTTTGTTAATTTTACCATGAACTCAAATTCAATGCGTTATTTTTTAAATCTTATTCCCAGCAAAAAAAGACATTATAAAGAAATCGTGAAAATGTAGAATTCGCGATCCGGAAATATTGCGGATTTAGATAATTTCTAATTAGTTTCACATTTGCTCGTCATTGCAAGAAGTTCTCTTTTTCGATTACCAATCACCGAATTTGAAGTGATGTTAGGACAAATGTCTTTTTCGGTGTTCTATAATGATTCCTCAAATAATTCTGGCAAAAAAAGCCGACTTCAGTATAAGAGTAATATACTTGATGGCCTTCCATATAAACAATTTTGAAAATCGGTATGCAAATGGAGGAATTGTGCTCTAATAAATATTTTGGGTGGAGGCGTGGAAGACTTGCCCCACAGATTTTCGTAGAAAAATTATGCGACCAAACTCTAGGCAAACCATTCCAAAAAAAAATAAATTTTGGAATTCGGCCCATAAATGGAGGAGCTATGCGATAATCAATATTTCTGGGGGAAGGGGAAATCCCGCACAGATTTTGGAGACCAATTATGGTACCAAACTGAAGGAGGGTTTGCAGCAAATTTCGCAGCTGATTTTCGAAAAAAAACTGTAGTCAAACCCTTTAAAATAAAAAAACATTTTGATAATCGGTTCCCAATGACAAAGTTATGTATGAGGGAAGCAAGTTTTCCCCTCCCATTTTCGAAAAGAATTGTGAGCCAAACACAAGAATTTTGAAATGCTGTTCACAAATTACATAGTTATGGATTGGTGGGGAGGGGGTGGAGGGGGAGCAAACTTGCCTCTCCGATTTTCGAAAAAAAAAATTTGGGGCCAATTTTTGTCAAACCCTTTCAAACAAAACAAGAATTTTGAAAATCGGTTCACAAATGACAGTTATGCATGGGGGGAGCGAATGTTCCCCTCCGATTTTCAAAAAAATAAAAAAATTATGGGACCAAACTGCAGGCAAACCCTTTCCAGCAAAAAAGAATTTTTTAAATCGCTTCATAAATGACAGAGTTATGCGTGTACAAACATAAAAAGGTAAAAAAAAACATACACACGAATTGATAACCTTCTTCTTTTTGGAAGTCGGTTAAAAAAGGATGAAAAATAACCCATTTTCAGAACTTGTTTCTTTTTTTGCGAATTTAAACACAAAACTGTGTTTTCATGTAAATTTAAGTGAATAAATATAAACTTTTAGAAAACTTTTAATAATTAAGCTAATAAGTTATTTAGAAGATAAATGTCCTTTAAAAAATCGATTTTTTAAAAAGCATGGCGAGTATTTTTTTAAAATTATAAAGGAATTACAAATTTGTACTTGCTTTTCTACTAATTATCTGCATATTTTTAATATAGATTCTTTGGAAGCAATGAAAGTGTAGTTCCTTAAAAATGTCTTCCAATTTTATATACTGTGTTACCTGGCCTTTACACATGCAAGTGCAAGTTCGAAAAACTCAATACACTCAAACTTTTCTACTAACACACTTTTGGTTCAGCTATGAGAAAGACAGAGAAACGAATACAAATTGATCTTTCGTTGATAATACGTACACAGAACATGCATGCAAGTACTTACATGTCTAAACGCAGGGTTAATATCTATTTTAAATATTAATAATCTCTTACACTGTAATTTTGCATAATAAAAAAATTGCCCTTCTTGAGTTTTGTTAATCTAAACTTGAACCCAATTTCAATATTCGTATCGGTATCGGAATCGGTATCGGCGATATTTGTTTTTAAGTATCGGAATCGGTATCGGATAGGCAAAACGGCGTATCGTTACATCCCTAGAATAAATCGCTGAAATTACGAAAATTCGAAAAAAGTTGGTAACAGCAAAAACATAGAAAAGTGTGATAGTGATTTAAAATCGGTAAAACTGTAATAAAGCCAAGAACTTGCTAAAAGATTACTTTTATTGCGAAAAAAAACAAAAATTTGCTTAAAATTCCGTAAAAATGTATAAAATTGTATGGAATGCAAAACACTATGAAATAATTGCGAAAATTACGATAATTCGAAAAAACTTGCTGGCATTAAAAATATAGAAAAAAAGTGATAGTGATTATATTATATATCTTAAAAAATAGAAGATAGCGAAAATGTGCGAAAAATTGCAAAACTGCAAACAAACCTTAAAATTTATTAAAAATACCTAAAATTGTAAAGAACGCAAGAAATTCGGAAACAATTGCGAAAATGACGCAAATTCACAATATTCGCGATAAAACTAATTTTTTTGTCAGTTTTTGGTTTTTAACAGTTTTACCAATTTTTTAATCAATATCAGACTTTAATATCTTTTAAATCTTACCAAGGTTTTGAGAATTATCTTCATTCTCGCGATTTTTTTCCGAGCTTTTTGCATTCCTTACAATTTTAGCTATTTTTAAGCAATTGTAAAGCCTGTTTGCAATTTTGCAGTTTGTCGCGAATTTTCGATATTTCGCGATAAAAGTGATTTTTAGCCAGTTCCTGGCTTTATTAGAGATTTATCGATTTTTAATCAAAATCAGACTTTTCTATGTTTTTAATGCTAACAAGTTTTTTGCGAATTGTCGTCATTTTCGCGATTTTTATCTGAGTTTTTGTCATTCCTTGCAATTTTAGCGATTTTTAATCAATTTTACAGCTTGTTTGCAATTTTGCAACTTTTTGCATATTTTCAAGTTATATTTTGCGATTTTTTGCTGTTCGTCTATTTGTGAGTTTGGCAATTACAAATTATTTGTAAATATAGTATGTATATATGTATGTAAAATTCCAAAAATAACTTTTATTTCTGCTCGAAAAATATAAATCAAAAAATAATTATTATTTCTGGCCAAAAAAATTTAAATCAGAATATTACTATTATTTCTGGCCAAAAAAAGTAAAAATCAGAAAATAATTATTATTTCTGAACTGGCTTTAAGCTTATTTTATGGTGGCTTAGAAATTTAATGCCAGATATTTACCGCTTGACTTTGGAGGCTGAGTAGCCTAGAGTATAGAGAGCTCTGACGATGGGATTGTGGTTAATCCCGAAGACATCGATGTTCAGTTCGACCCTTACAAAAGTCAAGAAATTGGTCTTTGTACTTTTCAATTGCCACATGCTTTGAAAAATTATTTCTCAATAAAAAAATTACTTAATTGTAAAAATTAAATTGAACGAACTTAAGCCTGAATAATAAATTTCTTTGGATATCGTAGAACTTATCGAAAAAAAATATTTTTTTTTATCAAAATTTTTATTTTTAAAACATTCATAAATAATTTTCAAAATATAATTGAAATTCAGGTATATTTTTTGTTTGAAATATAGCAAACTATATTTCAACCAAAACAAGCCATATTTCATCAAAATTGATCCACAACTTTAGATTTTATTCACAATTAGATATGCAGAAAATTAGAAACGAAAAAAAATGTGTTAATTAATTTACAATTAAAAGAAATGTTTTTTTATCTGCTCAGTAGTTTCAGAGATATCGTGCAACTTATGCAAAAAAAATGTTTTATAAAAATTTTTGGTTTTAACAAATATGGCTTTTGTTTTGTTTGAAATATATTTTTTCTATATATTAATGGAAAAAAAAATTTTTTTATTCGATTTTATTTTTTTATTAATGTTTTAAAAATAAAAATTTTATGTTTTTTCCCAAATTTGAGCGGGCTTGCGGCACTTAAGGGCCATTCACATATTACGTAACGCTCGAGGGGAGGGGGGTTAAAGATTTGTTAGGGATTAGTTACTTTCTACTGAAAATTTTGTAAAAATCGTTACGAACGGGGGGTATAAAACCTTCGAAAATAGCTTTACGTAATATGTGAATAGGCCCTTATGAAGTTTTCAAAATTTTTTACCTTTACAACTATTTTTTAAATTTAATATGTAGTTTACAAAATACACACAAAAATTAAAAGCGCATTCTCGTCCTCCTAGCTCTTGACTACTAAAACAGAAAAACTTCACCTGTGCAACATTTTCCTTATACGCACAACCATCAACACAAAAATTTCGCCATTTTCAAAGCAGCAAAATTGATTCTATATGTGTGCACAGATGAAGAGTTTCTGTTTTAGTAGTCAAGGGCTAGGAGGACGATGTTGGAAATATGTTCTATATCCGATAAGGATATCAGGATTTGTATTTAAATATAAAAATTTATTAATGAATAAAAGTGACGTATTGAACAAACAATTATAACGAATGGAAAAATATTTGATAGAAAAATGTTAACTATAAAATATTTTCCAATGCCTACTTAGAATATTTATGTTGAATATGGAAGTGTTTTTACAAACAAGTTTAATTTCAACACTCCTCCTCAACATGGATATTCTTTATAAATGAAATTATTTTAAATTCAATAAATTGACCAAATTGGAATGCTTATTCTTTGCTAAATTCTTTGTAGAAATGTCAGCAATCATGTTTTCTGTTGGACAATATTTTAACTCTACTTCTTTGGATTGAACGACATCTCGTATATGATGATACTTGATATCGATGTGTTTACTTCTATTGTGATATATTGGATTTTCTGCCAACTTCATAGCACCCTGATTGTCAACATTTAATATTACACCTACATCTTCATAAAAACTAAGCTCTTGCAACAATCTTTTTAAATATACTGCTTCTTTTGACGCATTAGATATTGACATGTATTCAGCCTCTGTACTACTAAGTGCTGTTGTTGCCTGCTTCTTTGATTCCCAAGAAATAACGCTTTTGCCAAGATAAAATACAAACAACCTCCCCAATCAGCATCTGCGTAACCTTCGAGATTCTTGCTACCAGAGGAGAAAACTAGTTTCAAGTTATGCGTACCTTTTAAGTAACGAAGTATATTTTTTGCTGCTACCCAATGCTCTACATGCGGATCTGAGTTTCTTTGTGCTAATTTGGAGATAGAGTGAATAATATCTGGTCTGGTTGTCAAGGATAAGTATAGCAAAGCGATTGATATGATGTTGTGTCACATTTTTCACAGTTTTTGTTACAAAAAATTTGAAAACCAGGATTCAATAGTGTAGAGGAAGGTTTACAATTTTCCATTTTATATTCTTGTAGTATTTCTTTGATGTAACTTTCTTGACTTAACTTGATGTCACCAGTTTCACCTTCACGCTGGACTTCCATCCCCGAAAAATTCTCTAATAATCCCTTGTCAGTTATTTGAAACTCTCGACCAATTTGCGATTTAACTTTCAAAATTGCATTTTTGTCATTGCAGCCAATAATTATGTCATCGACATAAACGGCGATAATAATTAAATTCTCATCTCTCATCATTTTGTATAAACAGGGTTCATTCTTGCAACTTTTAAATCCTATTTTACCCAACACTGAATTTTATTTCGTATTCCATTCTATTCCTGCTTGTTTAAGACCGTAAATAGATTTGTGAAGTCGTAAGACTTTGGCTGGATATAATTCATCATTAAAACCTTCAGGCTGCTGCATATATAACTCATCATGAAGTTCAGCATTTAAATAAGCTGTGACTACGTCTAGTTGATGCAAATGCATTTTATATTCTACAGCTAAAGCCAGTAACATTTGAATTGTTGCATATCGAACAACAGGTGAAAAAGTTTCTCTATAATCTATGCCATACCTTTAACTGCAGCCTTTTGCTACTAGCCAAGGCGAATTCAGTACCAGGTAGCCTTATCAACACAGATGATCATCAGCTTATTACACCCTTTGTATGTGTGTCGTTTTAATGATAAGGCCACTTGATATTAATTCGCTTTGCTACTAGCCGTGCTTTGTAACGCAAAACTTCATCTTTCTGATTTGTCTTTAAAGTATATACCCACTTACATTTTATTGCTTTATGCCCTTTAGGAAGTTCTGTTAATGTCCATGTACCATTTTGTTGTAAAGACGACATCTCTTTTAACATTGCATCTTGCAATTTGTCACGTGTATACTAGATAATGATTCTTTAAAAGTTTTAGGAACTTGCTCTTCCTCCACCACATTATTTAGTACATTTTTAACTTTTCTTGGACGTCCGGGATTTCCGTTTCTTATAATTTTTAGCCTACCAGGGCCATTCTTTGTGTTTACATCACTAGTTTCTTCAGGAACATCCTCAACAGGAGATGAAAAACCGGTAAAATCTTCAATATCGTAAAAATTTTCCGAACACGTATCTTGATTATAAGCTTCAGGAACAGTTTCTGTTTCATCAACTTCTGTTGGTGTTTCTTGAATTTGATTTTCAGCATCAATCGTTTCATTTTTGTTTATGAAATCATTATACGAAATGAATTCTTGTCTTGGAATGCTTTCTGCCACTCTCGGTAAACAATGTTCATCAAATAAGACATCTCGACGTTCAACTACTTCATTTGTTTTTTCGTTGTATAATCTATAAGCTTTAGATACAAGCGAGTAACTAACCATTATTAGTGCTGACCCCTTTTTGTCGAATTTGCTTTTTCGTTTTTTATTTAATGCCACGGCAGTTGAACCAAATACTTTCAAGTGTTTTACATTAGGTTTTCGACCAGTCCAGGCTTCATGAGGAGTTTTGTTATCTAAGCATCTGGATAGACATCTATTTCTTAAATAAGCTGCTGCTGATATAGCTTCCGCCCATAATTTATGCTCAAGATCTGAATCTATCAATAAACATCGCGTCATTTCTACCAATGTGCGGTTATATCTCTCCGCCACCCCATTTTGTTGTGGAGTATATGGAACAGTAAGCTGTCGTTGTATACCACATTCCTCTAAATATCGATTAAATACGTTGTTGATATACTCTCCACCATTGTCACTTCATAATGACTTTATTTTAAGACCATGTTTTGAAATATTTTAAATTTTTCGAAAACTTCTCTTTTTCGTTTCAAAAAATAGATCCAGATTTTTCTGGACTTATCGTCAATAAACGTTAAAAATATTTTGAACCTCCAATGGAGTCCACATTCATTGGACCACAAAAATCCGAATGAATTAAATCGAGAACTTCATCAGATTTTCTGTCAGCTTGCTTTGGAAAAATAACGGTATGAATTTAACCAATCATACATATTTTACACTGATCATGAGTTTCTTTATTTAAATTTAAACCATTCACCATTTCCTTATTTAACAAATATTTTAAACTATGGTAATTAAGATGACCAAATCTTTTGTGCCAGATTTGATTGACGTTTTTCGCTGTATTTAGTTGTTCTATCTGTCTTTCAGCTTCAAATACAAATAAATTATTCTCTCTTTAAGCATGAAATAGTAAAATTCCGCTTTCATCAATTAAAAATGCACCATTTTTATTAAATTTCACTGTTTCTCCATATTGAACAATTTTGCTTACGGACAAAAAATTACCTTGCAAATCCGGTGAATATAATACATCTTTAAATGTAATATTATAGCCATTAATTTTTATTTTTACAGCACCCTTCCCCTTTACAAGTACTGAGTTTTTATTTGCTAATGAAATAACATCATTATTATTATCAAATGTTGAAAACAACTCACGGTCGGAACACATATGGCTAGTAGCTCCACTGTCAATGTACCAAGCTGAAGAGTTTTGATGTTTACTGTTTGCCATTGCAAATAACGAAAATGATTTGTTTTCAGCTTTTGCTGTACATTTATTTGCATAGTGACCCTTTTTCCCATAGATAAAACAATTACCTTTAACATTCCTTGAATTGGATGTATTCTTAAAATTCATATTTTTATTAAAATTTTCCTTTTTTATCGCTCCAAATGCTTGTTGATTACTTGTTTCTTGAAATTCTTGATTGTTTCTACGTGCAGCTTCTTCTAAAAGTTTCAGTTTTACGACAGATAATGAAGGTAATGCATCTCTTGTTTCAATTATCATTACAAAATTTTCATAATCTTTCGGAAGACTTGAAAGGAGGATTATTACAAGCAACTCATCTTGTATTTGAGTACCAACTTCACTTAATTTCTCTGCAATATCTGAGAATGTATTCAAATACTCCAGCATATTGATGCTGTCCCTCATGTTTAAACTTAAGTTTTTTATACAAACCAACTTTTTGTATGGGACCACTAGGATTATATATCTCCTTCAATTTCAACCAGGCTTCATTCGATGTAGCACAATTTTTTACGTAATTTATTTGAGATGCCTTAATAATCAACATTATTGTCGCCAGAGCCTTGCTATCGTTGATATCCCATTCGAGTTTCTTATCGGCATCCCATGCTGGCATCTTCTTTTCTTCTCCACTTACATGTTTCCAATAACCACAATGGATAAGTACACTCTTTACTTGAATACTCCAGGTTTCAAAATTCTTTTCATCAAGTTTTTCGATTTGGTATAAGGATGAAGCCGACATCTGTTGATATGATGATTCGTTTTAATGTTATTTTAAACCACTTATTCTTTACCCAAAACGTTCTGGGCCCATAACCTGTTGGATATATGTTCTATATCCGATAAGGATATCAGGATTTGTATTTAAATATAATAATTTATTAATGAATAAAAGTGACGTATTGAACAAACAATTATAAAACGAATGGAAAAATATTTGATAGAAAAATTTTAACTATAAAATATTTTCCAATGCCTACTTAGAATATTTATGTTGAATATGGAAGTGTTTTTACAAACAAGTTTAATTTCAACAGACGAGAATTCAATTTTAACTATTGTGTGTATTTTGTAAACTATTGGATTTAGAAAATAGTTGTGAAGGTAAAAATTGTTGAAAGCTTCATAAGTGCCGCAAGCCCGCTCAAATTTGGGAAAAACCATAAAATTTTTATTTTTAAAACATTTTTTCCCCTTCTATTCTGTTTCTACATCTGTCGCCATGCAGATGCAGGATTACTTGGCCAGTTCGTAGAACTATTACGCCACCACCAATTCACACGAAACGTCGTGTTCCTTTGCAGAAGTGTCAACGGGAACCAGTCGGTCTGTACCGTCGTAAACAAAGTTGGAATCTCCAAAATCCGCTCCTGCTTCAAATTTATGAGTTTTGTTTGGTGCTCCACCATATATCAAAATACGCTTTAAAAAGCTAGGTTATGCAATTTATGTATTTGTTGCATGCGGTTAGCAACCAACGCCACGAAACAGCAACTCGGTGCCGTTAACTGACTCCAATCACTAATCACATGCGGGAGTGAGACGCAAAACTCTCGAAGGCCAATAAACGACAGTGACCTGGTTGCATTTACTAAGTAATTGCCAACGACGCGTGATGTTGACTCGCCCCGAGCTGCTTTACGAATTTAAAACATTAATAAAAAAAACAAAATCGAACAAGAAAATCCCTTATTTTTTCCATTAATATATAGAAAAGTTTATTTCAAACAAGACAAGCCATATTTTTTAAAACCAAAATTTTTTATAAAATTTTTTTTCTTTTGCATAAGTTTCACGATATCTCTGAAATTACTGAGCAGATAAAAACAGTACTGGTGCGACTTAAAGATAATATTGTTGTCGACTTTTGGTTTTTTGTTTTAAATACATAGGACAACCCGTTCTCCAGTTATATTAACATTTCTTTTAACTTTAAATTAAATAACAAATTTTTTTGTTCGCTTCTAATTTTCTGCATATCTAATTGTGTATAAAATCTAAAGTTGTGCATCGACATTGATGAAATATGGCTTGTTTTGTTTGAAATATAGTTTGCTATTATTCAAACAAAAAATATACCTGAATTTTCAATTATTTTTTTTTTTTTCAATTATTTGTGAATGTTTTAAAAATAAAAATTTTGATAAAAAAATTGTTTCGACAAGTTCTACGATATCTCTGAAACTAATGAGCAGATTAAAAAACAATATCCGTGTAACTTAACGATAATATTGTTGCCGAATTAGGTTTTTTGTTTCAAATGAATAGGGCAGTTCCAGTTATGTTAACTGTTGCTGTGTAACTGCTTCATTTTTGAAAGAGCGTATATCTCGAAAACTGGAACCAAAAAAAAAATAAACTGAATGCAGATTCGGATTCAGGAGCTGAAATTACATAAGAAACCATGTTTAGTTGTTCCATTCCAAAATCTTGTAAATTTGTCTTTTAGTTGCCATGAGGTGGGAGGAAGAATGAAACATTAAAATAGGCTAATGTTACTTGAAAATTTTATATATATTTCATTAAGCATTAGATCTAGAGAAAAGTTGTTACGATATGAAATGTTGAAAACTTCACAGGCAACATTTTTCTCCTCTAAAACTTTTTAGTCAAATTTATATTTTGGAAGTTATGAGGCAAGAAAGCATAATTTTATGGTTTTTCCCAAATTTGAGCGGGCTTGCGGCACGTCTTACCCCTAACCGATTGGTAAAAATCAAACTTTTTTTGTTAACGGTCACCCTAATGTATATATGTATGTAAGTACTACATGTAAAACAGTGAAGTCAGATTCATAGCACAATTGTGGTAGCCATACTCACACACATTCTTACTCTCTTTCCTTTAGTCGTCAATGAGACAGCGACGATAGCACATGCATGGCGGACTGTATTAAATTTTTTTATAATTTTTTTATTAGTCCACTGAAAGAAAAGAAATATGTGTATGCGAAAAATATTTTATGTTGATAAATGCTTTTAGCAATATCCAATGTGTTTTATGTTACAAAACATTAGAGGAAACAAGTAAAAATGAGTATTTCTTAAAACGGCATTTTAATTCTTTTCATAATGAATTTAATGGAAAAGAAAGAGACATGCTTTTTAATGAAAAATAATATTTTTTAGAAAAACTAAGAGGATTGTTGTTTGATGTGGAAAAAAGTTCAACGCAAAATTTAGTTAAATTACAGTGACTGTAACGGTTATAAGTTTTATTTTAAAAATTACCTTTTAATCATTATTTCTGGAGTTTTATTTTTTCGCTTAGAAAATAAAAGCTTTTTCTGAGTTTTATTTATTCCTCAGAAAATAAGTTATTTCTTGAGTTTTATTTATTCCTCAGAAGATAAGTTATTCTTTGAGTTTTATTTATACCTCAGGATATAAAAATAATTTTTTGAGTTTTATTTTTTGCTTAGAAAATAACAGTTACTTTTTGAATTTTATTTGTTTTTTGCTTAAGAAAAGTAATTTTTAAATTGAATAATATATACAAAAATTAATTTAATTTATGAAATAAGAGTTATTGTAAAATAAATATATGAGTTTTTGCAAAAACTCTTATTTGTTTAATTAAATTAATTTTTTATATTTATTTATAACTGTGATGTTACTCAATATGAGTTCGATATACAATCAGAAATTAAATTTCTTCGAACCGAAGTCCAAGCTCCGGGAAAAATGGGAATAGAATTCTGGAAAAATCTAAATGATTTCGATTTTCCAGAGTTAAAAAGAAATGCTTTGAAATTGTTATCCCTTTTTCCTTCTACATATTCCTGCGAACAAATTTTTTCCGACTTAAAATTTATTTGTTCCAAGCAGAGAAATAAATTAGTTCTTCAATTCTAAAACATATTTTGTTAATAAGAAGTTGTTACAAAATCTTAAATTTGGAAAACTTAATTTATAATGCCTAAATACACTTACCTCCAGTTTTTGACTTGATAATTAAGTTGTAATTATTTTTAAGTTATAATTAAATACGAAATTGTCTTTTTGACTGCATATTTAAATAATAATTAATTGCCCAACCTTGTGTAATTAAATAATAATTAAGTTTTATGAATTACCATATGATTTTGACTGCTTCTTGTTCTTGTGGAAACAAAAAATTGTGGCCGCTAACAATTCAACTTTTGTTGTCGAGAAATTTGGGCTTTCTTTGTCTATATTTGTCTTTTTGTGATTTTGTAAGCTGTTTTTATTAATTTAAAACATTGCAGAAACTCATTATTCTTATTTCCTGAATGAAGAAAAATACATTTTTGGAACTTTTCTTTGATTATGTTGAACAGCTGCTTTTTTTTGGAAATTTGTGGTATTTTATGGTGCTACCATATACAACTGAAAAACAGAAGTTGTATTTAATTACAATTTAAATTTATATGAAAATTAACTAAATAAATATTTAATTACTGAGTCAAAAACTGGCAGTTGGTTTTTTAAGTTTTAATTGTAAATTAAACTCGACCAATCAAATATGTGTGAAAAAAATTGCCTAATTCTGTAAAAACTGAGGCATATTTTGTATTTAATTTTTTTAACTTTTTTTAAACTTCATTTCCATTTTGCTTTTAAAAGTAAAATTCATTACATTTGTAATGCTTAGTTTTGTGTTTGCTGGGCAATATGATCTTATCCAATACCGACGCATTTCATTTATTGAGAGTTTTGGTTAAGTATGGTATAAAAACACATTTGAAGAAGAGGAAGACGAGGAAAAAGAAGAAGGGGAAGACAAAGAAGAAACTGAGAAGCATATTAAAGATCAAACAGAAATTAAAAAAGTCTTAAGTTTTGTGGAAAATATTTTCAAAAAGCATGAAAAAAAATAATTTTTCCAACATTTTGCTTCATAAGCACCACAAAAATTTTCTAAATCAATTTTTTTTTAAATTTTAATTGTGGCACAGGTCTCTAGCAATAATTTGGCTTTTACAGATTTAAAAAATATCAATTAGTCGACGAGTTTTAGCCAAAAAACCATATAAACAATATGCTGAAAATTGGCATTTGACTGCAAAGTTCGAAGGTCGATTAAAAAAAAATCGAGCTAACATAAACAAACGCCGCGATACGGGTCTTCTAATTTAGCCTATATTTTCCCCCTTACTCTCAGAATCGACCTAACTTTTGCTAACTTGAATTTGTTCCACAGTGTAACTGCAAAATGCAGATAAATCTGCACATTTTGCAACGCTGCTGAAGCGTAGTATGCAGTTCTTACTGAAATTCAGGTTTGGAGTTTTGCATTTATTTCTACAGGGAAAAATAATTGTGTATAATTCTATAATTGTTTTTTGCTCCCTTTGTTTTCATGATGTTTCAAACTTCATATAAAAATATAAACAATATTTTTATACATATCCATGCTAAATCGACAAATTTTTTACCGGACCCCCTTTGATTTCGCTGAAAATTTGCTATCTTTTTCTAACTCCCGAAAGACGCTTTTCAGAATTTTTTAAATTTTTTTTACCTAAGCCAAAAGAAGTTATGGATTTGTTAATAAAACAGCTATTTTTTATTTCAAATAGCGATAACTTTTTCAATAATTAACTTATTGGGACGTTTTTTTCCAAAATTTTTGTTTTTATATGTAGTTTTAATTTTTTATTTTTTTACTCAAAGAAACCTTCAACTAATGCTGCAGTAACTACCGCTTATTTCATTTTGTGCCAACAATCGCTTATATATATTTTTTTTTGGTTAGTTAAAAAATTTTTTTTTCAAATTTGGCTTATTTTACATAACTTTATTATGAAATTGTTTTGGCCTCCTTGTGAAACTTCAGAAGTTGAAAAATAAAATTTTATTTGAGAATTTTTAGTGTTTATCTCCAAAAAAAAATTATTTTTTTTTTCAAAAAAGTACAACAAAATAATTTGTTTTATTAAATTATATATTTTATTATGTTATATATTTTATTATATTATATATTTTATTATATTATATATTTTATTATATTATATTTTTTATATTATATCTGCGTTATACGATGAACAAATAAACGATAAAATGTTTCTAAAAACATAACCTTTATTTTATTAAAAAAATTTAGATTATACTTAATTTCTGAAGTTGTCACTTTTCAGTACGAGAAAAGAAAACGATCATGAGACAAAAAAAAAGTTGGAGATAAACACTAAAAACTCTCAACCAAAATGTTACTTGTCAATTTCTGAAGTTTCACGAGGAAGCCAAAATAATTTCATAATAAAGTTAAGTAAAATAAGTCAAATTTGGAAAAACAAATTTTTTTAACCAAAAAAAAAACGAGCGATTGTCGGCACAAATTTAAATAAGCGGTAATTACTGCAGCATTAGTTGAAGTTTTCTTTGAGTAAAAAAAAATAAAAAATTAAAAGTGTCGGACTTTGAGAAAGACGGGTTTTTCGGAAAATCCGAAATATTTCATATATCCGGGCTTTTGGGTTAGGTAAAAAAATTTTAAAAAATTCTGAAAAGCGTCTTTCGGGAGGTAGAAAAAGATACAACATTTTTATCGAAATCAAAGGGGGTCGGTAAAAAATTTGTTGATTTGGCATATATAGATATTTTGACAATCACAGTAGGACGGCGTTTTTGTTGTACAGATGCACAGACCTGTATTATTGGATCATGAGCAGATATCTTAAATTATATACAGGGTGTATTTCGTTTTTTTTTCAAGTCAGCTGGTTCTAGTTCCACCCGAAATAGTGGGACTCTTTCTCTGTTTTTGATGTTTGTAACGTTTTTCACTTTAAAATTATTATTTATCAGCCGCAATTTTATCTCTTCTGGATCCACGTATGAATCGATACCTTTTAGAACTACCTACCTTTTGTACTTTTCAGTTGGTAGGTGTAAAAATTTTTATTTTTTGTTTCAAACTCCGACACTACTGTGCGGTAACGATTTTCTTCATTTACTTGAATTTTTGTCTCATCAATCGCGCCCCGATTTCTCGGGATGACGTAAAACGCCTCTTCACCTATTAATTGTACTAGCCTTTTAATTAACTCATTTGAGTTTTTCTCCTTTAAGTAAATTGGGGGCGGCTTGCTGGACCTGCCAGTGGTGATTTCATCTTCGTCGTTTTGTAGAATTAAAAAGCGGTTTTTCGAAGGCGCCGCATCAGATTTATTATCTTTGGGCATTTTCGCCACTGGAGCGAGGTTTTTCGATTTTGGACTTCTTTTTCGTTTCTTATTTATAACTTCAATGTAACGATCAATAACCATTTGGATTTTTGGTTTTTCTGTAGCATTCTCTAGGCCACTTTCTGTCGTTTTTTCTTTTTCGGGTAGTTGTGGGCTCATTATGTTGGCATTTGTTCGTTGCTGTGAAGCTGCCCAGGCAGAAATCAAATGAAAACGGTTGTGATTGTCGAAAAATCTAACATAACATTACATTTTGTTTCTAGACTATCACACTTCAAATAATATAAAAAAAATTTTTTTTTAATCTATTGCAAAGGCGAAGTCGATACCAGAACCGTAGCAAGATCCATTATTTTCTTCTTTTGCTTTTGTAAAAATGCAACACTGATAGGATGAAAAATCTTTTCGTTTAGAAAATTTTCTAAAAACGAGAGTCTTATGGGATGTCAAATTTCTTTCGGTATTATTTGAGATTTTCATGACATTGTTTTCACACTATCATACATTTGCATATTAGTTGAGTTTTTGACAAGTCTTAATACTCTGTATTATAGTGTGAAACTGGCTTTAGTAAACATGCATTATGTGGGGGAATGTAAGTCAATTTATATTGTTTAGATGAGGAGCT
Source organism: Panzeria rudis (assembly GCA_956483635.1). Classification (NCBI taxonomy): domain Eukaryota; kingdom Metazoa; phylum Arthropoda; class Insecta; order Diptera; family Tachinidae; genus Panzeria; species Panzeria rudis. The sequence continues at coordinate 39,461,819 of OY101451.1, read as the reverse complement.
GCTGAATAAAACGTTCTTTTCTTAAATTATAATATAACAAAACAAAACAATTCTGCTGTTCATATAATATTTCCAAGTGTATTATATTATTTTTAGTTATTGGTAATTTGGGAAAACACTGTAATTTTGGAGTTCAAAGTAATAGGAAAAGGTTGTACTAAGCAAAAAAATGATATTGGGACAGCACTTAAATTTTGGTTTTAACAGTGTTTAGCCAACGATATAAAACACAATCGGGCGACTCCAGCATGAGGTTATCATTTGTGTTGGCAAAACACTTCAAAAGTAGAACTTGTAATATTTTGCCAATGTCTCTAACACCTTAAGAAATGCTTTGCCAACGTTGGGCCGGTTGTATTTTTCTGCCTGGGTAGTTTCACAAAAAAGATTCTTTTATATTACTGTCTGTCATTGACATTGAATTTGAGCGTACCCGGTGGAAAACTTTTGACGCCAAGTGTACATTTTTGTTTACTAGTTTTTCACATGCTGTAGCAATAACAGTAACGTAGGCATTTCTGCTGTTTGATGCTGTTGTTATTTTGTCTGGAGCCACTCATATATATGCGTACTCAGTTTATGTATGATTGTTTGTGTGGCTACTTGTTTATAGGTTTATGCTTTACTTTACAAAAAGAAAAGGAAAAGACATTATTTATTATTTGGGCTCAAGGTCGCAAATAATAAATAATATTTATGCAGTGTAAGGTCGAATAAAGTAACAAATTAAGAAAAGGAAAACATTTATAAAATATTAAACAAAACGGTGTTTGATATTACTTTGTTGTTGCGAATGTTTGTTTTTTTTTTATATTATATATTTGTGTATTGTTTATTTTGTTCACTTACCGACGGCAAATTAAACCATGCGTTTACTTCAAGAGTAAGTTGCGAACCCGGACTTAAAGTATAAGTAAAGTCAAGTTCGTTTTATGCCACCTTTAGTGTCTGGCAGAAATAACGGCCCACCGTAGGTGTTTGGCAATAGTGTTTATTGACTATTTACAACATTATATAAAACATATATGTATATTATATAAAACATACCTGCTATGAACCAAACATACAATTGTTCAGGAGAGGCAAACAAATTATTTATGCTAAAAGTCTGCATATACATATAAGTCAAACTATCTTCTACAATATTTGTTATATATTATTAATGAATCCTACGCATAAAAATAATAGTCCAATTCACAATCTTGTGCAAATAGTCTTGCATCGTAACATTTGCAAAATGGTATAGTATATTGATACTCACCACTTAACATTTGTTAGTGGTGAGTATCAATATCCTATACCATTTTGCAAATGCTTCGATGCAAGACCATTTTCACAAGATTGTGAATTAAGCTATAGTATAATTTTCAATTTTATTAAAGTTTCAGCAGTTTTCAGCGTTTTTTATTTTTCAAATTTAAGAAAAAATAACAAAATAATCAAAATGAAACAAGATAATTCGAATTGATACATATCTTACTATTACTCTTACTTCATCTGAACTAAATTATCATAAAAGTAATGATAAAAAAGGCCACGAGCTAATTTAAATAAACTTTTCTTGATGCAAGATGTTGACCGATGTACATATGTATTTGACGTTTAAATTCAAATGACAGATTTTTAACTGATTACATAGCTATTTTTTAAGAGATTCTAAAATACAGGCTATTCAGTTTTTTGTACATTGTACCGCCATTTAAAGCCATTGTTAAAGGCATGACTACGGCTTCATTTTTTATCTGAGCTCATTTTTAACGCTATTTATGTTATTTTCTGATTTAGTTTTTTTACTGATTTAGCGATTTCTAATAAATTTTAGGGTTTGTTTCCGATTTTGCAATCTTTCGCGAATTTTGCCATGTTCCCGATAGAAGCGATATTTTTCTGTAAGCTTCCTGATTTTTTACTGCTTTAGCGATTTTTACTCTTTGATATCGTGCTCCTGTTAGTGGGCTTTCACACTTAGGACACTTCTTGCCGGACAGAAAAAGTATGTAGGCGAGGGGAAGAAAAGGCAGAGAGTGTAGTACACGAGTATCTGTACTGGGCATTTTGCGCTTCCATTTTCTACTTTTCGCAAAACATACACACATCAAGCAAACAAGGCCACAATACTAACACAAAACACACACATAAAGTAAACAAATCTGACTGTTCTTGACGAAGTGTGAAAGCTTCAGGCAAGTTTAAAAGGGAACTGAAATAATGTCCGTTAAGAAATATCTCAACTGTGAAACGGCACTTATGCTGGATTTATACGACATGTTTTTTACATCTGACTTGTCAAATTTCCCACGGCAAATATTATACTTGCCGTGTGAAACATATGAAACATTGTCAGATGACATTTACAGAAGCAGTCATATGAAAAATTTTCAATTAGAGCGTGTTCTATTTCCATCTAACAAAGCATATGTCACCAGCTGTTTTGAATTTACAAGTGTGGTTTGGCGGAAAAAACAATTAAAAAGCATAGAACGCATTATATATTTGTGAAAATTGTTCACAAACTCAGCTGTTGTGAACGCTCAGTTTTATGTCAGATGTAATTGCACATGTACGTGTGAAAGCAAAAATTATAAATCGTCTGTAAATTGAAAATTTTGTGACAAACATGCGAAGTTACGTATGTATGTCTCACACAACTGACAAGCCATATGTAAAAAACATGTCATATAAAGTCAACTTTAAAGGGCAATATACACGGTCAATCAGCTTGATGTCAGATTCGTGTACCTGTGCTGAACGAAAATCAAAACCAAGTAGATTTTCCATCAAGCGTCGTCGGTGTCACTAATACTAACGAAATTTCACACATACTACTACCACGCTTGTCAAGCATGTTGACCATGTATATTGCCCTTAAGGCACTGATTCACTATCCTACACGATCGCACGATGCATTCACAGGAAAATTTTACAAAAGTCTAGCCGACTTTAAAAAAACCGTTTCAAAATTGGGAATTTTCGCGTCTTTTCGCGAAATTTTTTCATTCCTCACAGTATATAAATAGATACATATATAAATAGTTGTAGGAAACAACTTCGTTTTATATACATACATACTTAAAGGGTTATAAAATTAATGAGGTTGATAGCAGGTATTGCATTAACAAAAAAAATTTTGTCAAAGGTGTAGCTGATATCGACCAACAGTTTTTAATCAAAAAGTGATTTTCAAGAAATTATTTCATAGCAGGTATTGAACATGCGCCATTCGATATATAAAAAACATTACTTACCCTCTTATTTAAAATACTTATCAAAAGTTTATGAAACAAATTTTGTATGGAAATCTGTTTCATAGACCTTTTATTAACATTTGATAATTTATTATGAATATGGCTCTTAGAATATAATAAGTATAGTTCGTCATGTTTTTTGCGCCTTTGGCCCCTAATATCTGCAAATTGCCCGTCCGCCAAAAATAATAAGTATACGTACGTTAGAAGTAAAAAATACTACTCCTACGGTACTACATATTTCGTTAGTTAGAAAATAAGTAATGTCTGGCGGCCCTAGGATCTTGTACTATAAGGAATATGGTGCGAATCAACAACAATACATGTTGCCGCGAAGACATAAAATATGTAATTTAATTTTAAGATTACTTACGGTTGTCTCTGTGGTGTGATTTGTGTGACTTGTGGTCTTCCAATTGTTGTTGCAGTTTGGGCAGCCGAAGTTATAGGGCCACTAGATATAGTAGCAGGACCAGAAACAGTAGCTGTTGATGGCGCATTACGAGCTTTTACAACTGCTTGGCAAAGTGAGGGTCCCAGAAAGCCGAAGTCATTTCTTAAAAATATAAATAATACAATAGAATAAAATGATTCCAACTTATTATTTTTGGTATACTTGTATTCATCAGAAAAATCTGGAGGATTGCGTATTTGTTTTAGAATGGGCGGACAAACTTTTTGCAACATTGCACGAATATGACCAGCAGCTGTTTTATCAGTGTTACTTTGCGATGAACCCAGTAAATGTCCCTCTATTCGTTCTGATATAAATTTAAGTCGTGGCACAATAAAAACTTTTATAACTTCAGCACCTAATTCAGAAAGTCCCGCTATGGAGCCGTACAGTGAAGACAAATGAGTTTTATCATTCTGTAATGCTTTACTAAAGATTCTTGTAACACGTGTTTGTAGGTTGTTAGTGGACGTATTGAAGGTTTTACAAATCTGTGACATTAGACGGGAAGCGAAATCACGCAATGCCCAATGGTTATCCAATTCTGGACGCATGCATAACTGTTTTGATACTATGCAAGTGGTGACAGATGGTATAAGTTCGTGAAGCTAAATTATTAAGTTGTCTGAATTAAATGCTTTCAAATAAAAGGGTTTTATAAAGCAGGAAAATTGGACATATTAGGCCAATCGAAGGAAATAATTCCAGTAGTTTTGAAAATTGACACAGTTGGTCCTTTGTGCATATATTTAAAGAAACTAAAGAGTCCTGGTGTTTGGCAGCCGAGCTATGGGGAGGAAGACCCGCTTAAGGTAACATTTTCTAGGGTTTTCTTCATATATCTGAAACTACACAACTTTTAGCAAATATGTGTGCATAAAAGAAATAAAGCTGACAAAATTTCCTACAAGAATTTCCAATTTTGTTTACTTAACACCAACCTTTTTGGAGTTATACCGCCAAGAAAACCAAAACATAAAAAAAATTATTTTTAATCATCCATAACCAGGGATCGAAAATAATGTTTATTGCACAAATTTTTTACCAAAAAAATCATAATTATCCAAGAATATTAGTAACATGTTGTTGAACAATAAAATTATTATTTTTCGACATGCTTTCCATTTATGTTATAAACTTTTATTTTAAACTTTTACTAAAAAAAATCAATTACACTACATTTACAACTGACAATGTTGTCTTGACAATAAAGAATACGTATTACAGTACGTTTACAACTGACTATGCTGTCTTGATAATAAAGAATACGTATTAGTTGTCAAAAACGGTGATAATTGTCTTCGTGACGTAGGCGTCCGTCCGTCCAGGCAATAATTATGACAATAAATTTTAAATTCCAGAAACACGTGTTTTGCGCGAGCTTTTGAAGCTAAAACTTAAAAAATATAAAGAAAATATCAAAATTATACATATTATAACTTTTCTTTTTAAATGTTTCTTTTTAATGCACAAAGAGTCAAGTTATTGTCGGCATACGTCAAATCATTGTCCGATTTAGTGTCTTCAAAATATTCAATAATAATAAATAATAACAAATGTAATTGAGTTTTATTTTTTGATGGTAAAATGATTCTTTTTTTAGTTTTTTTAGCTCTAAAATAACGATTATTTTCGATTTTTATTTGTTTGCTGGAATGTCAACGATTATTTCTTCATTTTAACTTTTTGCTTAAAAATAATCATTATTTTAGGTTTTTATTTTTAGCTTGTTGATAAATCCTTTATTTCAGTTAAATTTATCAAATTAAACTTTTGCTTCAGACGTATTACGAAAATTTGGAGTATAAAGTAATCGTTATTTGTAAGCAAAAAATAAAAATCAAAAATAATCGTTAGCTTTCGAACAAAAAAATAAAAATCAAAAATAATTGTTATTTTCGAGCCAAAAAATAATACTCTAAAATAAGAATTATTTTAGGATCAAAAAATAAAACTCGAAAATAATTCTTATTCGGCAAGTAAAAAATAAAAGTTGGAAAGTAATTAAAGCGTAATTTTTATGATGTTATTCGTAATCTTTACGGTCCCTGTCTATAACACTGCTTTACAAATTTTAACTTTGTAAAGTTGTAAAGTTTTGGGGTAAAAATTATGTGATAAGCACGAAAGAAAAAAATAATTTTGGCCATTGCCCAGATAACAGTACATTTACATACATATTTCGATGTATACTACATTTTAAAGCGACGTCCAAATTCGCAGGGTGGTTCGATTTAAAAAAATGGGATACGGTTGACCTTGCAAGCCATCCCTGGAACTTGCTGCTAGTTTCAAGCTCAAAGCGCTGGAAAATCCATAGATTTTTTAAGTAATTAAGAAAAACCTTATAAAAATTTCGACAATGACATCTCTCGAACCACTGGTTGGATTCAATCGGTTTAGTAGTTTAAAATTCATTAAAAAAACTATTTCGTAAACTTTATTTTCGAAAATTCCCAAAATCTACCGAACCGAAGCGGTTCGTTATTCACGAAATCTAACTGAGTTCAATATCTTTAGAACGCGGTAAATTTGGGTTTCGATCGGTTAAGCCTTTCTTAAGTTATAAAAGATATGTAACATACACTCATAAATACATGCATATGTACTAGACATATGCAAATTGCCATTTCAAACGCCGTTTAAATCACACTGGCGGTATTCAGTGTTTGGTGCACATGGTCTTGCGGAGGAGCAAGTGCAAAATATCGTAGCTTTTTTATGAAATCTAACCGCAACTCTGTGTATTTTGATGTTGGATTTTCCTTTTTAGCGTTCCGGACAGGGCTGCCAAAAGCGCCGATTTTTCGGCATTTTGCCGATTTTTCCCTTAAAAAATTATCAAATGCCGATTTGCCGATTTTAGGTGAAAAAATTCTGATTTTTATCAAACAAATAGACAGCACTCTAACTCCGATTTCAAACCACATTTTTGTGTTTTGGCAATAACAATATTTTATAAAAAAGGATATATTAAAAAAATAACGAAATTCATTTAATAGACATCAGATGGAAAAAGTTATTTTTGCCTACAATAAAATTAATAATTATGTAAATTTTTATATAGAAATGCTCACCCTCATACGAAAACTGTTTAATATTGAAGGTAACTTCAAATCACTACGTTTAATAAACCCAAATATCGTAATGAAGAAAAAAATCAGTACTAGTTTTGATATTCTTAGGAATTTCAGAATTTTATAGATTGAAACTTACCGTATTTGAACAAATATTCAAAGAAACAATTTCTAAAATAAAACGAGGCAATTCCACAAAGGCTTTTCCAGTTTTAGCAGAATTTTTTAAACAAATTATGGTTCTGCCACATTCGTCTGCAAATGTCGGACAAATATTTAGTGCCGTCAATTTAGCAAACACATATACTGATTAAGTTTATTTGAGATTTTCTGCAGAATCCCTCGAGTCTTGGCAGCAATCGAACCTCCCGGTTAATAGTCTAGCAGACTCTTCCCTACACTACGGGGTTAACTAAACTAAATTTCTATGTTCCTCAGAAAATGAAACTTTAGAAGGAATTCTTTATTCTAAAGATTATTTGAAACTCATAAAACGAATTGTTTTGACACTCATATTAAAACCAATTTAGCAAAAATTATAAATTCGGATATGTATTCATTCTGAAAATCATTTATATTCCATGGTGTATATTTAAGCTTGCAAAATCATTCTTATGTTATTCATATATGTTTGTAAGCCAAATGCAATTTCTGGCGAGTGCTATTTTTTGTTTTCTTATTAATGAAAACCATGAAAAATGCTTAGTTTTATTTATGCCGATTTTCTTGCCGATTTTTCGAATTAAAGTGCCGAAAATGCCGATTTTTTCCCAGAAAAGTGAAGATTTTTGATCAAAATAGTTTGGCAGCCCAAAAGTGTAAAGGATCCCTATTGTTTTCGCTACGATGTCCGTCCGTCTGTCGTCTGGCTGTCCGTCTGCCACAGGCTGTTTTCTCGGGAACCATAAGAACTACGGACCTGAAATTTTCACAGAATATGTAAAACTTTTGCCACTACAACAGCAAATATATGGCAGCTAAAAACGAAAGGGTGTTCTAAAGCAAGAACCGAAAAATTTTTAAATACTAATGTAACATACAGACATTTATATATAGACACTTTAAATTTTCAAAGCTAGTGTTAATTGAACCACCAGTTGGAAGAAGGGAATAAATCCAAAAATATGGAACAGAGATATATGAAAAAAAACTTCATAACGTTTTATTTTCTTCACATAGCCTTTTATGGATGAAATGGATATACTCTTAATTATGATTGCATAACAATAGACCAGATTTCCAAATATTAATATTTACTGATATATACACAAATAAACTTTTTGGATTTATTCCCTTCTTCCAACTGATCAAAAAATATATAAATAAAAGGCAATTTTTTTACAAGGGTATATTTATTTTTTTAAAATGACGAATGAAGTAGTTAATATCATTTATTCGTGATCGTTTTCAGCAGTTTCGGTTGTTGTAGTAGTTCAAGATATAATATTATCATAATATTATTTGAATTCGTCGGGAATGTATTGTTTTATTTTTCGAATGTCATTAATTTGTTTCGTATTTATTGGCATTTTGGAAGTATATGCCTTTATTAATGGTAATTTTGAGCTTACGTTGTTTTTCTGAAGCAAAAAAGTGTCTTTAGAAGAGCCATCCATAAATTCAGAACATATTATATAACCTTTTTGGCTTGAACAATATTCAAAATGTCTGTAATTCGATATCTTGAATATGTTTTTCTTAAAGGTGTTTGTTAAATAACTTTGCCATGAATGATTAAAATCAACAATCAATTTTGAAGTAACAAATATCACGGAAAAACCACAATTTTTTATGTTAAAAATTTACTTTTTTGAACTTAATTGTACCAGAATTCATTTTTTATTAATTATCAGTTGGAAAAAGGGAATAAATGACCGAATTTATTCCCTTCTTCCAACTGACTTTTTTTTTTAGTCGCATGGAATTCTATTAAATATAAGTGTTACATTTTTGTCCTTTAACACGCATAATAGAGCTATGATGTTTCAAGTAAACAAAAATGAGTATAACTCAATTTTGGAAAAATGGCGTTTATTCCCTTTTTCCAACTGATTCTTCAATTGGTGTAGAATAGACTACACCAATTAACACTGATATTTAAAACAATAAAAATTAAAGGGTGTTCTATCAGTTAATGTAATTTTGACTATGTATTTAGACAATTTGCTGTATCTTGGAAACCGTAAGAGGTAAAATCTTCATATTTAAAAAAAACGCTAAAACTAAAAAATTCCAAAATTAAAAAAAAATTCAAAACGAAAAATCCCCAAAATGAAAAAGCGCTCAAAGAAAAAAGCATCAAAATTAAAAAAAAATCTCTAAAACGCAAAAAATCACCAAAACTAAAAGATTGCCAAAAAACAAAAAAAAAACGAAAAAACAAAAAATTTCTACAAAACGAAAAAATGCACTAAAACAAAACTAAAAATATCATCACAAACCAAAAAGTTGCCAAAATGGAAAGATCGCTCCAAAAAATCCCCAAAACGAAAAAAAGTGTCAAAACAAAAAAAAATGCTAAGACTGAAAAAATCACCAAAAACCGAAAAAGCGCCAAAACTAAAATAAATCGCTAAAACTAAATATATCGTCAAAAAGCAAAAAAAACGTTAAAACAAAAAAATGCGCAAAAACGAAAAAAATCACCATAACTAAAAAATCGTCAACAAACAAAAAAAAATTTTACAAAAATCGCTAAAAAAAAAACGCCAAAATGAAAAAGCTCAAAAATCAAAAAAATCGCTAAATCAATAAAAAACTTAAATAATAAAAAATAAATAAAATCAAACGAAGAGAAGAAATGAAAAAATTGCAAAAATTAAATAAGGGCAAAAACGAAAAGGAGCCCTTCGTGTGCGAGCTAAAGTCGCACATTTATTTGTTCTTATGTATGTTTGTATGTATGTGGATTTGTACACATTTATGTACTATGTATGGCTCAAATCCAGAAATTGAAATTTTACAGCCTTACTGTTGACCGATTTATCGGAAATTGACACCTTTACTGAGTGTTGTCGTTTTGGTATTTCCGCGGCTTTCAGTGTTGTCGTTGTTTTCCGGTGAAGTTCTGGAATTTTGGGGAGATTTTCGTAAAAATTTTTGGGAACTGGGGAAATTCTGTGATTTTGGGGATTTTTGTAAGTTTTTTTGGAATCCGGGGAACTTCTGGGATTTGGAGAGATTTTTGTAAAAGCTTTTTGGAATCCGGTGAGCTTCTGAGATTTTATGGAGATTTTGTCCCAGTTTTTGGGAGTCCGGGGAGCTTCTGAGATTTCGGGGAGATTTTTGTCCCAGTTTTTGGGAATTCTAAGACCGGTTTTGTGTCTAAGGATGATGCCCTTGCTTAGTTAAAGTGTCTCGGCTAAACAACAGGTGTCTCGGCTAAATTCTTGAGAAGTATCACATAAATATCTTCCAGGCAATATTTAAAAAAGTATTAATTTTTGTAAAAGATATGTCTGCTATGAAATACTGTGTTTCTGCGCATATCCGACGTTGAACGTTAATTAACCCAAGAAATAAAAACACAAGAAGAATTTCAATATAAATTCAAATTAAAGATAATAAATTCTCTAGCTTTATTTAATAAATAAATACAATTTACCTTGTAAAGGATCGAAGGTTTATTCTCTCACAAATTAGCACGTAATGCTCGGTTGAATATCCGAATAGCGAGTGAGAAAAAAATATGTATATTAAACTTAAAAGTGGCACAACAATATTAAAATACCGTTAACGGTTTACTCGCTGAAAACCCCAAAAGGTTTCCAGCAAAGTTGAAACAAAAACTACTTAAGACTTTTAATAAAGTTAAAATTACAGTAGAAGAGCGATTTAATGACTTTGTACTTGACCATACTATTTCTTAAGATTATTTTTTAAATATATTTTCTTCATATTAATCTTAAAACGGCATTTGTTTTTGCTCCCATACAATCTAAACAAATGACACGTGTGACTTATTTGTTTCAAGTCATTGTGATGATATATAAAGGCCGGGGCACATAGAATCCGTCATACGTCATCCGTTGCCTTTTTCAACTGACGTTAACGGAATGACGGATAATGTTGGCACAATGAGTACTTTGTTAACGGAGAGAAAATCAGCTGTTATTTATTTATTAATTTTAATTTCTTTAATTCTTTATTTTAATTCTTATTTCTTAATTCTTAATTTCTTTATTTTTTTATAACAAAGCACCAATACTTTATACAATCGAATAAATTTTAATTTAAAATATTTTATTTTTGAGCGAAAAACAAACCCACAACAAAGAACAAATCAAACAATAGTTGTCAAAGTACTCAACGTACGTTAAAAGTTAAAAGTTGGCCAACTTTGTACTTTGCGTTGACGGAGAAGTACTGTATGTGATCAAGTTCATAAGAAAACATGTATTTTAACTTAGCTGTCAGTTGAAAAAGGCGACGTATAACGTATGACGGATTCTATGTGTCTCGGCCTTAAGTACTTCTTGTTTTTTGTAGGTCTGCTCTTTTCATTTGAGAGAAACAATTCATGTAATGACTTGATTCTCACGAAACAAGACACGATTTGATTCTCTTAAAACTGTTTGTTGCTTTAATTCATTTTGCTTTGCTTTGAGATTTAGCAATAGTGTGTGTGATGTTATTGTTATGAATTACTGTGGATTGAAATTCAAATGGCTTGTTGCATATGATTAATATGTACATTAAGGTGGGTCGAAAAAAGTTGCACCAGTCACTCCCTAGAATGAAAAATATGCCAATGACATTTCCAAAACAGCAAAAAAAATTGTGCCACTCCCCAAGATAAAGCACTTTTAGTTTCTTATATATACCCAGCAAAAAATAAATGAACGCGTTCAAAATGAAATAGTGTTTCATGATTCATTCAGCACTTGTTTCTTCGAATACATTCTGAATACCATCGTAATACGTAAATAAAGCTAAAGTTTTTGAACTCATTAAAAACGCATGCGATTTTACTAGGTAATATATTGCATAATATATCCACCGAAAAAGGCATGCAAAAACGGAATTAAATAATCACATTAACACATTTTCATAAAACAAGTGCTAAGTACAAATTATTTATGTCTCGGTTTATGCTTTTCTCTCAGTGTTTAATCAAAAATTAAAGTACTTTTTCTTTCAACCTTGTTGAAAGGCTTTTTTATGGGTGTTTCAACGAGTAAACCGTTAACGGTATTTAAGCATTGTTTTGCCAAATCACTAGTTGTACTAGTGTTTATATACAAATAATTACTCGTCGTTTAGAATTCAACGAAGCTCCACATGCAACTTTATTAAATCCTTTTACAAGGTAAAGTTAATATAAATAAATAGAGATTTATTCTCAATTTTAATTCAAAATATTAATTCTTGTTTGTTTTATTTGTATATTTGTTCCTCATCGGATATACGCCGAAACAATAAGTTTTGGCTCCAATAAAAAAAAAAGGAAGACAATAGCTCGGTGGTAGAGAGCATGTCTTAATCATTAAGTGGTATCGTGGAGTCAAAATGGACCCCACGACATACATATATAGTTGTAATATTTCTATTTCGTAGCTTATGTATACATGCATCTAGATAATCTCATTACGTGGCGCGCCAAGGCTAACATCTGACTTTTAGAGCTTAGTATTTGATACAAGAGATAAAAATGGGCTCCAAATGGACCCCCGATGCCAATTACATTTTTTTTATGTATATATGAACAAAATATGTTCAAAAACAACGAAATTTGTTCATAAAAGGCAGATCGAAACACAAACTTTTCTGCTGATCTAAAAAAAATAAAAAAAACTCTTTAGAACAGACAAAAAATTAAGAAGTGGACCAACCACAAAGTAAAATTTTAAGTGCCAGTATTGCTGCAACATTTGGGCGTAAAAGGTGGCGTTGCTTTTTATATGACAAATAAAATGTGTAAAATAAAATATGTAAAACATATTTTTATAATTAAGTTAGGGTCATTTTTTATTTTTTTTTTTTTGTTTCGTTAATCTCAGAAAAAGATCAAATTCAGTTAAACTTGATACTTAATTTTCTTTTAGAAAAGTGTGTTCATTTCAATTTTTGTGTATTTTTTTATATATTTTTGATGTCAGAAGTAAGGACTAAAAAACAATCACTTAAAGTCAAAGACTGATATTTATATTTGAAAAAATGTATGTAAAATATACAATGAATCAATATAAATTTGATTTATATTTAAGAAAAGATCGTTTAATTTAAAATACAAAAAAATAATTGTGCTCACGCTTGTAATTATTTTATTTTTTTTCAAAGGGGGTCAATTTGGACCCCTGATATCAACAATGTAACTAAAAATATCGATACCATTTAAGGGTTAACAGTCAGAAGAGCATGGTTCGTATGCCAGGTGCGGCAATATTTATTGTATTTTCATTTTTTATATAAGTTTCACAAACCTATGCAAAAACGCAACAGAATCATCGAACTTGCATTGGTTCTTAGCACTAATTTCAATGATGAGCAGTTTTGTTAAACGTCAATGAAACGCCTGTGTTAAAATCATGCATTCTGCACCTAAATTGAACTAGTTCATTTTCAGTAGAACCCACGCACTAACTATTTCTTTTACATGTCTTTTTTTTTGCTGGGTAGCCCCGCTATTTAAAGTCCGATCTCATCATATAGCATTTCGTTCTTTATAGCTTGACTGTGGCTTAATTTTTTCTTCGGTAGGCTTCTTAATCCGACATCAAATTCTGGGCGTCACTTATGCCATGTCGGATCCTTCCCTCCTAGTTATATTTTTTACATGAAAATAAAGCCCTTCTAATGCGTTGTATATCTGACTTTTAATATACTCACTTTTATGTCACGCTTTAAAATTACGAATCGTTTTTCTTTTTCACATACAAATTACTTTAGACTTGGTATATCCCCCCAGAATAAAAGGTATATCAACGACTTTTCTAAAAACGTCATTGATATACATATCTTTCATTCTAGGGGGTGACTGGTGCAAATTTTTTTGTTTGTTATTGGGATCTATCCAGTCTAAAGTAATTTGTATGTGAAAAAGAAAAACGATGCGCAATTTTGGCGCGTGGCATAAAAGTGAGTATATACTGGTTTACGATATTATCAATGGTTGCATTAATTGCTCTGAATTGTTTAATACAGTACCGTTTTATATTCCACCTAGGAATCTTAGGTTGGCTAAGCTTTTGATGTACCTTTTTATCGGACCAACTATGCGCTTAATGGTACTCTAACACGTGCTTTCGTTCAGCTCAATGAAATCAATTTCAATTTGCAGAAACAGCGTTGCTAAAACTAAGTTCAAACTTTTTCTATCTAGTGTAATAAAATAACTATTATTTGTAAACTGGAAATTTTTCTTTGTTTGTATTTTTTACAAAGTTTTATTTTTTTAATCCTTATTTATTTTTAACCAATTGATAAAAGGTTATCAATTCGTCATGTATTTTTTTATGTATATTCCCTCAAAACTCCGCCATTTAACCAATTTCGGATTTTTTTCTCTATTCAAAAAGATTTACTTCCAGATTGTTCCCGTTGAAAAGTGGGTGGGGTCACGCCCATGAAAAGTAAATATTATTTTTCAACAACTTCTACTAAACCGATTCTTATGAAACCTTGCATACACCTTTAGTTATCGTTACAATACAGCATTATGTTTAGAAAAGTGGGCCATGAAAAGTAAATAAGCATTTTAACTACTTCTACTTAGCTGATTCTTATGAAACTTTGCATACACATTTAGTTATCGTTACGATACAACATTGTGGTTAGAAAAGTGGGCAGTGCCACGCACATGAAAAGTAAATATTCATTTAAACTACTTCTACTTATCCGATTTTTATGAGACTTCACACACACAATCAGTTCTCGTAAAAGTACATGATGTTAAAATATAGGGGGCCGTGCCACGCCTATTTTGTAGTCTGTTTTTTTGCAAGAATTATATAACCATTAGTTCGTAAGAACTTTTGTTACTCATAGTGTCTAAGGATTTTTTTGTCCATAGACTGAAACAATTAAATAAATAAATAAATAAATAAATAAATAAATAAAAGCTAGACTACTAAGTTTTAGAACGACTTTCTTTCTTTTAGGGGGTAAAGATCCGAGATGGCATAAAATGCACCCAAAAAATTTATGTTGGATTCAAAAGTCACCAAAGGGGCGTGGTAAAAAAATTCCGGTTTTAGAAAATTCATTGACATATCTTTTATTCCAGGGGTGACCGGCACAACTTTTATATTTTGTATGGAGGCCGACCCGCTTTAATGTACGTCCACACGGACATCATCGTAAAAATAATCGGAATAGATTCCCATGACCTCAAAACATCGAGATCTGATAAAAACTCGATAGTCAGTAAACTCGGGTAGTCAGTAACTTCCTTCTTTTATGCAGAAATGTCTGCTAAAAGTTATAGTTTCAGATCTATAGCCTACATCCCCTAGCTTGCCCGCTAAACACCAGGACTCGTTAGTTTCTTTAAATGTATGCACCAAGGACCAACTGTTCCAATTCCAAAACTAGGAATTATTTCCTTCCATTTGTATAATTTGCATGGCCAATTAAATAAATGCTATTAATATATTAGGAATAAATTAAATTTAGCTACATTGCTCAAAAAATAAAAAATTCGTTGTTCTATAGAAAATGAAAAAAAAGAGAAAAATTATGTAAAAAAATTGGCGCGAACCTTAGTTTCCGAGTTGTAGGCCTCTAAAGTTCCTGTAAAAATTATGATTATATGGTATATTTTTCATCAAATGCGGTCAACGTCCATGGAAATGATGTAGTGGAGATAATGTCTATGTCCATTGACATTATTTAAACACAAAAAAAGAAAAAGAAAATAAAAAAATTTACGGCGAACCTTACTTTCCGAGTTATGGGCCTCTGAATTTGTAGTAAGGAATTGGGATTATATGGTATATTTTCCACCGAATAAGGTCAATTTTGGTATCTTTTAAAAGCTTTTGAGAAGATCTTTACGGAATTACTAAAATTTTGAAAAAATTCGTTAACCCATTAAATACCCTAGCTGGCCTTCGGCCGGGCTTAATGCTTTTCTCCCCTATGTATGTATGTCGAATAGTGGCTTCGCTGAATAGATTTTTGCTGCCTAGCCGGCCTTCGGCCGAGCTTAAGGCTTTTCTCCTTATGTCGAATTTCTTTCTGCCTGGCAAAAATCTGTTATAAACTTAAACATCTTCTGAAAGAATTATTCATGTATGAACACTTGAATTTACACATTCGTGACAAATTGTCATAAATGAAACTTGAAATTGTTTTTGTTTTATGCTAGCATTCGAAAATGAGTGGCTAAGAGATTTTTAATTTTAAGCACACATGAATGAATAATTTGTTTTTTTCTTTTTAGTACATATACGTATGTGAATAGTGAGAAATAATAAATGGCCAATGCTCAAATACGATATGCCTACTCATCGTGCTCATTAATCTGGTAAATTTCGGTGGTAGCTTTTATCGTTTATGTTCGGACGCTTTGTTTTATTTGTTTGTTATTCGTGTGTGAATCGTTTGCTTTATTTGTTTCTATACAAAAATGAATAAAAATAAATATGTTTTTCACAATTCGTGTTACGAAACTGTTTGCGATATAAATACTTACATATACATACATATGTATGGATGTATGTGTTTACATATAAAAAAACACAAATACAAATTCAAACGTTTATTCAACACAAAATCAAATTTGCACTGTCCTAACACCACATTTATGCAAAACAAAATTAGACGTATGTATTATTATATTATTCATGTATGTATGCATGATGCAGCTTAAATAAAACAAACTCGTTCATTTATGTACATTCAGAATGATAAAAATGTTTTGCTATTCGTTTTAGAATGAGAGTGCAAAATAAAACTTGATACTTCTGTTCATTTGTGAAAAATTTACAAAAAATGTGACGTTCATAAAATATGTGGAATAAAGTCTATCTTATTTTCTCATTTTTGTATGGAAATAAAAAACAATACGAATACTATCATACAAGAACGAATAAAGCAAAATATTTTTTGTCTCTTCAAACACGAATATAATATAACATAAGAAAATTTTAAAATATTTGGTACTCTGGAAAATATACCACATAATCACAATTTTGTACTAGAACTTCAGATGCCCATTACTTGGTAACTAAGGCTCGCCGCCAATTTCTTTATTTTACTTTTTTTCTTATGTTTTTTTTTCAAGAAATTTATTATTTGACATATTCAGGTATGTGATGGAAATCGATTCCGAAAACGAAGCAATTTTGAAAGGTGTTTTTTAATAATATTTCTTTATTAAAAACAATTTTATAACAAATATTATAAAAATATTTCTTTATTATAAAAGAGTTGTATCACAAAAATTATAAAAATTTGATGAAAAGTGCGTTAAAAGGGACTTTCAAAAGTGCTTCGTTTTCAAAATCGATTTCCATCACATACCTGATTGTCATCATTTTATTTTAGATGAAATTTATTTGCTGGTGTTTAAGCATTTCCTAAATGCATTTCATTGGTGCTTTACAAAATCCTCAGTAGACTTCATATACAATTTTGAACAGTTACAAACACTTTATCTTATGTACAAACTTCCAAAACCATTTAAGAATTTACCAATATGAAAATTATTTTCAAAAAAAGCATAGTAGGCTTGTAACTAACTCAAATATCAAATCACTTGGTGCAGGTGTTCCTCAGGGATCAGTTTTGGGCCCCCTATTGTTTATTATGTATATGAACAGTCTTGGTGATTGTATGAAGAGCTTTTATATATGCAGATGACGTTTTCTTACTATTTAAGTGTGAACGTGATTTGTCTGATGTGCTTGAAAGCAATATTAGTTTTGGTTTAGACAACGTTCTGCAATGGACTCTTTCTAATTCGCTTCGTTTAAATATTGCTAAAACAAAAGCTATCGGTTTTAGTAGATCTTCACGTTTTGATTTCGATTTTGATATAAGCTTAGATGGAATCGCTATCGAATTTGTTGACAACCGTTTGGTGTTGGGTGTTATTGTAGATAATAGGCTTTCCTTTATTCAACATTTTAACTCTTTGCACGGTAAGATCTTTGGAATCTTGCGTAGGCTATTCTCGACAAACTTGTTTTTACCGCTCTACATTATAAAGAGACTGGCTCAATCATTATTAATGCCCCTTGTCCTGTATGGGCTTGAGGCTGTTTCGGGTGCTAATGGAACCAACTTGTCAAGACTTAAACGTATTGTTAATATGATAGTGCTTTTCGCATGCAATATTGGTTTTCGTGACCATATGTCTGATTATGTTTGCCAGTTTCAAGGCTACTCGTTTCAGAACTTTCTTGAGTTTAGGAATCTGGTTCTTTTCTATGGTGTCATTAGGAACGGCAATCCAATCACCCTTTGTAATAGGTTTGCCTTCTCCCGGTCTGTAAGAAATCCACAGATTATTATTCCTCGAATAGCTTGCTGTTTTTGAAAAATCATTTTTGATTCGTGTTGCCCGATCTTTTAACCGTTTGCCTATTAACTTAAGAAATGTTTCTTTGTCGGTTTATGCATATCGTCGAAAACTACTAGAATTTCTTTCTTGGTTGTTATTGTCATCAGTATTACATTTTTTTTAATTATTATGTTTAAGGCTGGGGAGCCATGAAACTAATCCTTATATTTGTGTACATACGTATTCATATTTAGGTATTTACTAAGCGAATGAGACTGAATTTTATCTACCTTAGTAGTATTACCTGTTTTTTTTTTTAATATTTATATAACACTGTATAAACATAGTACTATTGTATTCTATTATTGCTACCCTTATGTAATAAATCTTCGGCCTTTTAGACTTTGTTATTACTGAATTGAATAAATAAAGAAATAAATAAATAAATAAATAAAACCCAGCAAATAATTTGTATTCGATATGAATCCATTTTAGTTTTCTACTCCTTTATACAATTAGTAGAGTCCAACCGAATATTCGGTTTCGGATTCGGCCAAAATTGTGGTTTCGGTAGATATTCGGTTTAGGCCAACTTTTTGGCCGAATACCGAAACATTTTATTCTCTATAAATATGGAAGTTAATCGAAATAGTATTTTCCACATTTAAAATATGTCACCGCCATGAATCTGTTTTTCACGTCCTATATCTTTTCAAATTGAATGAAAATTTTACTTAGTTTTATAAAGCGCAACCAAAAGATATACATAGTAACATAAAGTATTCCACTCTTTGTTGCCAAAATAAATAGTATAAACTAGGGATGTAACGAGTACCGATACCGATACCGATATATCGGCGATACTTCAGATTTTCCGATACATCGGTATCGGCGATATTTTACTGCCGATACGACGATACTTTTAAACATTTTTTCAGAGTTTTTTTTTAAACAAATAAATTATTTTTGTTCGATTTTACCATGAATTAAATACACTTCGTTATTTTTTAAGTCTTATTAATATCAATTTTAAAAATTAATAATATTTTATGCTGTTATTTTGTAAAAAAATTATTTATTTTTTGTTAATTTTACCATGAATTCAAATTCAAGCCGTTGTTTTTTAAATCTTATTCCAGCAAAAAAGACACTCCAAAGAAGTCATGAAAATGTAGAATTCGCGATCTGGAAGTATTGCAAATTTGGATAATTTCTAATTAGTTTTACATATCCTTGCCCTTGCAACAAGTTCTGTTTTTCGATTACCAATCACCGAATTGGAAGCGATGTTAGGACAAATTTCTTTTTCGGTATTCTATAATGATTTTTCCTTGAGGAAAAAGGATAAAAAAGTACCCATTTTCACAATTTTTTTATGCGAATTTAAACTCAGAACTGTATTTTCATGTAAATTTAAGTGAATAAATATAAACTTAGAAGTCTTTTAATAATTAAGCTATTAAGTTATTTAGATGAATATTAGTTGATAAATGTCCTTTAAAAAAAATCGATTTTTTAAAAAGCATGGCGAGTATTTTTTTAAATTATAAAGAAGTTAAAAAATTTTTCTTGCTTTTCTACTAATTATATGCATATTTTTAATATAGATTTGTTGGAAGCAAAGAAAATGTAGCTCCTTAAAAATTACTTCCAATGTTTTATCAATTTTAAATATTCTCTCTTATAATATAATTTTGTATAATAAAAAATTGCACTTGAGTTTTGTTAATCTAAACTTGAACTCAATTTCAATATTCGTATCGGTATCGGAATCGGTATCGGCGATATTTATTTTTAAATATCGGTATCGGATCGGCAAAACGGCGTATCGTTACACCCCTAGTATAAACTAAGGAATGGTAAACCGATTTCGATTCCAATCGAAAATCTATTTTATGTTATAATAAATCAATTTTTCGCAATCGAATTTACTTCTGCGATTTTGCACTGAAATTGATTGTTTTTTTAAAATAGATTTTTTAAATAATTTCTAAATATGAAAAAAGTTCATTTTCAATCTTCACGATAAATTGAGTAACGTCGAGTAAAATTCTTTATTGTGTATATCATCGATGAAACGCGGGCGTAAACAAAAAAACTTCACTTGAGTAGAAATGAATGAAATCGTATAAATTTAGTGTCAAAAATAGGTAAATATTCCACTTTATATATTTTTAGTTATTCCGATTCAACATTTTGATTATAACGTCATCAATGTCGTGATAAAACACTCCTCAATGTATGCCAGTTCTATTCATCATTTAAGCTAGTTTAATTTTTTATATTTTTTAATTCTAAATTGGTTGGCGGAGAATTCTATCTCACAAATTGCCAGGTTATACTCCAGGAGAGCTTCCGTCATGCACTGCCGCCCGACCTATACCATCATATAGGAAGGAGGAATCCAAGCTTTCCGCTCCCAAGTTTAATGGTCTCCACCAGTTTATCCGAGTTTAGGTTGGCACTCGTAAGCAAAAAATTCATAAATTGTGTCTAAAACTAGTGCATATGACTAATGGCCACCGACGCGAAACTGTACAGGATACCGTTAACCGACGCCAACCACTACACACATGCTATTAAATCGCAAAACTCTCGAAGACAAATAAACGAACAGTGGAATGGTTGCATTTACGAAGTAATTGCCAACGACGCTTGATGTTGACTCGTCCAGAGCTGCTTTACGACTGTAATCTAATTTCATGACAAGTTTTTATTAGATTGAATTTACATTATGAAATTTTTCATGAAATTAGTTGCATGAAATGTTATTTTATAGGCAAGAGGTGTAGAGAAGCAAACAGGGTAGGAAAAATGGCATGACTTCAGTTTTTAGGGGAGTTTTTTGACAATTGTTTCCTCCTCATTTCTTTCGTTGACGGTTATTATATTATAAAATTGTTTAAATTTTATTTTTTTGAAATAGTGTTTTGTATACATTTTATTCGCTGTAATTTTTTTTTAATATTTAATTAAAAATATACATGCATTTGTTTTTATAACGAACGCACAAACTTTATTTCAAAAGAGAACTATCAAAAAAGTTTCAAGACGAATGCTTGAAAATTTCAACGTTTAAACAGACGGTGAAATACGTAGCAACTTTACAACAGAATTGAAAAAAATTTCATGAAAAAATTTCATAATGTAAATTCAGTCTTAGCTCATATGTGTTAAAGTTTTATATTTGGTCCATGGAATGAAATACATATATTAAATTTCTGCTATTATTTTGACTGACACTGCATGTAGAAATACTCTTATGCCCCTTTTCACAGTGTACAGTTAAAAGTTAACGTATACTTTAACGGAGTTTTGTATGCCGAATTTGCCGTTAAAGACCACGTTAACTTTTAATCAAGGTGGAAAGGGCCGTTAATAAAATAAATGAGTTTTTAGTTCTGTTAAGTTTTTGAAATGTCAATATCAGTTAATGCTAAAAAGTTTTGGCAAGTTTCGGATTCGGCCGAATATTCGGCATTTTTGTCGAATATTAGGTTCTGTTCGGGTTCGGCCTCAAAAAACTGGTTTCGGTCGGACTCTAACAATTAGAAATCTATTGGATAACAATAAAAGTATTTATAAGGCAAAATGAAAAAACAAAATAAACCTTCAAGAAATTTATTATTTGGCATAATGTCATAATTTTTTTTTAAATGAAATTTATTTGCTGGTGTTTACGCATTGTCTAAATGCATTTCATTGGTGCTTTACCAAGGTGTAGAAAAATAATATGGATTCATATCAAATACAAATTATTTGCTGGGTTTTGTATAATTTTCAAAGCCTACTGTGCTTATTTTTGGAAATCAATTAATAAATTTCTTGAAGATTTAAATTGAATTTATAATTGTATAAAGGTGTAGAAAAATAAAATGGATTCATATCGAATACAAATTATATGCTGGGTTTTGTATAATTTTCAAAGCCTACTATGGTTATTTTTGAAAATCATTTCCATATTTGT
Source organism: Panzeria rudis (assembly GCA_956483635.1). Lineage (NCBI taxonomy): Eukaryota > Metazoa > Arthropoda > Insecta > Diptera > Tachinidae > Panzeria > Panzeria rudis. The sequence goes on along the minus strand of OY101451.1, from coordinate 39,439,630 downwards.
AAATTCTCAAATGGTTTTTGAAAGTTTGTAGATAAGATAAAGGGTTTGGGAATAAATGTACTTTAGTGAAGTTGCTCCAAACAAAATAAAAATTAGTCTATTACCATATTTACACCACGCAACTTTGTTGCATGCAACTCTCTTTTTTCAGTGAGAAAGACAGAGAAGAAATACAAAATGTATACATTTCTATTTCAACACTCTCACTTAAAATGAAAATTGCATGCAAGAAAGTTGCATAGTGTAAATATGGTATATGTGATAGAAAATTGAAAAATTAGAAGAAAAAATTAAATAAAAAATAAAATAAAAATGTGATTATGCATTACATTTATGAATTTAATAGGTCAATACTGGTGTCATTTAAAAGCCGTCGCATATTGTAGTTATTTTTATTAATTAAAACGCTTCGGCCGGGCTCAAAGCCTTTCTCCTCTAGGTATGTTGAATAGCGGATTCGCTGAAGAAGGATGTCCTGCATAGCCGGCCTTCGGCCGAGCTCAAGAGGTTTCTTCTCTGGGTATGTCGAATAGCGGTTTCGCTGAAGAATGATGTGCTGCATAACAGGCCTTCGGCCGGGCTTCGCTGAAGAAATATTTCCTGCATAACCGGCCTTCGGCGGGGCTCAAAGATTTTCTTCTCTAGGTATGTCGAATAGCGGCTTCGCTGAAGAATGATTCGCTACATAGCCGGACTTCGGCCGGGCTCAAACTTTTTCCTCTAGGTATGTCGAATAGTGGCTTCGCTGTAGAATGATTCCCTGCATAGCAGGCCTTTGTTCCGTACATGCTTCTTACTAAAGATTTTCTGCATAGCTTTTCAATGGCACCAATATTGACCTATTCAATTCATAAATGTATGTATGCATAATCACAGTTTTATATGAAAATTTCAGAGGCTCATAAATCGGAAAAAATGGGTGGCCATTTTTCAATTTTCTATCACATAGGCTAATTTTTATTTTGTATGGAGCAACTTCGCTAAAGTACATTTAAGCCTATTATTTTTTAGAGGAGTAGATAAACCTGATTTAGGAATATAATTTCGCATAATCACAGTTTTGTACTAAATAGAACTCCCGAGGCTCATAAACTAAACTGAGGCTCGCCGCCTTTTTGCAAAGCCGCATTTATTTTTCTCATAGAATTTGTTGTCTTTTTTGCCTTCCAAATAAATTACTTCTCATTAACTTACATATTTTTCCAAATATAATGATGGATTATCTAATAACGCCTTCACCATTCGCATCAAATAAATAAGTAAAGCCAAATTATTTTGTACGACATTGACTTTTACACCCTCGGCAATGAAAGTGCACATACGCGGCAACATTTCATGTAAACCTGGATCAGAAGCCAAGGATTGTAACGCTTCTGCGCGACGTGGTTCGTCAGAACCTACACAAGCTTCTGTTATCTCCTTGTAATATAATTGTTGCTCCACCGACAATTCATGAGTTGCCAATTGCTTAACATGTACTGTTTCAACATTTTTCAACTTGTGAATTTTGCCAGTTGCGGGTTTTCCGGCCGTATCCTTTGTAACACCTTGTTCCAATTTAACAACTGGATTGACAGAATCCAACGCCTGCAAGTCTTTAGATAAAGGTGGAGGATTTTCGGGTATAGTTGGTTGTATACCGTCTACTGCCAACCAATGAGTTCTCAATGTAATATCCAAGGGCACTTTGGGTACATTACTTTGAACGATTTCGGTTAGATCAATTTCTTTTTCTTCAATAAAATGTAGTTCTCTGCCACCGCCAGATGCAAAACGAAATGGTATAAAATCGTTGGCCGTAAACCCGTATTGCGGCTCAATGTTTCGTACTTTTAAGGCATGATCTATGTCACTCAGTATTAATTTATCTCGTTTTGAATGGTGCATAAATTTAGCGGCATCTTGTACTATTCTTTTGATTTTGTATGAAACATCCTCAGCCAATTCTTTAGCAGCATCGTCCGGCAGAGAACCAACACCAATACTTTCAGCTATGACTTTCATAGACTCGGCGGACAATGTAGTTCCGTACAACATATCTCCCGCGGTTGCATTAGATGTTGAGCTCATTCTTCTATACCTAAATTGCTCTGTAGAAACAATATAAATAGGAATGGTCTAAGATATATTGATTTCTAAAGCCAATTCACTAAACTTTTTGACTCTGTATAAATATATCGACGTTAATAATAAATTCAGAGCGCGAAGCCGATGTAACATTGTGGTCGGCGGCGGCAAAGACCAAATATAGTCGGCGGCGGCTAATAGCCAGCTAAAATTTTTTCGCCGGCAGTGGTTAGCCAAATAAGTCGGCTAACGGTTGACTATAATCAGCGTTACCGTTGTGATCCAAAAGAGTCAATTTGACCCTTTTTTGAGGGACTTGCCACATTTTCTAACCCTTTTTCAAATACACCCTTTTGTATCATTTTTAGCTAGTTCGTGCTATTTTATCATTTATTTCATTTTATTAATCCATTGTAATACATGTAGCCTTTTGGCCAATAAAATTATATTACAGTATAATATGAACAGTCATCAAATAAAAAAATTTTAAAGTTTAAAAATAGCAACAAATATTTATATCATTGTTTTGATAATATAAAAACATCCCGACAACTTCGTACTCGAGAAAAAACAATAGTAAAAATAATATAAGCAGAGATTGATAACAAAGTTATATAGGCAAGAGTTATTTGACCCTTTTTGAAATTTAGTACTTATCGTATAGTAAATAATAAATAATATATATAATAATAAATAAATAATAAATAATATAAACGATCGCAGCGCAAGAAGCTTTCATGTAGATACATATTTATGTTTTAAAGCACCTTGTATGTTAATGAAAAATGTAACATATATCTGTGGTAATAAGGAATAAGTGCTTAAGTAGAGATAAGCACATTTTGAGTTAATATAACCATTGTATTCTCCATATTTAAAAGTACCTCGGGGCAAATTTTCAATTATTTCGTACTATTTTTCAGAAAATTTATAGCGTAATGACTTGCTGCTTATCTTTTTTCAACTCATAATCTCATATAGAATAATTGCTTAATTCAGCTTATAATATATTAAATTTCAAATTGAATATCTCTATTATAGTAGAAAAAATATATATTCCTAACTTAAAAGAATCGAAGAACGAAAAGTCAACATTAAGTGCAATAGGAATAAATTTCTAAAAATGCACTTCAACGTTTAAAAGTGCAAAACTATAAAATATGACTTAAGCGCTATTCCTTATTGCCACAGATTTATAGGCGCTGAAACCGAGTTAGACATATGTGCTAAAAAAAATATCAAAAAGTAGTGTTATAGAAATAAAAACTAGGGATGTAACGATACGCCGTTTTGCCGATCCGATACCGATACCGATATTTAAAAATAAATATCGCCGATACCGATTCCGATACCGATACGAATATTGAAATTGAGTTCAACTTTAGATTAACAAAACTCAAGTGCAATTTTTTATTATACAAAATTACATTATAAGAGAGAATATTTAAAATTGATAAAACATTGGAAGTAATTTTTAAGGAGCTACATTTTCTTTGCTTCCAACAAATCTATATTACAAATATGCAGATAATTAGTAGAAAAGCAAGAAAAATTGTTAATTCCTTTATAATTTAAAAAAATATTCGCCATGCTTTTTAATAAATCGATTTTTTTAAAGGACATTTATCAACTAATATTCATCTAAATAACTTAATAGCTTAATTATTAAAAGACTTCTAAGTTTATATTTATTCACTTAAATTTACATGAAAATACAGTTCTGAGTTTAAATTCGCATAAAAAAATTGTGAAAATGGGTACTTTTTTATCCTTTTTACTCAAGGAAAAATCATTATAGAATACCGAAAAAGAAATTTGTCCTAGCATCTCTTCCAATTCGGTGATCGGTAATCGAAAGACAGAACTTTTTGCAAGGGCAAGGATATGTAAAACTAATTAGAAATTATCCAAATTTGCAATACTTCCAGATCGCGAATTCTACATTTTCATGACTTCTTTGGAGTATCTCTTTTTTGCTGGAATAAGATTTAAAAACAACGGCTTGAATTTGAATTCATGGTAAAATTAACAAAAAATAAATAATTTTTTTACAAAATAACAGCATAAAATATTATTAATTTTTAAAATTGATATTAATAAGATTTAAAAAATAACGAAGTGTATTTAGTTCATGGTAAAATCGAACAAAAATAAATTATTTGTTAAAAAAAAACTCTGAAAAAATGTTTAAAAGTATCGTCGTATCGGCAGTAAAATATCGCCGATACCGATGTATCGGAAAATCTGAAGTATCGCCGATATATCGGTATCGGTATCGGTATTCGTTACATCCCTAATAAAAACCAATATTTTAAATTTTACCAAAAATTGTGTTACGACAGTTTGATATTTTAAGATACTTAGATCCAATATAGTCAGCAAAATATATTAATCAATTTGAAACTGTTTCCGAATTCAATGATATATGAGAGCCAGAGGCTTTCATAAACGAATTGAAGCTATTAGAAAGTAATAGGTTTGTTCAATAACTGAATGTTTTTACTAATTGTTGTTACTGGAAAGTGTTTTAATGAATTATTAAGAAATTGTTAATTTTTAATAAGTTAAAAATATTAAATACAGTAAGATTATATATTTTTCGTTAATTTGGCTGCGGCAGTGGACGTTAAAAGAGTTTAAAACGCTTGAATTGGATGGCAGAAAATGTTTCTGTTTAAGGCTATATCATATCAAGTGTTTCAATACATTACATTGGCGACGAGGTAAAAAAAAAGAAAGAATCGTAGTTACGATTTTCAAGTGTACACACATACACATAAATATATAAAAGTAGACGGTAATTTTTTTCCAATTGTATCAGATAATTTGCTTTTTGATGTATTAATTATACCATAAAATATATATACATAAGTATACGGTCTTGACCATTAAAAATATAATTAAACAAAGAAATAATAAAGCAAAGTTAAAAAAAGGAAAAATAATTACCTATGTACATATATTAAAAGCAGCAGTATTTAGCTACCAACCTCAGAATCAAAAACAACTACCCCGCAGAAGTAAAGAAGAAATCGGAAAACATTTACCCCCATATGCAAAAAAAATAAAGTGTCTTTGAAATGTATGTTAAAAGAAAATTTCCATAGAAAAACCGGTTTTAACATACATTTCAAACACACTTTATTTGTTTTGCATGTGGGGGTTAGTGTTTAAAATAAAAATTGTAATAAGTTCCAAAATTTTGTTAAAATCATATAAACACGTATACCTACTTACAATTGCACCAACAAAAAATATATAAAATTCTTTCAAATAAAAAACGTCTATTCGTAAAACAAAAAAAAAATTAATAAAATCATGCCAGATTGTAACGAAGAGAATGCAAAGAAGGCAACTCTTTTAAAAGCTATAGGACCAGTTGCTTATAAAACGCTACACAACTTAAGGCCGTGTCAGATACAACTTTGTCGCTTTGCGTGACGTTTCTAACTTTGATAGAAAAGTGTAAAGCAAAAGGTGTATGACACAATGAAAACTTTGACAACACTCGCGCATTGATCGTTTACCAAAAAAGTAGTTGATAATTTTGCTATTTATATATATATATATATATTTTATAAAAATAAAAGTCAATTATGTCATTTTACGATTTATTATAAATAAATAAATGCTACATACATATTTACCTCTTATTAAAACAGATTCAAACGCGCAATATGTTTCGTTTGGCAATATAATAAAAGAAAATTATTCCAGCTGATTGTCAAAGCAAGCAAAAAGATGAGAGTTGCCGAACTTTTCGCTTCACGCTGCGTTAAAAGTGCTTTATGTAGCATGTTTCGTATAAGTATGTACATTTCATCTTAGATGTCAAAGCGAATCTGTAACGCAACGCGAAGCAAAAGTTTTATCTGACATGGCAATCCAGATGCGCCTGTGTCTAAGAAAGAACTTTGCGATCTACTCAAAACTCACTACACACCACCAACAATTATATTTCGTGAGCTGTGTGAAAGCAGCTGTACAAGCTGAAAATTAAACTGTGTTTGAGTGGCATGTTAGAGTTAAAAGGCTAGCACTTACATGTAAGTTTGGCAATAATTTAAATGCATTCGTGTTGGATCGTTTTATTATGAGAATAAACAAAAAAACATTTGAGAGACTCTGTGAGGAAGATGAAAAAATAACTATTGATGAAGCACTCAGAAAAGCTCTAATCATGGAAATGAAGCTGGTAACGAAAGAAAACAACGACATGCAAGTGGGAAATGTAAAATTAGGCAAATTTAAAACAATGTTTGACTGCAACTACAACAGCAACAAAAGTTCTAGTTCAAATAATCGTAAATATGATTATACAAAGAAACAACAAACATCACAAATACAAAGCAAGTCGAGTAACAGACCAACCTAAATTGCGACGCAAAGCGTTGTCTGGCTGTCAAAATTTCTCATGCCCATACAAAATGTATGAATCCAACCGAAATAACGCGGCGTTAACGCTTTGCAATTGGAAAATCCAATTTTGACAGCGCGTAAAGAAGTGAAGTTGGCTGCAGAAGTTCTGTTGTTTATTTTGTTAATGCTCACACATACACATATCATTTTGTTCAGTAATGTAAATTTAGCTACTTTCAGGTCAATTAAGCGTCTTCGTCTCTATTTCTTATTTCTATTTAGAGTTTTTTATTAATCAAAGTGAGTAAACATTACTGTTTCTGGTGCAACGTTAACGCTCTTATTTAGGTTACTCATTTCAGCGTAAAAGCTAAGCGTTAAATTACGTTGCGCTTTGCGTCGTAATTTAGGTTGGTCTGTAAGGGCTGTTCTCATTGTGGTTGACGAAACCATAAATCAAGTGAATGCTGATTTAGGTTGAGTAAATGTAATTTTTGTGGCAATATTGGACATTTGGCGTCCGTTTGTAGAGGAAAAGACCAAGTTGTAAACTATGTATCAGAATCAGATAGTGAAGATTTAAATAAAAATAATGTATATGATTTTTCTATTTACAGCATAAATAACTATGAAAATTGTGGCATTTCAACCGCACTCTACAAAGTTTTAATTAAAATAAGTGGAACTCCATTTGAAGTGGTTTGTGATTCTGGTGCTCCATGCAGTTTGGTATCGAAATCATTCGTTGAAGGTTTAAATCAGCGTTGTCATATCGTACGCGTTTTTACGATATGACAAAACGGAAATATCCATAGTGTCGTCATATCGTAAGTTTTTTACGATATGGATATCTCAGTGTTGTTACATCGTAAAAAACTTACGATATGACGACGCTGTATGACTATTTCCGTTTTGTCATATCGTAAAAACGCGTACGATATGACAACGCTGGTTTAAATAAAAGAGTAAGTCTTAAAACTTGCAATGATCCATTTGTTGACTTTAATGGAAATAAAATCAAAGTGTTAGGAGAATATGATGAGGAAATTGAATTAAAAGGAACAAAGAAAAAAGTAAAACTTGTTGTAACAGATAATAATAATAGTCCTTTGTTTGGTAGGAATTTTTTGCGAACTTTCAATTTTGAACTTGTTCAAGTAAACGCTATTAGTTCTGAGCAGTCGCACTTATTATGTGAGCAAATAAAAAATGAATTTCAGGAAGTTTTCAGTAGTGGCCTTGGAAGTTATAAATTTGGAAAATTTTCCTTATCCATCAATATGGATGCAAAACCTGTTTTTTGTAAACCGCGCCCGGTAACTTTAGCCTGGAAAAGTAAAATTGAAAGCAATTTAAGATAATTAATTAATCTTGAAACCGAATGGTGATACTAGAATTTGTGGGGACTATAAAGTTACCATAAACAAGTATTTATCTGGTTTCAAGTATCCATTACCATTGATTGATGAGATATTCGCCTCCCTACAAGGTGGACAACTGTTTTCAAAGTTAGATTTATCTAGTGGTTACAACCAACTTATTCTTGATGATAAGTCACAGCTTCTATGCACTTGACCAACACATATTGGCACTTTCAAAATGAAAAGATTACCTTTTGGTATCAAACCTGCAGCAGCCATATTCCAAAAGACGATGGAAAGTTTATTTCGAGGCATACCGCTTGTAGTAGTTTATCAAGATGATATCACTGTATCTGGAAAAGATATGACAGAGCATATTCGTAATCTAAAATCTGTATTAAATAAACTGTCAAAATGTGAATTTTTTAGAGACGAAATTTCTTATCTTGGCCAAGGCTGCTATTGCTCTATACACCTGCAAAAGGGCGATTGGCAACAGGTGGGGCGTAAGTCCCAAAAACGTCAATTGGCTTTTTGAAATGGTGGTTAAGCCCATACTAATGTATGGGTCTGTCGTCTGGTGGACTTCCTTAAATAAAGCCACATACTCTAAAATAATAGAAAAGGTACTTCGAACATCTGCTTTGTTGATTACGGGTGCACCTCGCACTACTCCATCCAAAGCACTGTTCACCATGCTGCATTGGCTTCCTGCTGAACTCATGAGCAAGCAACTGGCCATGAACTCGGCGGTTAGACTAGATGCCTCAGGTGCATGGAAGCGGGGTAACGTAGGCCATGCGACGATATTAGGGCAAATCTCAGATCTTCCCGACCACACTGACTACTGCTCGCCTACTCTGATGCCCGACAAAAGATTCCTGGTGGACTTCTCGGGCACATCCTCTGAGGCAAACCACATACACCAATATGAGGATGTGCTCGAGATCTACACTGATGGGTCAAAGTCGGGCATCGGAGTGGGCGGGGGTTTCTACATCCCACAAATGCAACGTAGGATAAACTTTAGGCTACCAAACCAATGTAGCATCACTCAGGCTGAAATATCAGCAATCAAAAGGGCAGCCAACTGGTTAAGGTACTACAGGATATTCGATCAGGACATCCGAATTTGTACCGACAGTAAGGCGGCACTACATGCTCTATCTGGTGTTTACACAACATCGGAATTGGTTAAAGAATGCCGGGCATCTCTGAATGAGATGGCGAGACATGCGAACCTAGGGCTCTTCTGGGTACCGAGTCACGCGGGGGTGCCCGGTAACACTATTGCGGACGGTCTAGCCAAGGCCGGTGCCCGCCTACATGAAAATGACATCGACTGGTTAGTAGGTGTCCCACTAAAAAGCTGTAAAATACAAATTCAGCGCCAACTATTTAGAGAGGCGCAAACCAGATGGACAAATGAAATCACTTGTGAGGTTTCCAGATCCATCTGGCCCCAGTATAACTTCGCAAGATCTGCAACCATACTGGGGCTCCCTCGTCAACAGCTGCGTATACTCGTAGCGGTCATAACAGGGCACTGTCTTATTGGTGTCCATGCCAGAAGATTAAATCTCCCTTTTAATGATTTCTGTAGAAGTTGTCAGAATGAGGAGGAGGAAGAAACTGTCAAACACCTCCTCTGTCGATGTCCAGCACTATATAGAAATAGGGCGTCATACTTGGGAAATCCGTCACTACCCGAACTAGCAGACCTGGGGGAATGCGACGTTAGGGGAATAAATTATTTCATAAGATACTCGGGTTGGTTTAACACCGACCCAACCTCTGGGATAGGAGGGACACCTCTCTGAACTTCCCTACTATCCATCCCAGGCATCACAAAGGGACCAAAGGACCCAAGTGGGCCGGTTGTTAGAAACCGGCAGCCTGTTCAACCTAACCTAACCTAACCTTCACTATTGACAGATTTGGCCTAAGGAAAAATAAAGAAAGAATCAAATCAGTTTTAAATGCTCCGATTCCCAAAAATGTTTCGGAAGTACGTGCATTTTTAGGCATGGTTAATTATTACGCAAATATTATGACATTACTTTATATTACAGAAAAATTTCAAATTTAATTGGTCTGAAAACTGTCAAATTGCGTATGATACTGTAAAGACAGAAATCACTTCAGATAAAGTTTTGGTACACTTTAACCAAAATTACCTATTTATCTTACAACAGACGCTTCAGATTATGCCATAGCTGGTATACTTTCACATAGATTTTCTAATAATGAACTAAAACCAGTTTCATTTATTTCAAAGGCTTTATCTAAAGATGAACAAAATTATAGTACACATGAAAAGGAAGCGTTAGCGATTGTTTTTTGCGTCACAAAGCTAAAACAATATTTGATTGGAAATGTTTTCACTTTAAGAACTGATCATAAGTCACTAATTTCTATATTTGGTGAAAATAAAGGTTTGCCTGTATGGCAGCTTCACGTGTTCAACGGTGGGCATTTATCCTTTCAGGATTTAATTATAATATTGAATATATTAGAGGTGATTTGAATGAAGCTAATAATTTATCGAGAATGCCTCAATTAAAGACTAAAAGTAGTACTGATACTAATAATAGTACATATGTAAATTGCATAGAAAAAGAAAATTTATTAAATCTTGATTTTAAAGATATAGCACGAGAGACCAGACGTGATCCTACTCTTTCTAAAATTTGTGATTTTGTTAGAATGGGAAAAATTAAAGATTTGAAAGGTGGCCAATTTAAAACATTTGCGGCTAAGGGTTTTGAACTGACTGTTGATAACGATTGCTTATTATGGGGTTATAGAGTCATAATACCAGAAAAACTAAGAAAGTCTATACTTCAACTATTAGATGAATCTCATTTTGGCATAGTCAAAACTAAAGCATTGGCTAGATCATTTGTTTGGCGGCCTAATCTTGATAATGAAATTGAGAAAATGGTTAACTCTTGTCTTTCGTGTCAAAAACTTATATCTAGTCCTCAGAAAAGTACACTAATAACCTGGATTCCTACAAGCTTTGTATGGCAAAGAATCCACATTGATTTTGCAGGTCCAATTAGAAACTATCATTTCTTTGTAGTTGTAGACTCATATTCAAAATGGGTAGAGGTCTTTAAGACAAAAGAAATAACGTCCAATTTTGTAATTACGAAATTAAGAGAAACTTTTTGTCGCTTTGGCTTCCCTAATACCATTGTAAGTGACAACGGTTGACAATTTGTCTGCGATGACTTTAAACATTTCATTTCTAAAAAAAATAAAACATGTACTAACAGCTCCTGGACATCCAGCTACCAACGGCCAAGCTGAAAATTGTGTGAAAACTTTAAAGAAATCAATTTATGGAAATTTAAACTCTCAAAAAAAATGAAAATATTGACTTGATTTTAAATAGTTTTTTAATGGATTATCGTAATTCCAAACATAGTTCTACCACAAAGTCTGTGGTTCTACTGAAGAAAGCCCAGCTAAAATTTGTATAGGAAGATCAATTAGAACTAGATTTGATCTTGTTAAGCCTCCTCTTATTAGAGACAATCTTATAGTGCAAGAAACGAAAAGTATATCCAATTATAAAGGTAAACGATCTGTTACTTTTGAAAAAGGGCTACTATTAAAGAAAAGACTGATCCACGTTCGTATCAGTGTGCTCTATCTACTGGTAGAATTATAAAAAGACATACTGATCAGATTAGATCAGGAATAATAGAAAGTCAAAACGTTAATAATGATTTCGTTGAAAGGTCACATGACAATAGGGATGCCAGATTTTGGAGGCAAAAAGAGCACAGTCAGCTTAAAAAAAGAGCACAAACGACAAAAAAGAGCACACTTTTTCAAACAATGAAATAACGCTAAATTTCAATATTATAGTATTATGTATTCATTTTAATGTTCAGTAAAACATACGATATAAAAAAGATAAATAACACAAACAAAAAATTTATTATGTGCTTAAAACACAAATAAAAAACCATTCCAATTTTCATGGAATAAAAACAATCGAATAATTCATTCGGATAAAAAATAACTAATACTAGTGAGCATATAACACAGCGCAGCAAAATGGAGAATAATTTAAATTATTTTTTTTATCTGCTGATTGTCATGACATTCTTTTTCCCTAATAGCTCTAGTTTTAAAGATATGGTGACATTTAATATTTGCATAATTTACGCCATCTTTTTTGTATAATTTGCTCAATATTTCACCAACTGTCTTCGAAACGTTAAAACACTTTCTGGATTATTAATCTACACAAAAATCTCTTTCATTTGAGAAGAGTATCATAGTTTAGTGACTAAACTTTAGTCCTTAAACTTTTTTTGTAAATTTTCTAAACTCAAAATTATGTATTTCGTCCGCTGATTACGAAAATAATATTGTTCTTTTTCTAGAATTTAAATCACTGTCTGAGAGAAATTTTAAATGTTTCTTAATTCAGTGAAAAAACACGTATTTTCATAAAAAAAACGTTGTTTACATTTACTTAGAGTAGAAGAGAGTCAAGTAGAAACCGCGGCCTTCTCTTGTTTGCCTCTGGTATTTATTATTGTGAAATACCCGTTCGTAAATGATATAAAGTACTAAATATATGTATATATATTTAATATCAATTGGATGTAATATAGAAATGCTTCTTGTATAAATAACTAGTATTTATAATATATTAAAACTTACACACTAATTTAAGTGGGAGAGTATATTCACCTAAACATCTCAATCTCACAATATTATACTTGAGAGTGTTGTGTTTTTCTTCCGACGGGGTTTCTTGAATTTGGAACGGTTTTCCATCATCCCACGTCAAATTTGGTTTGTAAACAGATCGGTTTCGGCTATGTGCCATCTTCAGTGTTCAATTGAATACTAAATCGTTTTTCTGTTGTACGTTGTTTCTTTTATAATTCGTTTGTATACCTAACTTCCTTCCTTGATCCCTTTTGTATTCTGCTCCCTATTTCTCTCTCTCTCTCTCTCCCCTCTATATGCTTTTGTGTGTCTACGTGCTACCTGTTTCTCTTCCTATAATGTTTGTGTTTAATAGTTTCTTTATAATCTGCTCTATTAGTTATCAGTTGTTTTATCCCTACATAGGTAATAATCCGTAATTGTATGTTTCTGTGTAATCCTTTTGTCTTGTTCATTTTCTACTACGTTGCCTGGACTATTGTTTTCTTTTGTGTAAAAATATTTTAACGGTTTGAAGCAGTGTTTATTTGTTCTTTTATTATTCTTCCGTCAAATATATTTTGCTTGTATATTTCCATGTTCTCTAATACGTTCAGTCGCCGTCCTTTATGTTGTGAATGGAATAGTTTAACTGTTTTTCTAATATGTCTTTGTGTACATTTGTTGTCGAATATGTGGTTTGCGAAATTCGATTCTGGTGTTATTCCTGGTTCTCTCAGTTTCTTGTTGTAGTCTCTTATGTGCTCGCGAAATCTTGTTTTTATCTTTCTTCCAGTTTGTCCGATATAACTGTGTTGGCATGTGCACGTTAATTTGTACACTCCTTGTTTATCTAGGAAGTCTGTTTCGTTTGTTCTGCTCTGCAGTATTCTACCCAAGTTGTTTCTTGTTTGGAATGCTGTGTTAATGTTGTGTTTTCTAAAAATTTTTGCCAGTTTGTATGTTGATTTTCCCATATACGTACAGGTAGCCCAGGTTTTCTTTTCTTGTTCCTGTTCTCTGTTCCGTTTCTTACTTGCTTCGATATCCTTTCTAATCTTGTCAACTAGGTCTTTTCTATATCCGTTGTTTTCCGCTATGTTATATATTATTCCTAACTCTTTCATATAGGCCTCACGTGTTAGGGGTATTCGTTCAAGTCTCGTTATTAATTGCCTAATTGCTGCGTTCTTATGTTGTTTAGGATGGTTTGATGAATTGTGTATAATTGTATCTGTAGTAGTTGGTTTTCTGTATATTTCGTATTCAATTCTATTTAAGCTCTTATTTGCCTTAATCGTTAGGTCTAGGTAATTTATCCTTTCGTTCTCCTCCACTTCCATTGTAAATTTTATGTTTTTGTGTTGTTTGCTCAGTAGATCCAGAATTTGCTCCTCCATATTTCCTTCTAGTACACATATAATATCGTCCACGTATCTTGCATAGAATGTTACCCCAAAATTTGTTTTTAAGTCCTCTACGTATTTCTCTTCTAAATTTTGCATAAATTCTTCCATGAGTATTGCTGATGTTGGATTTCCCATTCCTAGTCCGTTGATTTGCCTATATATGCTATTGTTGAATTTGAAGTAATTTTGCTCCAATATGGCTTTTAGCGTGCTTGTGAGTTGCATTGAAAATTGCACGTCTTCTGTTTTATTGAGTAGTGTTTTATGTAGAATGTTTATTGTCTCTATTGTTGGGATTGGTGGATATAAGTCTTTTGTATCAAATTAGACTAGTTTAGTATTTTCTGTTATCTGTATGCTCCCTATCTTGTTAACTAATTCCGTGTTGTTGGCTATTGTGTGTTTGTTCTCTAGGTCCAAGGTATCTTTCAGTATTGTTTTTAAGTATTTCGATCGTCTATAGTTCGGAGCAGATTTATAATTAATTATGGATCTCATTGGAGTGTTTGGCTTGTGTATCTTCGGTAAAGCGATCATAGATGGAGCGGATGGGTTCATAAGTGTTAATGAATATGATATGCCTGGTTTTATTACTTTGGTTGCCTTTTTTTATTAATTCCTTTACTTTTGCCTGGTACTCGTCTGTAGGATCTTTCCTAATTCTCCTGCATTTAGTATCCACTATTAACTGTTCCGTTTTTTCGATTAATACCGTTGTATTTCATTTATCCGCTTTCGTTGCTACGATATCTTAAATCTAACTTAAATCTAATAATATCGTAGCAACGAGAGCGGATAAAGGAAATACAACGGTATTAATCAACAAGGATGAGTACATCGAAAAAACGGAACAGTTAATAGTGGATACTAAATGCATACTGTGGATATACCAACAGTGTTATTCCAGAACGCCCTACCGTTTATGTCGAGTAGTCCGCATCTAGCTTTTATTATAAGACCCGTCATACGTGCCGAATAATTTTGATGTAAAATTGGTTTTGTGCAAAAATTTAATTTTGGATAGAGGTCATGAAATTGCGAACCGTATGCATCTTTAATAAACTCTTCCCTCTCTTTATCCACTAGCTGCTGCAAAATATTCTTCCAATTATGAGTAAATAGGGTGTTCAAGTTGTTAGGTATAGCATGTAGATCTTGACTTATAGGTATAGCATGTAGATCTTGACTTATAGATTCCCACTCCAAGCACCAGCACAGTTTTTTGTTTATTAAATATTCTGCCAAAAGACGTGGTAGTCTGTGTTCATTCATATTCAAAACCTTATTAATATAGAAAAAGTGTAGCTTCAAAGAGGAGATATACAACGAGCGCAATCCAGTTTCCAGATGTAGTACACAATTTGGTGTTGTATTTTGTAGATACAGCATTTGCTTAATAAAAAATCTAAACAGTTTTTCAACCTTGTCGTGTTTCTTATATCCCCAGATATGTGCAGCATAAAGCATTATTGACCTTGAGGCAGCTTGAAATATTTTAATTTTACTATGATTCGATATTTGCGGGTTGTTTATGTATTTCGACCAAGTAGAATTAATAGCCATTTTGGCAGACGATAATTTATTCTCCAGATGTTTTTTAAAGGACATGTTATACATGATTTCCACTCCTAGATATTTGTAGGAATTAACTATTTCGATTTGATCTGCGCCATATCTCCAAGCTAAATTTGAAGAAATCCTGGTGCAGGAACGGAATACAACTATTTTCAATTTATCAAGGTTGACTTTTAGGCACCATGTTAAACAGTAACTGCGGAGTTTGTCGATCATAGCTTGCAAACCACCTGGTTTATCGGAGAGGATAACGATATCATCAGCATACAACAGAATTTTTATATCGATACCAGCAACGTTAACACCTCCGGGAAGTTCATCAGCTAAATCACTGGTATACAGTGAAAACAAAATTGGACTCAGGATATACCCCTGTTTTACCCCAACTTCAACAGAAAATGAGTCAGAAAAAGAGTTATTATATGAAACTCTACTTTCCGTATTTTCATACAGGCCTTATAGCAAGCTAATTATTTTGGACGAAAGTCCTGGGCGCGAGAGCTTGAAAAATAATCAGTTTCGAGGAATAGTGTCGAAAGCGCACGAAAAATCGACGAAAAACACAATTACATTGAAATTAACTTTATTTGTACTCTTTACAGATATTTTAACTAAAAACATCCTTATGTACAAGCAGTTATATTTTTATTTCTGCTATTTAAATACTTTACACATAAAACTTTGTGACAGCCACTTGGCTAACTAAATGAAATTGCAAAATTATTTATTTTGATCATTATAAACGTTTCACCTACCTGCAACTTTTGCCCTCAAAGCGACAGCCGATCGCGTGTGATACAAGGTAATTAAAAAAACAAAACCTGTATGTTTAACTATTTTGAATTCCTGTCTGCAATTGCTGACACTTACTTTTCGAAATAGTAATAAATGGCAAACCCATAAGAGCAGCGGTTCGTTTATCTTGCGTCTCCTAATTGTCAACCTCCATATAGAAACAAGGTAAGAAAAAATGTCTTACATGGAATGTGTTTGACACTTAGAAAATATCAACCGAAGTGGGGTTACCAATACTTTATTCTTACCCTGGTTATCTGTGTACCATTCATAGTAAAGGGGCTACAAACTACAATTGCCTACTAATATGATTATTTCGAACGTATTTGCTTTGTGAATCTAAACTGATTATTAGGCTAAGGTTCGTAACGTTATATTCAGAAAGAATTGGGTATGATTAATATTCCAAGGAACTAGGGAAAAATTAACATCAAATTAATTTTTCAACGTACACAGCAGAACAGAGTAGCGCCACTTTCGGAAGCCGCTACACTTCCATCGTCAGTGCTCACTTGTATTTGCTATTACCACTTGTCAGGTGGCTCTGTTGAATGTGATTTTAATTGTTATATACAACTTTTTCGTGAAAATTGAATACGAGAATTAAATCACTCTCAAGCTGATATTAAAGTGCACTTTCCCAGCGTTGCCATCGGTTTATATTTCTTCATTCCCATTTTTCTGATTTTTTGTTCTACTCAAGACAAACTTTTTTGGTTTGATTTTATACTTAAGTATATATGAACATGTAAACATGTGAAAAGCTCAAGCCAGTAGCTAATTGTTTATTAATATGATTATTTCGAACGTATTTGCTTTGTGAATCTAAATTGATTATTAGGCTAAGGTTCGTAACGTTATATTCAGAAAGAATTGGGTATGATTGATATTCCAAGGAACAAGGGAAAAATTAACATCAACTTAATTTTTCATTTTGCCTATATTTACGATAATAAGAACCCACGGTTGTAAATTTTAGCACTACTTAGCATGAGGTTGCTCGACTTTAATTTCCGGGCAATGGAGATCATTACAAAGTTACATGGGACTGAGGAAAGATTACAGGAATTAAACAGAGTGAAATAAGGAAAGCATTATTATAGATCATATACGTGGTGAGTCTTAATTAGAGGAAGTGATAGCCATTATATTTATTTTAGACAAATCGTTTCATTAGCGTGAATCTCTTTTGTTGGGTGGTGCAAATTTGTGTCGTTTAAGTTATTGCTATTTATTGCCTTTGTCAATTAAATCGACGAGTTTCGGGAAGACCTCCTATCTCAATATTAGCCTCGGGTAAGAGTTATAAATTTCAGTAATTATGTACCCAAACAATAATGTATTTCAATACTTACAACAAATCCCAAATAGGATATTTATGTAAATGCCATCAGGAATACACATATGCTCATATATACCATCGGGCAGCATAAAAGGGAAAATCCTGATGCTCAGCTTCATCTGCTAGCGATAGTTGGCATCAACAAATATCCCGAGTAAGTAATTAGTAGGGATGTAACGATACGCCGTTTTGCCGATCCGATACCGATATTTAAAAATAAATATCGCCGATACCGATTCCGATACCGATACGAATATTGAAATTGAGTTCAAGCTTAGATCAACAAAACTCAAGTGCAATTTTTTTATTATACAAAATTACATTGTAAGAGAGAATATTTAAAATTGATTTTAACCCAGTATAAAAAATTGGAAGTAATTTTTAAGGAGCTACATTTTCTTTGCTTCAAAAAAATCTATATTAAAAATATGCAGATAATTAGTAAAGCAAGAAAAAATTTTTAATTCCTTTGTAATTTTAAAAAATACTCATGCTTTTTAAAAAATCAAAAAGTATTCTTAAAGTTTATATTTATTCACTTAAATTTACATGAAAATAAAGTTTTGAGCTTAAATTCGCATAAAAAAAATTGTGAAAATGGGTAATTTTTTATCCTTTTTCCTTGAGGAAAAACCATTATAGAACACCGAAAAAGAAATTTGTCCTAGCATCGCTTCCAATTCGGTGATTGGTAATCGAAAAACAGAACTTCTTGCAATGGCAAGGATATGTAAAACTAATTAGAAATTATCCAAATTTGCAATACTTCCGGATCGCGAATTCTACATTTTCATGACTTTGTAGTGTCTTTTTTTGCTGGAATAAGATTTAAAAAACAACGACTTGAATTTGAATTCATGGTAAAATTAACAAAAAATAAATAATTTTTTTTACAAAATAACAGCATAAAATATTATTAATTTTTAAAATTGATATTAATAAGATTTACTGCCTATTTCTCAATGTCGAAAGAATTCTTTCTTTCTTACAATTACATTTGAAATAAAAACAAAATTTTTAAATTTGTTTTTGTTTTAAATGTATTTATAAGAAAGAAAGAACTCTGTCGACATTGTGAAATGGGCAGTTAAAAAATAACGAAGTGAATTTAATTCATGGTAAAATTGAACAAAAATAAATTATTTGTTAAAAAAAACTCTGAAAAAATTTTAAAAGTATCGATACCGATATATCGGAAAATCTGAAGTATCGCCGATATATCGGTATCGGTATTCGTTACTCCCTAGTTTTTATTTTTACTCAGTTCACTGCGTAAATAGCACAACCACCGCCATACACTACTTGTGCAGTGAACTTGTGTAGTGTATGGGCGGCATAAGTAGCAATCTTGAAAACATTAGTATACGTGTGTATGCAAAGTTAACATGCTCAAGAAAAATCCCATGCATACTACACACGCACATACATTACACCATAGCAAGACCAAAATGATCATGCCGTGCACTTAAAGATGAAAAGAGACCTGCATTACAGTACAGTTAAAGATAAAGAGAGACGGCTGTATTTCGGAAGGTTGGAGAAGTTACCACAAGGTTTCATAGTTGACTATAAAAGGAGGGCTGCCGGACAAACGAGAAAACAGTGTGTTTTTAAACTTAGACGAGTAAATATCGCCAAGAATAGTTGGTGTGTACATCGCGTTTAGTTGTACGTGTTTTTAAAGTAATAAATAAAGTGTTACTGGGAATTTATTTGTAAAATAAATATCCGAGTTTTATTTTATTGCAATTCAACGAATCCTGTGAAAATAATAAAATCGTTTTTATGTAAAAGACTAAAAACGTAACAATATTTAACCATCATACGATCATAAACCAAACCGTTATTAAGCAATTGAATAACAAGAGAAAAAGATCAAAAGTACATATTTATGTATGACTGTATATACATACATACTTAGCTATTTATGTATAAATATGTACGTTATATATAAAGAAAAACGGAGTTAATAAATTAAAGAAATAAGTGGCTTTAAATTTATTAGTGGCCCTACAAGAAATGTATGACCGAAACTAACACACAAAATTTTTTTTACTAATACATTTTTACATATGACTGGCATTGTTGATGGAGATATCTATCATCGTTGACGACATTTAGACATTTTGTTAACTCATAGTATAATGTCAACACAAAAAAATGTAATACACAAAAACTTATTCAACATAATTTATTAAAAATGCTTATGTGACAAATTGCAGTTTGTTTTTCTTTTGAAATGTTTATCATAAATGAAGTTATTTACTTAATTATTTTTGTTGTATGGCCAATGTAAATTTGTATTTTGTATATTTTGAAATAAGCTAATAAGGCCTAAAGATTCATAATGCAAATAAAACAAATTATTTTATTTCATTTTTCCCGACGTTTCGTCAATTATTTGTTGACTTTATCAAGGGATGGGAAATCTATTTATTTGTTAAAAACATTTTATTAATATTGTTATCATTGCACGTTTTTTCAATATGAAACTTACAATATTATTTTAATTTTCATTAATTATTGTTAAAACCCCAATTTAGGTCGATTTTGTTTAATAAATATTTCAAACTAAACATTTTTTTTACAAAAAAAATGTAAATAAACAAAGAACACAACTTAAAAAACTGTATCACAGGTTTACTTTATTGCCACTTTGTAACTTGTGCTGATGTTGCCCGTATCTTTTTTTAAATTCATCGTCTTTTCCCTCTTTTGTTGAATTCGCAAACTTTCTATAGTGTACCTTTTATTTTCAATGTTTTCTTTATCTAAGATCTTGACTTCTTCAAAATCAGCTGTGTGGCCAGTGTCCAGTATGTGTTGCGATAGTGCTGTTGAATGTTTGTTTTTCTCAATATCACTCTTGTGCTCTTTTATTCTCGTTTCTAAACTGCGTTTTGTTGTACCAATATATAACATATCACAGTTGTTGTTTGATTACCTTTACACTTTATTTCGTAAACTACATTACTTTGTTGTTGTTTATTTATTGGCGCTTTTACTTTTGAAAATATTCTATTTAGTGTTGTATTAGGCTTTATGCGAAATTAATATTTCTGTTTTTTATTGTGTTTCTGATGTTTGTGTTATCTGTCAAGCCAGGGATGTAACGTACACTATAATATTTCTTTTCTTCGTTATTAATAGTGGTTTCATTTGTGATATTGCTATTTAGTTTTTTACTAGTTTCGTCAATCATTTTGTGGATTAATTTTGAAGGCAAACTATTTTCCATTAAAGTTTTTTGATGTATCTGATATTGTTTATGTGAAATTGTGTATCACTGAGATGGAGAGTTCTGTAGATGAAATTTTTCGCGGTATTAATTATCTGATTTTTGGGCTGGTTTGAATTAAAATTCATGACTCTGCCCGTATCTTTTTTATGCCAGTTCAGTACTAATTTGTTACTTCTCCTGTATATTCTGGTATCTAGGTACGCAATTGAAGAATTTGTTTCTATTTCCATAGTGAATTGTATTTTCGTGTGGAAGTTATTAAAGAATTTCAACATTTTATCTTTTTCGTCGGTTTTTACTATGGCTAATATGTCATCTACATACTTCGTTATGTATTTTAGTTTAATGTTTTCATTTTGTAAATTCTTTCGAGTTTCGTCTAATACATTGTCCAGCACTATATCCGCAATAGTAGGTGATAGAGAGTTTCCCATCGGCATCCCGAAAATTTGGTTGAAAATATCATTTTCATATACAAAATAATTGTTGTCATAAAGACAAAATCGCAGTATTATTAAGAACATCGGCTTAGACATTTTTGTGTAGTTCTGAATGGTGGTCCATTTTTCCATTATGTTTATGGCTTTACTTACTGGAATATTAGTGAAAAGGGAAATGACATCCAGTGAAATTAACATTTCTTCATTTTCCAGGGTGATGTTGTTTAGTTGTTCTTTAAGTCTTGTGGAATTCAATATATTGTATTCTGTAGAGATGACGTTTCTAAGAATTTGTCCCACGTATTTTGATAATTTATAACACGGAAATTGCACCGAAGAAACAATGGGCCTGAGAGGAACATCCGGTTTGTGAATCTTAGGGAGTCCATATATTCGGGGAGCCGTCGCCGCTGAGCAAAGTAACTGCCTTTTGTGCCAATTATCGATGATATTGTTCTTATAGAGCTCTGATATAATATTATTATTTTCTTTCTGGAGTTTTGTAGTTGGATCGATTCTTAGTTTTCGATATGTAATTTTTTCGCCAGTAATTCATCCATTTTGAGTTTGTAGTATTCCTTATAAAGTGCTACCGTTTTGTTTCCTTTGTCGGCTTGAATAATAATGATATTTTGATTTCTTCGCAAAGTCTTTTGTGTTGTTATATACGGTAAGAATGAATTTATCTTTTGGAGTGTTTTTTAATTTCCTCTTAAAACGCGTAATATTGTTTGCTAATATTGTTCTGGCTAGACTTTTTTCCTGGCCTTCATTGTCTTCCATTGCCAAAATGCATTGTTCTACGTCTGCAATTGTATGCAGCGCAGAAGTTATTTACCTTTAGAATTGTTTACCTTGAGAAAGGTTTAATGTTACAAAAAATAAAGCCGTTTACCTTTAGAATTGTTTTACCTTGAGACAGGTTTAATGTTACAATAAATACAGCCATATTTACCGTAAGAAATGTTTAATGTTAAATTAAATGCAAAATAAGGAATTCATTATAAGTGCTGAAAATGTATATTTGTATTAATTCAATTTAGCCATAAGAAATTATAATTGCTGAAAATGCATATTGTTATTAATTTTAAGTTAGACGTAAGAAATTAAATGTATCAAAAGACGTGCAAAAATAAAGAGCATGCGGCATACAAAGATTAACTCTTATTATTGCTTGACCAGTCTTAGTGTCTCTACTAAGGCTTAAAATTCAATTTTCATTAGTCTTTCTACTTAGTGTTTCAATACACTAGCACCTAGTCTTTCTACCTGGGCTAACACTACTCATACCATATTCAAATCTGAGCTCCAAAGGAAACCTTTGGTGCACAATACATTCATTCAGTTGACAACTCAACACATTTGCTTACGTTTAAAATTAATATTTAAATAATGCATATGTTAGGGAAAGATAGCTAATGTATTATTTCCTGACGTTAAAAATAAAATTGTTCATTATTAAAAAAATTAAAAAAACTATTTAAAATAAAACATTTAATAAGTTTTTCCAGATATTCTAAAAAAAAACAATTAAAAAAATTTTTTAAGGATTAAATATTTACAAAAACATACTATTACGCGATAAATACTTCCTTTAAAAAATATTCGACAAAAAACTTATATTGTGTGTTGTGGACAGGAGTTCGCCATCATCATTGTGAATCACTGGCAATTGTTATGAATAATGGCAATGAAATGCCCATCATTGGCCTTGGAACATGGAGTGGCATAAGTGATTTTATTCTGTTGGAAAACGTTGGCCATTAGAAAACTAACAATGAGTCCGATAGTCAATTTGTTAAGAAAATTTCAGAAAAAGTATAAAAACCAACAAGAAATTGGACAAGTTTTGAAGAAAAAAATAGAGAACAAAGTTGTGCCTAGAGACAATTTATTTATAACTAGCAAACTGTGGAATACGAGAACAATATATGATGAGTTTCAATACTTTACTATCAGGTATGTGATGGAAATCGATTCCGAAAACGAAGCAATTTTGAAAGGTGTTTTTTAATAATATTTCTTTATTACAAACAATTTTATCACATATATTACAAAAATGTTTCTTTATTACAAAAGAGTTTTATCCAAAAAATTATAAAAATTTGATGAAAAGTGCTTTAAAAGGGACTTGCAAAAGTGCTTCGTTTTCAAAATCGATTTCCATCACATACCTGTATGTTTTTGTTTTCAAATATGTTATTAAATATTTTGCATAATTTTTAATAAAATTGAAATTATAACGTCATAATCTAATTTGAATTGTTTATAAGAAAATAAATAAAAATCATCTATTGACTAATCAGCTTTGACCGATATATTCATCAAGACTGATTAGTCAGCTGTGATGGATATTTTCATCAAGCCTGACCAATCAGCTTTGGCCGATATATTCATCAAGACTGAGTAATCAGCTTTGACCGATATATTCATCAGGACTGATTAATCAGCTGTGACTACAATTTATATCATTAATTATTAGTAAAAAGCAGTGGAGTGAGCAGTTCAGCTATATGTTCAATAGTCGATAGAATTCATAAGTTCGACAAAGACGCAAAATCACACATACACAAAAGTTACCATCAGTTTTTTCAAATTGTTTTAAGAAAATGATAGAAACTTTGTTCTATCTGATCACAAAGTAGGACAGAGACGAAGAAAATTAGTGATCAAATATGAAAAACTCAGCTTTTTCCCACTCGACTATTGTAGAAAAGAGAGACATATAGTGATGTGAAGATGTAGAAGTAAACAAAACAAAATAAAAGTTTTAGCTCACAGTGACAAAGTGTTTAATTAGCATAAAACTGCAAAAATATATTGCTTTATAATGTAAAAAAATTAAATAAAGCATTTAAAGTGTGTTTAAGTGATATTTGAAAGTTTAATTATTAATTAAACTGTAAATGAAGTGTTCTGTTTGCCTGTGCGTGTGTTTGTGCATATGTTGTTGGTTCGGTAGCAAAAGTGGTTGAAAATTGTAGAAGCAAGCTGCAAAATGTATAAAAACTTTATATAAATGTGTATGAAATGTGGAATTGTAATTTTTTCGTGTATAAAATAATAAATTTCTCAATTTATTTATGAAATAAACAATTTGTTTTAATTCCAAACAATGAAAATTTTTATTCCGTTTTGCACTCGGCTTTCGTTTAAGTGAATATGCAATATCTTCTCTCTCTTTTGTCGCGTCTGTTTAGCCTGTGACCTGATGATGGATATTTCCATCAGCACTACCAGTCATATGATCGATCAAATGACCACAAAGTAGGACAGAATACTTATGTATGGTTTTAGATATAAAATAATTGTAAGAAAAGATCCAGCTTACATATTTCATAGTTCTTGAAAAATATATAATGCTGTTTTGTAATACTTTTATTGCGATATTTCATCCCTTTTTATATTTTTCTAAAAGTTAGATACCTACGCCTTTGCAAATATATTTTCTATTCCACTAAATTTTCAAACATATTTGAGATAACTAACACATAGTTCAAACATTTTTACTTAGAGGTGTTATGCTTTATAATGTTACTATAATAATAGTTTTTGTATACATGTTTAAGAAATATTGCTATTCTTGTTTGGGGAACAATACTAAAAATGTCTTTAAATACGTTAGCCAGGAAAGAATATAAGGAAAATTTCCCCTGTATATGTTCGCTCCTATGCTTCTACAGCTTCTAATCGGAAACATTAATATTTACATTCAATATTAATGTTTCCCAAGTTGCTTTGAGAACTGAATCAACTTGTGAGTCATGCCATATTATGTTTCCAACTTCCTTTTGCGTATGCTCTGAAGGCGCAATACAAAATGTTTTCCACTCAGTTGATGAATCTGTTTCATTTGTAGTCACTCCCTGTATAAGTTGTGGTAAAGCATTTGAATTAATATATGTTTGAGTAGCGAGCTTGATGTTACGCAAACTATAATTAATATACATTTTTATTAATCGCTTATTGAGGAACATAAACATTTACCGATCCATCTGCGATAACGCCGTTCGTCTTTGTTCGATTTGCACTTGCTGTATTAGTACATGCTCATCTTGCATTCGCTCAATATTTTTAATTATGATACACAGGCGATCTTCCTCCCTTTGTATACACTTTTCTAGTTTATCGTTTTTATGTATTAAATTTTTTACCTCTTTGCGATATTTCGCCAGCATTTCCTCCTGGTTGACCAACATCGTTTTTAAATAAGCTAAAATTAAGCTTTATAGAAATATTATACATAACAAATGGTACATTCGTAAATTCAGTAATTGTGCAGTAAACAAAATTCTGCGTTCGAAAACCATCACTTGACAATAGTTTTCTTCGTCTAAAGTTTCTTTACCCAAACAATTGACAGTGCTGCTACATATTGCTGTAACTACGGCAGCATTTTTATTACTGTTGCAGTAGCTTGCAGACCGGTTGCACAAATTTACTGCATTTACGAATTGACCCAAACTTTTACTTTATGCTTACATATCTGTTCATCGTATTTTACAACTCTTTGGGCTATCTTTGTTTCAGTTTTAACAGTTTCATATTCTTCGGCAGCAATACGTTGTAAGCGTAGTGCAAAATCGTGTTTACTCATTATTAAAAATTGGTTCGATAAGATCGTAATCCACTGGATCATAAATACGATTTTTGAATATTTATAAATTATTTACTTTAAATTAGACGCCAAAAAAGAGTTCCAGGCCGAGGCCTTTTCATCGGCGGCGGCGGCGCGGACAATATTGGTCGCCGGCGGCGGCGTTTACAATGATGATTCGGCGGCGGTTTATATGTCGGCTTGAACGAAAATATATTGAAAAAAAATTTTTTAAATAAAAAATTGAAAAATAAATTGTTTTCTAATATCCGTGAAGAAAACAACCTTTTTGACAACCTTTTTTTTTGTTTTGGCAACTTTTTCAACGTGGCAGCGAGAAAATGTAAACAAACTTTGAATAAAAACTGGTCATATTAAAACAATAATTTAGAAATGAATTTTAATTAAATTTTAATTAATAAACGCGGAATGTACAACAATAAAAGCTCTAGAATCTAATTAAACGAATGTCACTAAAATATATGAGCGATATTTTGATAAAACCAGATTGGCCAATAATTATAGTTTTTCCCCTATAACTAAGGAACTAGACTTCGTGCGCACATGGCACTAGCCGCAATCGAAAGAGGACAAAAAACTAAAGAGATAATGGGTGTCATCATAGACCGGGTCATTTTTGTGACCAAGTTATAGGCACAGCAACCTTTTAAAAAATTAAAAAGTGGTAAAAAATTAAATTTTAGTTTTCTACTGATAGCTCCAAAACCAGACTTCGTGCACGCAAGGCACTAGCCGCAATCGAAAGAGGACAAAAAACTAAAGCGATAATGGGTATCATCATAAACCGGGTCACTTTTGTGACCAAGTTATAGGCATAGCAAACTATTTTTTAAAAATTAAAAAGCGCTTTAGAAAGTCTTTAGTTCTTTTTAATATATTCGCAGTGTATGGTGAAAATATTCGTTTGGTTTCCGTTCTGTTCCTATTAGACTTTGGTAGTGCTTACATCTAGTAGCACAAAACCAAAATATAAAATCAAAACAAAACATGAATTTGCGGCAAGAGAAAGAGAAACAAGCCCATCGGCTCAAAGTCGGCTAACAGCCGCCGCCGACTTTTTTGAGCAGTCGAACCGCTGCCGACTCGAGCGGCTTGAATCGGCTCACATTTGTAGCCGGCTAAAACCTTTATGGGATCAATTTATTTTTTTTTTAATTTTATGTATTTTTTATATATACGCCAAACTATACATAAGCTCAAATCTATTTATATTTTCAAAATTTTTTTAATTCAGCTAAAGACTTTAGAAGTATTTTGAAGAATGATCAAATATTTTGTATAGTTAAATCAAAATGCAGCTAAAATTGATTTTTTGTATGAAAATAGTTTCGAAATTTAAGGCATTTATCTTAAAAGTGCACTTAAAAAATGAAGTTGTATGGTATTTCAAAGAATAATGACACAAATTAATAATTTTGTGCAGTTAAGTCAAAAGTGCGCTTAAACAAAAGGCAGTTAAATCAAAACTACTGCATTTACCCTTTTCCCATCTATAATCATTTATGCAAATTATACAAAGTGTGCAGGTTTCCACACTACCACTGAGGTACTACACTTAGTGCGTTGCCAATTTTTTTTAATGGCTGGCTTCCCCAATAGGCCTAAACCATTATATACGTAACTAAAAAATACATATGCCATATTTAAATCATGCAATTGTACCATCATACTAAGAGTGCTTTGAAAAGAAGTGCGATTTTTTGTTTTTCACTCTTTCTCGTCATGTGTACTGACATTAATATGGTTATATGGTTTATGTTGCATTTTATTTTGCATTTTCGCAAGAACATTTGCACCAAACACTGCATACCGTCATTGTAAATTTTCATTGAAAAGTGCAAACAATGCAAAATTTTTTGGTAGAAAAGAAAACGCCATTAACTTGTACCAGTATAATTTAATTTATGTCAATATACAAGCTATTCAGCCTTATCATAAATAAAATTTCACATGAAAATTTCCGAACGTGTGAACAGTTGGTATCATGAATAAAATATGTTGTGAAAATTTCCGAATGTTTACATTTTTAAACTTTGAAAAAATAGCTTTGGAATTTGTTTGCTTTCAAAAAACTTCACAGACATCTTTTTAAAACCAGGTATGTTATTGGAATTCATGATATGAAATTAAAATCCATGTGAACAAAAAATTTTATTCGGAAATTTTCACATGTGGAATTCATGATAAGGCTGATTGTGATTTTATGTATGTTGTGTATAAACAATAAAAATTTTCTTCTTACATATTGCAGTCAAGAAGCAACCAGGCGGGAATTCTTCCTTACGCCCAATACCACGTGCTCCCCCCACCCAATTGGCCCCATTATGGTGGATATTGGCCACCATTTGAGGCACCCCGTCTCCAAGGATCCGCTGCTTCCCAAGAAGCAGCAAATGTGGAACAAAGTTCGGGGCATTGGCAGCCATATGGTGGCTATTGGCCACCGTACTGGACGCCGTATGTACCACCCCATGCGCTGCCCTATGGGCCACCTTACGGGCCAACTGCTCAGCCGTTGAAGGCAGTAAGAGTTGATGAAGCGACAAGAGGTGATGAAACAGCACCAAAAGCTAATGAAGAAAAAGTGTGTGAATCAGCTGATGATGCAAGCCTTTCATCCGAAGCTCAGGTAGCTAAGGATGCAGCAATTATAAATATATAAATTTATACATATAAAAGTGTTCGCCGTTCAAATTAAAAAATAAAACAAAGTTTTTATAATGCATCTTAAATTGTTTAATGCTTACGTTTTTCTAATTCGGTATGTGATGGAAAACTATCGTTTTCAAAACGATTTCAATACTATTGTTTTAAAAAAGTGTGATGAAAAAATCAAGTAAAATACCAAGTTTCATCAGTATTAGCTTTTTATTCTATGTAAATATCTTTTCTAATAACATTTATCCGCTTATTTTCAATAAAAAGTGGAAAATTTCATCTCAATAACAAGTTACACAATACACAGCAGTTAGTATACACATTAGCCCAATTCACAATCTTGT
This sequence comes from Panzeria rudis, assembly GCA_956483635.1. NCBI lineage: Eukaryota > Metazoa > Arthropoda > Insecta > Diptera > Tachinidae > Panzeria > Panzeria rudis. The sequence goes on along the minus strand of OY101451.1, from coordinate 39,410,744 downwards.
GCAAATGGTCTTGCATCGTAGCATTTGCAAATTGGTGTAGTATATTATATTCACCACTTAACAATTTTTAGTGGTGGGTATCAATATGCTATACCATTTTGCATATGCAACGATGCAAGACCATTTGCACAAGATTGTGAATTGGGCTATTGAGAAGAAAAAGCTACTTTTTACAAATAAAATAAAAAAGTGGCTACTGGAGCACAAAACAAAAATATCAGGTATGTGATGGAAATCGATTTTGAAAACGAAGCACTTGAAAGTCCCTCTTAACGCACTTTTCATCAAATTTTAATAATTTTTATGATACAAATCTTTTGTAATAAAGAGATATTTTTGTAATATGTGATAAAATTATTTTTAATAAAGAAATATTATTAAAAAACACCTTTCAAAACTGCTGCGTTTTCGGAATCGATTTCCATCACATACCTGTATGTTAATTTCTAACCGGATTGATGAAAGTTCACAAAAATTTACACATTTCTTCCAAACATTTATTTTTATAAGCGTGTCTACATCAGCCTTATCCATTAAATACTATAGCAAAATAGCGTTGTAGCAATTTCTCAGCTGAAATGTAGAAAAAGGAAACATTTATGGTTTCATACAATCAGCACATTAGATGCAGAAAACTTACCCAGTCTTCTTATATTAGGAGCGGCTAACAATTGCAAATTTTCATTATTTACCTCCATTATGAAATTATTCGCCACTAATTAAAAATTTTCCATACTTTTTAGAACATAGCTAATTTATATATTTTTTTAAGTATTTGAGGTTACTACTCCGTACCACTTGTTACAACAAGGGATGGAAGAATTATTTGGCCGAACCAAAAGTTAAAACGCCATCAACAATTTCAGTATTAAGGAGCCTCCTCCGAGAATATTCCAAAAGACATATACCGTAGTATACGAAGCCGGAACCAGAGACCTGCGCCGTGACGGTTCACAGCCGGCTGAGCCGAGCCGCCGATAATTTTAGACAGTCGCGCCGCCGCCGAGAGAAGTTCGGCTTACTTCGCCTGAAAACTAGCCGCCGATTGACCTTGTACACTATGAAATAATAATTTTTTTATTTATTTTTTATCTTAAATTTGATTTTTATGTTATTTGTTCTGAGTCGGCTGAAGCCGAATTTGAGCCGCCGCCGCCGATTTTCTCATGAGCCGCCGCCGCCGACAAATTGCTCGGCGCAGGTCTCTGGCCGGAACTCCCAAAATCCTCTCCTTCTTGTTTCCAAGTGTTTTTGTTTGGTTCTCCAACCAATTATCAATTATATGTTCAAATGTGAGTTTTTGTTTGGTTCTCCAACCAGATTTTCAATATTTATTCTTTATAATTATTTTTGCATGTAATTTATATATTCTTTAGTTAATTTGTTTCTATGTTATTTGATTTTTTACGTGAAGTTGCCACACTACCAAACCGAGGCCTTTCGATCGGCGGCGGCGCGAGTAATATTGATCGGCGGCAGCACCGTTTACGGCAATGACTCGGCGGCGGCTTAAATGTCGTGTCGAACCAAGAACTATCGCAAAAATCGTTAAAATATGAATAAATACTTATTTTACTAATATTTTTAACTAATAGTTTTGATAAAATTGTTATTAAAAACTAAGTTTTTAAATATTTATGTAAATAACATTAGCTCAATTACCCTGCAAAGATTTAAAGATATCTTCCTAAGAAAATATTTATACAATATCTTCCTATTATCATCTAAAAGATTACATTGTGCATGAATTCGACACTATTTTTTCCGACAGAAGGGGCACCCGACGGATTAACTTAATTCAAGTATGCTGATTGCAGTGGCGTTCACCGTTTTTCATCGGCGTGAACAAATCAAACTCACCACAACAAACCGTAACAGCTGTCCGTTGTTCTTTCTGTTGTTGCTATTGTATTATTTGATAAGTGGTGAATTATTTTAACTGAGAAAAGATACAGTAAGCAATGAATATAATAAAATAAATAATTTAAAAGGCTCTTAGATATATTAAAACATTTCTTTATTTCGTACCCAAGAATTAGTTTAGATTTAACAACAAAAATACTTGTTTGGGGAATGTAAAAGTCTTTTAAATTTCATTAGAACAAAAAGGCTCACAAAGACCCAAAGAGTATTTTTGCTGTAAAATCTAAAATAATTCCTTTTTTGTGGAATGGAAAAGTTTGTTGGTGATTATCACCCCACAGTTTTCTTTTTTACCCAAAAAATTGTACGCAGTTTGTTTTCTATTGGTCTAAGCTTGATTTTGGCTTTTGTTTCAATCTTGCACAAGAATTATTTTAGATTTTACAGTAAAAATACTTTTTAGGTGTTTTTGAGCATTTTTTGCGGAATGGAAAAGTTTGTTGGTGATTATCACCCCATAGTTTTATTTTTTTACCCAAAAAACTGTACGCAGTTTGTTTTCTATTGGTCTAAGCTTAATTTTGGCTTTTGATTTAATCTTGTACAAGAATTATTTTAGATTTTACAGCAAAAATACTTTTTGGGTGTTTTTGAGCATATTTTGCGGAATGGAAAAGTTTGTTGGTGATTATCACCCCACAGTTTTATTTTTTACCCAAAAAATTGTACGCAGTTTGTTTTCTATTGGTCTAAGCTTGATTTTGGATTTTGATTTAATCTTGCACAAGAATTATTTTAGATTTTACAGCAAAAATACTTTTTGTGTGTTTTTGAGCATTTTTTGCGGAATGGAAAAGTTTGTTGGTGATTATCAGCCCATAGTTTTATTTTTACCCAAAAAAATGTACGCAGTTTGTTTTCTATTGGTCTAAGCTTGATTTTAGCTTTTGATTTAATCTTGCACAAGATTTATTTTAGATTTTACAGCAAAAATACTTTTTGGGTGTTTTTGAGCATATTTTGCGGAATGGAAAAGTTTGTTGGTGATTATCACCCCATAGTTTTATTTTTTACCCAAAAAACTGTACGCAGTTTGTTTTCTATTGGTCTAAGCTTAATTTTGGTTTTTGTATTAATCTTGCACAAGAATTATTTTAGATTTTACAGCAAAAATACTTTTTGGGTGTTTTTGAGCATTTTTTGCGGAATGGAAAAGTTTGTTGGTGATTATCACCCCATAGTTTTATTTTTTACCCAAAAAACTGTACGCAGTTTGTTTTCTGTTAGTCTAAGCTTGATTTTGGCTTTTGATTTAATCTTGCACAAGAATTATTTTAGATTTTACAGTAAAAATACTTTTTGGGCGTTTTTGAGCATTTTTTGCGGATGGAAAAGTTTGTTGGTGATTATCACCCCATAGTTTTATTTTTTACCCAAAAAACTGTACGCAGTTTGTTTTCTATTGGTCTAAGCTTAATTTTGGAATTTCTATTAATCTTGCACAAGACTTATTTTAGATTTTACAGCAAAAATACTTTTTGGGTGTTTTTGAGCATTTTTTGCGGAATGGAAAAGTTTGTTGGTGATTATCACCCCATAGTTTTGTTTTTTACCAAAAAAACTGTACGCAGTTTGTTTTCTGTTGGTCTAAGCTTGATTTTGGCTTTTGATTTAATCTTGCACAAGAATTATTTTAGATTTTACAGCAAAAATACTTTTTGGGTGTTTTTGAGCATATTTTGCGGAATGGAAAAGTTTGTTGGTGATTATCACCCCACAGTTTTATTTTTTACCCAAAAAATTGTACGCAGTTTGTTTTCTATTATTCTAAGCTTGATTTTGGCTTTTGATTTAATCTTGCACAAGAATTATTTTAGATTTTACAGCAAAAATACTTTTTGTGTGTTTTTGAGCATTTTTTGCGGAATGGAAAAGTTTGTTGATGATTATCAGCCCATAGTTTTATTTTTTACCCAAAAAAATGTACGCAGTTTGTTTTCTATTGGTCTAAGCTTGATTTTAACTTTTGATTTAATCTTGCACAAGAATTATTTTAGATTTTACAGCAAAAATACTTTTTGGGTGTTTTTGAGCATTTTTTGCGGAATGGAAAAGTTTGTTGGTGATTATCACCCCATAGTTTTATTTTTTACCCAAAAAACTGTACGCAGTTTGTTTTCTATTGGTCAAAGCTTAATTTTGGTTTTTGTATTAATCTTGCACAAGAATTATTTTAGATTTTACAGCAAAAATACTTTTTGGGTGTTTTTGAGCATATTTTGCGGAATGGAAAAGTTTGTTGGTGATTATCACCCCACAGTTTTATTTTTTACCCAAAAAACTGTACGCAGTTTGTTTTCTATTGGTCTAAGCTTATTTTGGCTTTTCTATTAATCTTGCACAAGACTTATTTTAGATTTTACAGCAAAAATACTTTTTGGGTGTTTTTGAGCATATTTTGCGGAATGGAAAAGTTTGTTGGTGATTATCACCCCATAGTTTTATTTTTTTACCCAAAAACTGTACGCAGTTTGTTTTCTGTTGGTCTAAGCTTGATTTTAACTTTTGATTTAATCTTGCACAAGAATTATTTTAGATTTTACAGCAAAAATACTTTTTGTGTGTTTTTGAGCATTTTTTGCGGAATGGAAAAGTTTGTTGGTGATTATCACCCCATAGTTTTATTTTTTACCCAAAAAACTGTACGCAGTTTGTTTTCTATTGGTCAAAGCTTAATTTTGGTTTTTGTATTAATCTTGCACAAGAATTATTTTAGATTTTACAGCAAAAATACTTTTTGGGTGTTTTTGAGCATATTTTGCGGAATGGAAAAGTTTGTTGGTGATTATCACCCCATAGTTTTATCTTTTACCCAAAAAACTGTACGCAGTTTGTTTTCTGTTGGTCAAAGCTTGATTTTGGCTTTTGATTTAATCTTGCACAAGAATTATTTTAGATTTTACAGTAAAAATACTTTTTGGGTGTTTTTGAGCATTTTTTGCGGAATGGAAAAGTTTGTTGGTGATTATCACCCCATAGTTTTATTTTTTACCCAAAAAACTGTACGCAGTTTGTTTTCTATTGGTCTAAGCTTAATTTTGGCTTTTCTATTAATCTTGCACAAGAATTATTTTAGATTTTACAGCAAAAATACTTTTTGTGTGTTTTTGAGCATTTTTTGCGGAATGGAAAAGTTTGTTGGTGATTATCACCCCATAGTTTTATTTTTTACCCAAAAAACTGTACGCAGTTTGTTTTCTATTGGTCTAAGCTTATTTTGGCTTTTCTATTAATCTTGCACAAGACTTATTTTAGATTTTACAGCAAAAATACTTTTTGGGTGTTTTTGAGCATATTTTGCGGAATGGAAAAGTTTGTTGGTGATTATCACCCCATAGTTTTATTTTTTACCCAAAACCTGTACGCAGTTTGTTTTCTGTTGGTCTAAGCTTGATTTTGGCTTTTGATTTAATCTTGCACAAGAATTATTTTAGATTTTACAGCAAAAATACTTTTTGGGTGTTTTTGAGCATATTTTGCGGAATGGAAAAGTTTGTTGGTGATTATCACCCCACAGTTTTATTTTTTACCCAAAAAATTGTACGCAGTTTGTTTTCTATTATTCTAAGCTTGATTTTGGCTTTTGATTTAATCTTGCACAAGAATTATTTTAGATTTTACAGCAAAAATACTTTTTGTGTGTTTTTGAGCATTTTTTGCGGAATGGAAAAGTTTGTTGATGATTATCAGCCCATAGTTTTATTTTTTACCCAAAAAAATGTACGCAGTTTGTTTTCTATTGGTCTAAGCTTGATTTTAACTTTTGATTTAATCTTGCACAAGAATTATTTTAGATTTTACAGCAAAAATACTTTTTGTGTGTTTTTGAGCATTTTTTGCGGAATGGAAAAGTTTGTTGGTGATTATCACCCCCTAGTTTTATTTTTTACCCAAAAAACTGTACGCAGTTTGTTTTCTATTGGTCAAAGCTTAATTTTGGTTTTTGTATTAATCTTGCACAAGAATTATTTTAGATTTTACAGCAAAAATACTTTTTGGGTGTTTTTGAGCATATTTTGCGGAATGGAAAAGTTTGTTGGTGATTATCACCCCACAGTTTTATTTTTTACCCAAAAAACTGTACGCAGTTTGTTTTCTATTGGTCTAAGCTTATTTTGGCTTTTCTATTAATCTTGCACAAGACTTATTTTAGATTTTACAGCAAAAATACTTTTTGGGTGTTTTTGAGCATATTTTGCGGAATGGAAAAGTTTGTTGGTGATTATCACCCCATAGTTTTATTTTTTTACCCAAAAACTGTACGCAGTTTGTTTTCTGTTGGTCTAAGCTTGATTTTAACTTTTGATTTAATCTTGCACAAGAATTATTTTAGATTTTACAGCAAAAATACTTTTTGTGTGTTTTTGAGCATTTTTTGCGGAATGGAAAAGTTTGTTGGTGATTATCACCCCATAGTTTTATTTTTTACCCAAAAAACTGTACGCAGTTTGTTTTCTATTGGTCAAAGCTTAATTTTGGTTTTTGTATTAATCTTGCACAAGAATTATTTTAGATTTTACAGCAAAAATACTTTTTGGGTGTTTTTGAGCATATTTTGCGGAATGGAAAAGTTTGTTGGTGATTATCACCCCATAGTTTTATCTTTTACCCAAAAAACTGTACGCAGTTTGTTTTCTGTTGGTCAAAGCTTGATTTTGGCTTTTGATTTAATCTTGCACAAGAATTATTTTAGATTTTACAGTAAAAATACTTTTTGGGTGTTTTTGAGCATTTTTTGCGGAATGGAAAAGTTTGTTGGTGATTATCACCCCATAGTTTTATTTTTTACCCAAAAAACTGTACGCAGTTTGTTTTCTATTGGTCTAAGCTTAATTTTGGCTTTTCTATTAATCTTGCACAAGAATTATTTTAGATTTTACAGCAAAAATACTTTTTGTGTGTTTTTGAGCATTTTTTGCGGAATGGAAAAGTTTGTTGGTGATTATCACCCCATAGTTTTATTTTTTACCCAAAAAACTGTACGCAGTTTGTTTTCTATTGGTCAAAGCTTAATTTTGGTTTTTGTATTAATCTTGCACAAGAATTATTTTAGATTTTACAGCAAAAATACTTTTTGGGTGTTTTTGAGCATATTTTGCGGAATGGAAAAGTTTGTTGGTGATTATCACCCCATAGTTTTATCTTTTACCCAAAAAACTGTACGCAGTTTGTTTTCTGTTGGTCAAAGCTTGATTTTGGCTTTTGATTTAATCTTGCACAAGAATTATTTTAGATTTTACAGTAAAAATACTTTTTGGGTGTTTTTGAGCATTTTTTGCGGAATGGAAAAGTTTGTTGGTGATTATCACCCCATAGTTTTATTTTTTACCCAAAAAACTGTACGCAGTTTGTTTTCTATTGGTCTAAGCTTAATTTTGGCTTTTCTATTAATCTTGCACAAGACTTATTTTAGATTTTACAGCAAAAATACTTTTTGGGTGTTTTTGAGCATATTTTGCGGAATGGAAAAGTTTGTTGGTGATTATCACCCCATAGTTTTATTTTTTACCCAAAAACTGTACGCAGTTTGTTTTCTGTTGGTCTAAGCTTGATTTTGGCTTTTGATTTAATCTTGCACAAGAATTATTTTAGATTTTACAGCAAAAATACTTTTTGGGTGTTTTTGAGCATATTTTGCGGAATGGAAAAGTTTGTTGGTGATTATCTCCCCACAGTTTTATTTTTTACCCAAAAAATTGTACGCAGTTTGTTTTTTATTGTTCTAAGCTTGATTTTGGCTTTTGATTTAATCTTGCACAAGAATTATTTTAGATTTTACAGCAAAAATACTTTTTGTGTGTTTTTGAGCATTTTTTGCGGAATGGAAAAGTTTGTTGATGACTATCAGCCCATAGTTTTATTTTTTACCCAAAAAAATGTACGCAGTTTGTTTTTTATTGGTCTAAGCTTGATTTTCGCTTTTGATTTAATCTTGCACAAGAATTATTTTAGATTTTACAGCAAAAATACTTTTTGGGTGTTTTTGAGCATTTTTTGCGGAATGGAAAAGTTTGTTGGTGATTATCACCCCATAGTTTTATTTTTTTCCCAAAACACTGTACGCAGTTTGTTTTCTATTGGTCTAAGCTTAATTTTGGCTTTTGTATTAATCTTGCACAAGAATTATTTTAGATTTTAGAGCAAAAATACTTTTTGGGTGTTTTTAAGCATATTTTGCGGAATGGAAAAGTTTGTTGGTGATTATCACCCCATAGTTTTATTTTTTACCCAAAAAACTGTACGCAGTTTGTTTTCTATTGGTCTAAGCTTAATTTCGGTTTTTGTATTAATCTTGCACAAGAATTAGTTTAGATGTTACAGCAAAAATACTTTTTGGGTGTTTTTGAGCATTTTTTGCGGAATGGAAAAGTTTGTTGGTGATTATCACCCCATAGTTTTATTTTTTACCCAAAAAACTGTACGCAGTTTGTTTTCGGTTGGTCTAAGCTTAATTTTGGTTTTTGTATTAATCTTACACAAGAATTATTTTAGATTTTACAGCAAAAATACTTTTTGGGTGTTTTTGAGCATATTTTGCAGAATGGAAAAGTTTGTTGGTGATTATCACCCCATAGTTTTATTTTTTACCCAAAAAATTGTACGCAGTTTGTTTTCTGTTGGTCTAAGCTTGATTTTGGCTTTTGATTTAATCTTGCACAAGAATTATTTTAGATTTTACAGCAAAAATACTTTTTGGGTGTTTTTGAGCATTTTTTGCGGAATGGAAAAGTTTGTTGGTGATTATGACCCCATAGTTTTATTTTTTACCAAAAAACTGTACGCAGTTTGTTTTCTATTGGTCTAAGCTTAATTTTGGCTTTTTTTCAATCTTGCACAAGAATTATTTTAGATTTTACAGTAAAAATACTTTTTAGGTGTTTTTAAGCATTTGTTGCGGAATGGAAAAGTTTGTTGGTGATTATCACCCCATAGTTTTATTTTTTACCAAAAAAAAATGTACGCAGTTTGTTTTCTATTGATCTTAGCTTGATTTTGGCTTTTGATTTAGTCTTGCACAAGAATTATTTTAGATTTTACAGCAAAAATACTTTTTGGGTGTTTTTGAGCATATTTTGCGGAATGGAAAAGTTTGTTGGTGATTATCACCCCATAGTTTTATTTTTTACCCAAAAAATTGTACGCAGTTTGTTTTTTATTGGTCTAAGCTTGATTTTGGCTTTTGATTTAATCTTGCACAAGAATTATTTTAGATTTTACAGCAAAAATACTTTTTGTGTGTTTTTGAGCATTTTTTGCGGAATGGAAAAGTTTGTTGGTGATTATCACCCAATAGTTTTATTTTTTACCCAAAAACTGTACGCAGTTTGTTTTCTATTAGTCTAAGCTTGATTTTGGCTTTTGATTTAATCTTGCACAAGAATTATTTTAGATTTTACAGCAAAAATACTTTTTGGGTGTTTTTGAGCATTTTTTGCGGAATGGAAAAGTTTGTTGGTGATTATCACCCCATAGTTTTGTTTTTTACCAAAAAAACTGTACGCAGTTTGTTTTCTATTGGTCTAAGCTTAATTTTGACTTTTGTTTCAATCTTGCACAAGAATTATTTTAGATTTTACAGCAAAAATACTTTTTGGGTGTTTTTGAGCATTTTTTGCGGAATGGAAAAGTTTGTTGGTGATTATCACCCCATAGTTTTATTTTTTACCCAAAAACTGTACGCAGTTTGTTTTCTATTGGTCTAAGCTTAATCTTGGCTTTTGTATTAATCTTGCACAAGAATTAGTTTAGATGTTACAGCATAAATACTTTTTGGGTGTTTTTGAGCATTTTTTGCGGAATGGAAAAGTTTGTTGGTGATTATCACCCCATAGTTTTATTTTTTACCCAAAAAACTGTACGCAGTTTGTTTTCTATTGGTCTAAGCTTAATTTTGGCTTTTGATTTAATCTTGCACAAGAATTATTTTAGATTTTACAGCAAAAATACTTTTTTGGTGTTTTTGAGCATTTTTTGCGGAATGGAAAAGTTTGTTGGTGATTATCACCCCATAGTTTTATTTTTTACCCAAAAAACTGTACGCAGTTTGTTTTCTATTGGTCTAAGCTTGATTTTGGCTTTTGATTTAATCTTGCACAAGAATTATTTTAGATTTTACAGCAAAAATACTTTTTGGGTGTAACGCAGTTCGTTTTGTAAGGAGTTTAACTGTATACTGGTATTTCTTTCTTTTGTGCACAGTCATTATTTTATATACTTTGATTGTAACGAAATTAATCAATAACAAGTAAGTATTAAAATATCGGCGTGTTTATTATAGCCGAGCTTTACTGTACAATTGTACTGTACTTTTCTTAATTCTTTGCATGATTTTGTTTTGTTTTTAAAACTCACCACAGCAAATAAAAGAAAACAATGGAAAAATGTAAACACAAACAGCTGTTACGGTTTGTTGGAGTTTGATTTGTTCACATACGTCCGTTTTTCAATGTTTGCTCTTAAAAAAAGATATATATAAGACTTAAAATTTCAGTTTTTGTACAATTTGCATTGGATTGGATTATATGCAAAATCGTTAAGATAATTGGAAGAAATTCGGTTCATAAGTTATTTATGTAATACAAATAAAACTAAATAAAATCTGATTAAATCGTTCCATGTTTGCATGTGAGCCAATTCAACCCGCTCGGATCGGTGGCAGCTCGACTGCTCAAAAAAGTCGGCGGCGGCTGTTAGCCGACTTTGAGCCGATCGGCTTGTGTCTCTGGATGCCAATTCATGTTTTGTTTTGATTTTATATTTCGGTTTTGTGCTGCCAGATGTAAGCACTAACAAATTCTAATAGGAACAGAACGGATCCAAACGAATATTTTCACCATACACGGCGAATATATTAAAAAGAACTGAAGACAAATTTTTATTGCGCTTTTTAATTTTTAAATAGTTTGCTATGCCTATAACTTGGTCACAAAAGTGACCCGGTCTATGGTGACACCCATTATCTATTTAGTTTTTTGTCCTCTTTCGATTGCGGCTAGTGCCATGTGTGCACGAAGTCCAGTTTCGGAGATATCAGTAGAAAACTAAAATTGATTTTTTTGCCACTTTTTAATTTTTTAAAAGGTTGCTGTGCCTATAACTTGGTCACAAAAGTGACCCGGTCTATGGTGACACTCATTATCTCTTAAGTTTTTGGTCCTCTTTCGATTGCGGCTAGTGCCATGTCTGCACGAAGTCCAGTTTCGGAGATATCAGTAGAAAACTAAAATTGATTTTTTTGCCACTTTTTAATTTTTTAAAAGGTTGCTGTGCCTATAACTTGGTCACAAAAGTGACCCGGTCTATGGTCACATTCATTATCTATTTAGTTTTTTGTCTTCTTTCGATTGCGGGTAGCGCAATGTGTGCACGAAGTCCAGTTTCGGAGATATCAGTAGAAAACTAAAATTGAATTTTTTACCACTTTTTAATTTTCAAAAAGGTTGCTGTGCCTATAACTTGGTCACAAAAGTGACCCGGTCTATGGTGATACCCGTTATCTCTTTAGTTTTTTGTCCTCTTTCAATTGCGGGTAGCGCCATGTCTGCACGAAGTCTAGTTTCGGAGATATCAGTAGAAAACTAAAATTGAATTTTTTACCACTTTTTAATTTTCAAAAAGGTTGCTATGCCTATAACTTGGTCACAAACGTGACCCGGTCTATGAAGACACCCATTATCTCTTTAATTTTTTGTCCTCTTTCGATTGCGGCTAGTGCCATGTGTGCACGAAGTCTAGTTTCGGAGATATCAGTAGAAAACTAAAATTTAATTTTTTTATTACTTTTTAATTTTCAAAAAGGTTGCTGTGCCTATAACTTGGTCACAAAAGTGACCCGGTCTATGCTAACACCCACTATCTCTTTAGTTTTTTGTCCTCTTTCGATTGCGGCTAGTGCCATGTGTGCACGAAGTCCAGTTTCGGAGATATCAGTAGAAAACTAAAATTGATTTTGCATTTAAATTGATTTTTTTGCCACTTTTCAATTTTTTAAAAGGTTGCTGTGCCTATAACTTGGTCACAAAAGTGACCGGGTCTATGGTAATACCTATTATCTCTTTAGTTTTTTGTCTTCTTTCGATTGCGGGTAGCGCCATGTGTGCACGAAGTCTAGTTTCGGAGATATCAGTAGAAAACTAAAATTGAATTTTTTTTACCACTTTTTAACTTTTTAAAAGGTTGCTGTGCCTATAACTTGGTCACAAAAGTGACCCGGTCTATGATGACACCCATTATCTCTTTAGTTTTTTGTCCTTTTTCGATTGCGGATAGCGCCATGTGTGCACGAAGTCTAGTTTTTGAGTTATTAATAGAAAACTTTTTTTTAGCGCCTTTTCATTTTTTTAAAAAAGTTTGCTGCGCCTATAACTTTGTTGCAAAAGTTACCCGAGCTATGACAACATCTATTTTTGCTGTAATTTTTTGTCCCCTTTCAATTGCGGGTAGCCCCGTGTTCGCACGAAGTCTAGTTCCTGAGTTATTAAGGAAAAACCATAATTATTGGCTAGTATGGCCTTTGCAAAATATCGCTGTAATATTTTAGTGATATTCATATAATTAGGTTCTAGGGATTTTGTTGTTACACATAACGATTTATTTATTTAAAATTTAATTAAATTCATGTTGTAATTAACGTTTTAATTTGACCAATTTTTGTTCAATCTTTGTTTACATTTTTTCTGTTTCCTGGAAAGAAAGTTGCTAAAAAATATCGTGAAGAAAACAACATTTTTTTAACGTATACATACAAAAAAAGGTTGCCGGTGATGCCAGGTTGTTTTCTTCACTTACGTAGCCATCAACATGGTATGAACTAGAGGGTTGCAACGAATACTCGAACACGTGAAGTACACATGAAATAAAGCATGCATTTATTTGAAGTATGATTAAAAAAATGCGTACACATTTTATGCACGACAAAGCTGTATAATAAATCTACCTGTTGCTCTGTTTGTTGCTGTTACGAGCATGCTATCAGTTCTTAAGTACAACAAACGATCATTTTTATGTATATGTTACGAGCACAAAACCTCACGAGTGCGGTAATACTATAATAAGTCTACAGGTGGTAGGGTTACGGTAGCTTACTGTTCGTTTTGTGTATACCGTACGTCAAAAACATTTGTTTTTGACAACCATTCTCCAGTTTTGTTTTATTGTAGGATATGTATGCTATATGCGGTCACCTTCTATATATATTAAACCACGTTTGCGCTGTAATTGGCTGCGCTCAAGGCATATTCATTACAGGTACCACCATGACTAAAACAAAAACTACACCAAAAAACACTTGTATTTTGTTGGTAGAAATACCTCAGAAATGTCAAATCCATTATCTGTGAGTCGCACACATTCATAAGCTCTCTCAAATTTACTAACACATGTCCGTTGTTGATAGAAAAATCCCAGACATGTGTCAAAATCTATTGACTGTGTGACGCACACATTCTGAAATTTACTAAAACAGCTGTTCTTGTAGTGGTACCTGTTCAATATACCTTGGCTGCGCTTTTGTAGTGTGTGTCAGTATGTGTTCGTGTTAAATGCATACCACGATCGGGGCCGCCAGATGATAAAATATTTGAAAATCGTCTTCAGCTTTCAAAAAACGTAAAAAAATCGTTTATCCGAATCTGCAGATGCTAATATTTTTATTTCATCGATTTTTACTATTTAACTAGATGTAATGCATATTATGGTAGAATTAGTCGATTCGTATCGTGTTACTTTACTTCTTTCCGTATCATTCTCCTTTGTGTCGTAGTTAATGAAAGCGTAGCGTTGAAAAATTTTTTTTTCTGATATTAAATAAATAAATAAATCAACCAACGACATATAACTAACCACAACAAATTAATTTAACTTTTTGCACATAAATGTACCATCATTAAGCTTCTATTCGAATTTTGTTTCATTTATTGTAAATATATATATTTGTTTTTTAGTTTCTTTTGCTTTTTATTTTTGGCATATACTACAGTTTGACGCTCTCTACGTAAAAATATATTTTCTGTAGATTTATACCTTACAAAAGTCACGATACATATTGAATAAACAGTAACATGTTTTTTTAATGTAACAGATTTTGGCAGTTTATCCGTTAACTCACGGTGCGATTCGACTATTAGTCCGCTTAAAATTCAGTTCAACTTAAAACTCATTGCTAATCATTTTCTTTCGAGATCGTTGAACAAGCAGTTAGCTTACGATATAACAAACACATCGCAAGGAAACCACTAAAAAGAAATTGTAAACAAAAATTTATATTTCTTATATTCTTCTCTTTCTTCACACTTTATTCTTAAATTAAGAAAAGAGGGAAAAAAGTAAGTGTCATAAGGGCTTAAAACTGCAAGAAAGAAACTCCGTAAATGAAGCTTTATGTGTAAAGTATTCAAATAACAGAAGTAAATATGCAGCTGCTCGTACATAAAAGCCTTATAGTTAAAATATCTGTAAACAGTAGAAAAAAAGTTAATTTCAATCTAATTGTGGGACTTTTTATCAATTTAGTTGAATTTGTTCTTTGCAGGAACCTGTCGGTTTTTTATTTATATTCATCAGCTTAAAGGAATGCCATACGTGATCAACGTTATCATTCTTCTTCATTTTGACGATTTCTTGCTTATGACTCCTTATACTTTGACGATTTGTTGACATCACTGCTTTTATCTCAATATTTTATGTAAGACGGTAAACCCGGCAGGAAAAATTATTTTCATAAAAAGAAGTAAAATGACGTAAATACTGGAGAGGTGCTGGAGAGAGTAGGAGTCAAATATACCAACCCCATTTTTTTTAAATATATTGCAAGATAAGATATTCGGCGCTGTTCTGTAAGCCGAATCAGAGTAAATTTCTCGTTTTCCAAAAATAAATAATGATTTATTTTAAATCGTATGTAGTAAATTAATTTCAGATATCATATTTTCAGCTCTAAAACTGGAAAAAAAATCTTAAAAAATTTGCTATTAGTGGATTTAATTTCAAATCGACTCGATTTACAGAACAGGCAGCATGGTTTTAATATTCTAAAATACTATTGTTTATTTTATAAAAAAGTTGATAGCGAGTATTTCCAAAAATCTTGACGAATTTATTTCTAAACTTTGACGATTTTAGGAAAAAATGCCTGGCATCTTCATCAGCTTCACTGTATTATTTTCTGTTTCGTTTTGAGCTATAACATCCCGTCTTCACGAGACATTAGCTTGGAAATTTGTCTGTTACCAATTGTCAAAATTCTGTCCTAACACAAGAAATTAACGTGTGGACCGAATGTGTTTGTGTCCTAACACATGTTTGGAAATCAATGTTAAAACACAAGCCCAAGGAAATATGTTAGAACACAAACTGTCAAATTTAATATGTACTTATGTGTGTTTTTTTTAATTTTTTTGATTTTATTGAAAAAATAATAAATAAACTTAATAAATAAATGTTTTAGATGTTTTTTTTATTTTTTGCATATTATTTATATTCATATTCATAAAATTTTTACAAACAGAAAAATAATAAAGTGAAATCTATAAAAAAAAAAAATTACTAAATGCCGTGCAAATTTACTATATGAATATATAACATTTGTGTCCAAACATCAGTACGTTTACTCCAACCTTAACACAAGTTTGAGCACATGAATTTTTTGTGACGTCATTCTGCCGACGTTATTTCTTTTGTTAACATATATCAAATGTCTCGTGAAGCCGGGGTGTAAACACTTAGACGACAGCATTTCACTAAAATTGATAGGCCAAAAACCTATTACCCAATGAAAGTTTTTAGTTTTCAACGATTTTGGCATTCTTGACTCAAGTCAATTGTATTTTATTTTCTTTAACAGAAAAGAA
This sequence comes from Panzeria rudis, assembly GCA_956483635.1. Taxonomy (NCBI): domain Eukaryota; kingdom Metazoa; phylum Arthropoda; class Insecta; order Diptera; family Tachinidae; genus Panzeria; species Panzeria rudis. The sequence goes on along the minus strand of OY101451.1, from coordinate 39,394,974 downwards.
CATCACAAAATTCAAGTATGTATTAAAATGCAATAATAATAAAGAGCTATAAACAAATAAATTGATTTGTTTTTAAATTGTTTCGAGATATACATAAGTATATTTTGAATAAGCGATTTTATTTTTATGTTTGATAGTGCACCACTAAAATCTAGACATCTACAGCAAACAGTTGAAACGTCAAACTTAAATGTCAGCTGTTTGGCATGTAGCTGCCGCGTTCAAAATAATTAAGTAGCTCACTACACGACGACAATTGAAGCCAACAGCATTTGTAGTCGTGTAGCCTGCTGTCGTCTAAATGTTTATAGCTTTGTACGTACATCAGTGATGGAAAATACAGATTTTGAAATTGTACTGAGCCTTAACTTAATAAGTACTTTTTTCACCTTAATGGTACTTTTTCAAGAATTTAAATGTAATACTTCAGGTATTCTTAATTATCCAACAAAGGAACCATTTTTGACATATTAATATATTTTAAACTATTTCCGTTATTTTTTCTAGATGTATGTAGTTGGAGCTCTTGAAGATATTCCGATTAATGTTCACTGTAAATATGGTTATTAAATTTTGAAAATTTAGGTATCTGGAACTAGCAACTACTATTCATATCGTAAAGCAGAAAATATGAAATAAAGTTCAGCCAGTAGCTAGACAAAAATCTAGTTTCATGCACAGAAAAAGCTAAAATACGATTTCAATTGCTAACCCCCATATTCATAAATGATTAGTAAAGTTAATGTGTGGAGTAAAACCGGTTTTCACATAAAAAATTCGTACAGTAAACCAACATTCAATAAATTTTTATGAATATGGGGGTAAAACTGCAGATTCATTTAGCTTTTGAAGCTCAATATACGATGAAAATATATCTTGTTTCACTCGATATGAAAATACTGAGGACTTACAATTTGATTTGGGTATAATCTCAAAGTGCATATAAGTTGCACATGTAACAATGAATTTTATACCAGCTATAAATAGTTCTCTAATAACTTCTGTTTGAACAGATTTTATTTCTTTAAATAAAGATATCAAGAGTTTTCGAACAAGTTTTTGAATATAATGGGTTGAATATTAATAAACCCGGAAAAAAATAATTTTTTTAACGTTACAGATTGGAAAAAGTCCTTTTTATGTCGTGGGGGTACTGAGGTATTTTGAGAAAGAAAAAGTACTAAAAATAGTACAATAGTACTGAATTTTCCATCACTGGCGTACATAACTATTTCTTAACACATGCCCATATTTTAATACGTTCACATTTTTGTTTGTTCACAATCAAAGGAACAGCGATGGTTGCGACTACATACTTATATGTACCTTATAAACAGCTATTCAATTCTGTTCTTTGCGTTCTGCTGAGTGAGAGAGCGAGTATGTACTGTATTCGAAAAACTATAGAACTTCACGAATAACAAAAATCTTATTCGTTGCAGACCACTAGTACTTGAAGTCTACACGTAACATACCTATGTAAGATGAGATTGTCAAATTCAATCGCAGAGAGAATTATGTTACGTGTAGACTTCAAGTTAGTGTTATATCAATGCTATAAAAATTTTTATGAGAGCGTTGTTATAAGAATTCTTATAACAACAATCCAAGGCATATTCATTACAGGTACCACCATAACTAAAATAAATACAACACCAAAAAACACATGTATTTTGTTGGTAGAAATACCCCCGAAATATGTCAAATCCATTAACTGCGAGTCGCACACATTCACAAGCTCTCTCAAATTTACTAGCACATGCCCGTTGTTGATAGAAAACTCCCAGACATGTGTCAAAATCGATTGTGTGTGTGACGCACTCATTCTCAAATTTACTAAAACAGCTGTTCTTGTAGTGGTAACAGTTCAATCTACCTTGCAACAATCTTATGAGATGAACTGTGAAAAAACACATGTATGTATATAAAAATAAAATAGTGTGCATGTGTAAGTGTTTATTGAAATAAATGAAAAGCGATGTTTTTGATAAAATATTTGTGTTATATAAATGAATAAATGTGTTTAATTGATTTATAAATTTATATTTGTGTGAAAAACTAAACATAAAATAACTAATTATGCAAAAGTAGTACATGTTAACTCAATGAGCGTCTTCACGAGACATGAACTTTGATATAACATGAGAGAGAACGTCGGCAGAACAAGAAAACTAAAATGTTGGAATTTCTCTTCATGTCATACAACAGGACAACGTATTTTTAATTTTGTTAAGAGATTTCAAATGCTCATTGAGTTAAAATGCAATATTTTTTCGTAATTAGTAGTTTTATTTCTGATTTTTCAAACAAATTTTAATTAAAAAATCAATTGAACAATTTTAGATACACAAGCTCACAGAAATTTATTAAAAATTTTGATTTTAATTTATTTCAATAAACACAAACACATAATTTATTTATTTTCATATTTTTTGACATTTCATATCATAATATTCTTGTGATAATATTTATTATAACAACGCTCTCATAATAATTATTATAACGTTACGATAACACTAATTTGAAGTCTACACGTAACAGAATTCTCTCTGCGATTGAATTTGACGCTTGCTAACAGAAAAATATTTGATATTATGTCTCGTGAAGACGCTATGTATGGCTGAGCATCAATGTTCGCCATGAGATTCGCCGTCAACACCCATTTTCAGTAGCAAGAAAAGAGATAGAACAACATTTGTTAAATATTCCATCTCTATTGCACTAATACAAAATACATTGACAAGGCAGAACATGGACATCGCACGTATTAGCCACACAAAGAAGCTGATGAATATTTTACAGTTGTTCTTCCGGCGTTATGTTCATGTCATGCTCAAGATACTCCTGTAAATACTTATGTGCGTCCGGATAAATACTTGAGAGTATTTTTATACTTGTGTGTATGATTGTAGCTTATACAGAGTATAATTTTCCTTATAGTCGTTTATGCTGCGTAATTTAAATAATCTGTAGCACATAATGGTTGGTTGGTTGGATGATTATTATTTTTAATTGTACGTATTTATAGTTTGGAACGATTTTCCGTCATCCCACGTCAAATTTGGTTTGTAAACAGACTGGTTTCGGCTATGTGCCATCTTCAGTGTTCTATTGATACTAAATCTATTGAATACTAAAATTTATAGTTGCTTGACAGCCAATACTCAAAGAGTACCTTAAAACGATAATTATGTCATTCTCTGGTACCCGGTATATAAAAGTGTTTGATACTGACTTACTTGCTGGGCAATTCAAGACAGCTGTGTTCTGTTTCGTACTGTTTATACAACTCTGCATTTAGTGTTTTTCTTTCATTTTTATTTTCGTGTGTGATTTTCATAACTTTGGTTTTTTACGTATCCAATTTGCTGAATAACTTTTAAAACTTTTTAAAAAAGTTATAATTAACCGAAAATTTTAAAACACGGCTTTTAAGTGATAGTACAATATGGTGCAAGTTTGAAAAATATTAAGGAAAAAACTGCACGTGAAAAACTAAAAGTACTTCCTAGCAAAAGTGAAAATTTTTCTCGACGCTTTTCCCCTACACGAAAAGAAAAAAAACGGCGCCATTTTAAGAATGTAAATGTGCATTCAAGAAATGAAAAAACAAATGAAGTAAAAAATAGGAAAAAGTCGAAGTAAAAATTTAAGCGTAGAATTTATTAGTTTATTTTTAATTATTTTAATATATCATAAATATTTACAATAGGACAAAAAGAAATAGTGCAACAAAAAGAAAAACAAATGTTTAAAATACACTGCTAATGCATAAAAATTTCAACAATACTGTAAGTAAAAATCTACATGCATATGCACATATAAAGAAAAAATGAAAGTTTTTATAGTTAATCGGTTATGTGTATCATAGAAATGAAAATTTTCTTTGTTTTATAGTAGTATTTATTTTTGATGTGAGTTGAAAATGTTTAATGTGTAATGACAATAAGAACTTGCTGTAATTTTAAGCAGTTCATTTTCATAACTAGACATGGACAATTGACCATGAGAATTTAAAGTCTATTAGGCTTAATGTGACCTAATTTCATAATGTCGGAAAAAACCATTAAAAAGCAAATTTTTATATATTTTAAAACAATACTAGCAAATATTAAGGGTAATAAAAAGCTAAAATAACATCTGCTATTTGCGGCTGACTGACTCATATCCCTTTCTGTCTTTGAATATGTACGCGGTATGTCTAATTTATTGTTTGTTATAACATTATCCTTTCAAGTGTGCGCATTTTATTGTCCCTCCCGTTTTTTTTAATTTTCCTTAACCTTTCGGCTTGTTGGTTATTAAAAATAAGTTGAGCCGCGCGCACTAGTACTCTCCGTTCTTTCTTAAAAATTTGCATTTGTAGTGTCAATTGCACTTTTGAAATGTGTCTTTATCACACGTATTCACCTTTTTAATATCAGGTTCTTTTATAAAATACTCTTGTGGTTCATTTATTTGTACATATGTTTACTCATTTGTATGTAGCTACTATGCCTTGTCTTTCCATAGCTAAAGTTATTATATTCTTTTATATAATCGATTTTTAATCATAATTATTGTTTATAATTAAATGTTTCCCACTTATTCAGAAAATTTGCCATAATCGGTTTTAGTTATAGGTGACTGATTTATAAGATTTAACTATTTTTGTCAAAAATATGTATGTATATGCAAAATGTCTGACAGTGCAGTAAAAAATGCGGAATGGGAAAATATTCTGGCAGAACGTCCTAAGTACTAAAGTAAGTGAATAAACTTTAGTTTATTGGTACATGTTGTTAGATTTTTTTTTTTGAAAAATGTAAGGTTCATTTAAGAATGAGTAAGTTGAAACATGAATTTTGGAAAATATCTCGAATAAATTAATATATTTTTGTATCAACTGAACCTAAGGATAAGGTGTAGAAGTGACATCTTCCTACATATTACTTTTGGCTTAAATGTACTTTAATAAAGTTGTTCCAAACAAAATAAAAATTTGCTTTTGTGATAGAAAATGAAAATTGAAAAATAAGAAAAAATAAATAAATAACAATTTTGACGGCGACCTATATTTTCCGAGTTATGGGCGGGCTTCTAAAGTTTTTATATAAAACTCTAATTCCTTATCACATTTCTGAATGTAACGTGTCAGTATTGGTATCAATTAAAAGGGTTTCGGGAAATACTATTGTGAAGAAAACACTTCAGCCTGGCCGAAGACCGGAAATTATGCTTCAGCGAAGCCGCTATTCGACATACCCAGATGAGGAAGTCGTTAGGAGCGGCCGATGGACGGTTAGGCGCAAAGTTATTCTTCAGGGAAACTGCTTTTCAACATACTGGGGAAAATGTTTGAGTCCGGCCGAAGGCCGGCTGGGCGAAAAATAATTGAGGCCGGTCGAATCTTAGAAATTAGTAACAAAAGGATACCCACATTGATCTGTTAAAATCATAAATTTAATGAATGATCATAGTTTTATATGAAAACTTCATAAGCCCATAACTCAGAAGATATGGGTCGCCCCAATTATTTATTTAATTTTCTCTTTTCATTTAAAAATTTTTATCATTAATTTTTATTTCGTTTGGAGCAAGGCAGATCTAAATAAAAAAAAATAAATAAATAAAAAACGTATGAGAAAAAATCAAAGCAAATTGGTACCTAACAATTTTTAATTCCGAAAAAAAAAGGAGAAGAAAATGCGAATTTTCCATTTTTTAGTGCAAAGCTGTAGACGTATGAGTAATATGATGGTATATACTAACATATTACTCTTGCGTTGTCCAACGAATGGGAAGTTTGCATTTTCCTCACGTTTGTTTAAATTAAAAGTTTGTAAAAAAAATGCGCGTTCAATATATCGTTGAAATTTTTTAAGAATATTTTTAAGTCTAATAAATAGTAAACAAATAAAAATTAAAAAATAAAGTTTACTAATATTTTCATGCAGGTAAATAAAGGGTCCGCCGCACAGTGGCTGAAAATCGTTTTTCATTGGCCAAAATTCTGTAACTTTTGAACCGATCAAAATATTGAAGTAATTTTTATATTAATGGATCGATATTTAGTTCAGCTTGACTCAGTTTTAATTACATTAAAATTGATTGAGGACTTTTTAAGGAATTCTAGGTCAAAGTTGAACTTTTGAATTTTTTTAACTTTTAGAGTGAAATATGGGTTTAATTTTTTTTTATTTATTAAAAAATTTAATATATGGAAATTAATAATAATTAAAAATATTTTTTATTATAATGAAATTTTTTTAATGTTACATTAAAAAAATTTTTTACACTAAAAAAAATAGTAAAATCAACTGGAGATTTTGCTATTATTACAGAAAAATTAAAAATTTTTTGCTGTCTAATTTGCAAATTTGTTTACAATCAAAGAATAGTTACACTTAAAAAAACGTTAATAATATTATCTAAAAATATTGCTATTACTACAGAAAAATTTATTATTTTTGCTGTCAAATTTGATAATTTTAAAAAACATATTAAAAATAAAAACTGCAATAAATTTTAATAGCATTTGTAACAATGGTAGGTTCTGTTTATTATTATTTTTTACTAATACTATGTTTTTCGTACTTAAATAACAATGAAAGGCAATTATAATTATTATTCATTTGACTCAAATATTGATTGCAAATATTCCATATTTTGTTCTGTGCTATTTCTGTTCTTTAGTAGTTTTTTGGCTTCATCTAAATTCCGATGTTCCACTTTCCATTGATTTCGAATACTGGAGATGAACGGATCTGACGTTGCCAATAATATATTAAATAGATCTTCATTTGTTGAATTTCTTGAAATTTTTCTAGTATTGTGCTCTCTATAAAATGTGTAATCCTTGTTCCTTTTTTCCTGAGCCTCCTCTGATAGATCTCCAAGTGGCACCAAATGATATTTAATGACATCTTCTCCATGATAAAGGATTTTGTGAACTGTTGCAGACATATTTCTCCATGGGTAGTTGGTTGTATATATTTTTGCAGTTTCCTTAGCATAATCTCCAAATTTTCTAGAGTCAATTTCTTCATTGCACGCAAGTACTTCTAGGATTATTTTAAATCTGAAAATAAGGTTTAAATCCACTCCTGTTATTTCAGATGCTGTTTCTGGATCTGAAAAGAATCTTCTTGCGGTATTGCCATCATTTGTATTGCCTGACCCTTGTTTTGGCTGATCTATAATCAATCCTAATTTGCGATATTCATCTTGAACATGTTTCTTTTTTGAACTTCTTAACTCTGTTGGTTTCGTTGTTTCTTATTGATCCTGAAGACCCGAAATCCAAATCATAACTGATTTTTAGTATGTGTTCCATAAGTCGTATTCTTGCATGTAGTGGTGATAATCCAAATTCATATGCATCGGTATTATCTAATGATTTTGTCGGGACTTGGTTTAATTGGGTGGATGCAGCCTTCGTGCTAGTCAAAGCCTGACCTACTTTTCCATCTATCATTGTCAGCACTAATTGGTAGCTTACTTCAATTTGCTGCCCAACTAACTGTAATTGTAATGGCTGTAGTGTTGCAATTTGGGTCTTGATATCACTAACTTCTTTGTTAATGGCATCATGAGTTTCTTTTTTGAATTCAAATTTGATTGGCCTGCAGTATTTCGTAGAAGATGGTGTCTCATTTTTCCAAATATCCATTGTTTGCGTTGTCTAGTCGAAGGCTCTGAATCTTCCAAAATCTTTTTCAATCGCAATGGTAAAATGATACCATGAACATATCTGAGTCCGATATATTTTCACATACAGCTTGTTTGTATTGTTTTTGTCCCGAAGAACCATCACATCCCCATTTACAAAAAAGAATTAACTTTCTGTTTCCATATATCTTTAACTCATTTCCTGTTATTGATTGTAGCAAGCGTTCGGCTGTGTGATCAAGTAGAGATTGTAGTTGTACCTCTGCCGAAATTGGTGTGATTGTAATAGTGTCCTTTGATGGCAAACAGTCCATTTTAGCAGCGGTTATGTGCTGATATGCTGTTTTGTTAATTTCAAATCCAGAAATAATGCTAATGCCTCCTCATTTATGTACTGTATTGCATCACTCGGAGTTGGTATACTTTTAAGAATCCGTTTTGTTCTCACTGGACTAGCTTTAAAAACTTTTTCAATGATATCCACTTTTGTTAATTGGTTCTGTGATCGTAATTGATGTAGGAAAGATTCTTTTATATTTGTACAACCAATTGCATCGTTAATATCTTTAAGTTTCCGCCTCTTAGATCTATCGCTGCAGTTGCCCATTAATGATTTGCGTGGTCTTCCAGCCTTTTCTTGCTTTGCTGTTTCTGCAGCGGCAGTAAGTTGGCCTTCTAACCAGTTTGCACTTTTTATATAAAAGTTTTGTTTACTGTACCTAACTTCTTTGTAGAGTTTTTTTAGTGCTTTGACGAAATTAGATCCGGTGCCACACGAATTTAAGTTTAATTTTATTTTAACGTAGCTAAGAACATCTTCCTGGTTTTTGTTTCTAAAATACTCTTCGGCCAGTTCTTTATAACTGAAGCTCTCCATATTTTTCTGAATATTTTTACTTGTGTCTGTTATGTTTTATCCGTACACTTAAAGGATTAACTTATTACTGAGTAATCCCTTATCGAATCCGTAGTTTTATACATTTTTAGATACATGTTATTCACACATTGATCTTTAATTTCATAGCAGGTAGTGCTTAAATTGAACAAAACTGCACATGTTATCCAGACCTTAATATCAGGTAAAACTGATTAGTATCTCGTTATAAAATTGTTTATGACTTTGGTTGACCCTAACATTTGATAACAGGAAAATTTAGAAAGAGATCATATGTTTACTGTAGAACCTATTGTGAAAATTTTATGACTTATTTTTTGCTGATCAAAACAAAGCCATTAAACCCTTTCGCAGGTATTATTTTAATTTTTTTAGTTTTACGTAGTCTAAAGTAAAAAAAACATAAACTTTTAGGCAAAAAAAGTGAAAATTTAATACACCATTGTATACGAGTACTTATAGGGCTGTTTAAATTAATTTGAATTTTTTTAGAGTAATTTCATTAAAATGAAAAAAGTGTTCTACCCACGGCTCGTCACGGGTGCAAAAGTATATATAGCGTTAAAGAGGACACTTTCGCCTTTCTCCTGGTGGTATACGTTTCTTGTTCCCTTTTGTTCCCTAGAACTTCTATTCCACTAAAATTTAAATTTGAGAAAAATATATTAGTTTCATAAATATTTCATAACGCCCTTAATATTAAACGCTAGAGCTGTGACCACTTACAACAACTAAAGACTATAATCCTATCAACATTATAAAAAAGACCGCAGGCCATTATCGATGATAGCTTGCGAGTAGTAAACATTTATTTTTGATAAAAAACAAAAGAAAACACCTTTTCCTGAAATTAAAAAAACAGTTGAGTTTGAAAGCATGCCACGCCTACAATTATCAATAGTTTAACCTAATTTTTTGGCTACCTTAATCTGGATATATTAGCTATAAAAAGGCGTAAAAATGTTAAAAATCGGCGACAAAAAAAATTTGACTTTTGGCCAATGAAAAACGATTTTCAGCCACTGTGCGCCGTCTAACGTTTTTTTTTCAACTAGTGCTTATTTCGTGAATGGTAACATTTAGCTCATGTCTGATTTGACAGATAATTAGTTATCTCCTTCCGCTGAACGAATATGGTTGTGTATACGCTTGAACATCGTTGGGGAATATTGCGACATAACTTTTAAAACCATGGTAATGTTGTAGAATGTGTGCGAAAATTGCGTACGATTTTGCAAAAAAAATCATCTTTTCAGATGAAGCTCATTTTGATCTTGGCTGGTATGTAAACAAGCAAAATTGTCGCATTTGGGGCACAGAAAACCCGCACGCATACATTGAAAAGCCGACGCACACTAAACGAGTCACTGTTTGGTGCGGATTTTGGTCCAGAGGCATAATTGGCCCATTTTTCTTCGAAAATGAGGAAGGAGTGGCCGTTTCAGTCAATGTCTTTATCGGGCCATGTTGAACGAATTTTTGTTCACAAAAATTGAAGAGGAGGATATTGGCAACATTTGGTTTCAACAGGACGGCGCTACGTGCCACACAGCCGAAGCTACACTCGATGTTTTGCGCCCTGTTTTTGAAGATCGCATTGTCAGCCGCAGAGGTGATGTCGTTTGGCCACCTCGGAGCTGCGATTTGACACCGTTGGACTATTATTTGTGGGGTGCCGTCAAAGATAAGTGGTACGCCGACAAGCCAGAGACAATTGACGCTTTAAAGAACAATATTCATGAAGCCATTGGTGGAATACAGCTGCACACAATGGATAATGTGCTTAAAAATTGAACCGATCGTGTAGGCTACTGCATGGCCAGCCGAGGCAGCCATTTGAATGAAATTATTTTTCATTATTAACCGGAAGGATTGTACTTAAAAAAAAAAGAAATTTGAGAAAATATTCAGTAGTTTTTTTATAGCATTTAAAAAAAAGTTATCTGGCGGACCCTTAAAATACCTCTGAAAATTTTTCTATTTTTAGAAAATCTGCTCTCGTGGCCATATTTTTGACCGGGCTGGTAACAAATAAAAGCCACATTAATTATATTAAATGAATCTAATAGAATTTGTAAAGAAATTTGAAAAACTCGATGGGCGCTTTTCTTAAGCAATTAATTTAGAATTTCGTAGAAAAATTCACTATACATATTCGTCAAATGTTGTATCTAGCGCACTCGCATATTTATAATTAAAAAGTTTTTTTTGAATTATTTAATTACATTAATTTTAATTTTGTAAAGTGCTTTTACCCAAATTAGTATTTTACTTGTTAAGTAAAATATTAAAGTTTTATTAAAATACATTAAAATTGATTATGGAGAGGTATTAGCTACTTCCTATGCGCATTTCATTGGGGCTAATGCAAATCGTCAGGAAACCTTTACTATTGTCACTTAATAAACTTTACAACTAATTTAAATTCATTAGAATCGGATAATATTTGTAAAAGTTATGATGCCAACAAAAAAGGCCAATGTAGCAGCGGAAAATCATATCCAAACTAATAGTCTGAACCACAAAAAATGTATGGATGAATTATAGGGAAGGATGTAGGATACAAGGTGTGTAAAAAGTTGGGCAGCTTTCATGAATGCAGTTAGAAGTTATTGTGGTTTTACTGAAAGTAAAAACTTGTTTTGTGCTGCATTAGCCACTTTTGTATTTTATTTTTAAAAAGTAGCTTTTTGTGCTGCGTGTGTATACTAACTGCTGTGTATTGAGTAACTTGTTATTGAGATGAAATTTCCTACTGTTTATTGAAAATAAGCGTATAAATGTTATTAGAAAAGATATTTACATGAAATAAAAATATATATTTGGGGGATTCAAACGGTTGTCATAAAGTCATGTCATAAAATAATAACACGAAAAAATATGACTGGTGTGAGCACCCCATCATAATTTAGTGTGCTATTTCAAATTTGAGTCAGCTGATTAAAAAAAAACCATTATATACATTTGTAATTAAGATGCCAAGAACCAGCGAAAAAATAATAGCCGGTTTGTGCGAAAATTAAATATTTTTTAATTTAATTTAATTTGTTAATAAAATAAATACATAAGACCTTACCTGATTATCGTTTAAACACTCCATTCTTAACTAAAATCTAGATATATTTCCTTCGTACATACAAAATTAAATTGTTAAAATACATAAACATAAACAAAACCAGCTGTTGTGCACTGAGCCGACTAATTTTCCAGACGGCTGCTAGTGGAAAAATGATCGGTGGCCGCCACAAAGCAATAGTATGAAAACAAAATTTTGAATATGTAATTTAGACAACTTGGTGTATCTTAGAAACCGTAAAAGGCTAAATCTTGAAATTTAAAAAAAAGCTGAAATAAAAAAAATTCCAAAATTAAAATAATGTCAAAACGAAAAGTGGTCTAAATGGAAAAAGGGCTTAAAGAAAAAAAGCACCAACATTAAAAAAAATCGCTTAAACGCAAAAAATCACCAAAAATAAAAAGATCGCCAAAAACTTTAAGAAAACGCCAAAACCCGAAAATGTCGTCAAAACGGAAGAAAGCATGAAAACCTAAAACAGTCGTTAAGACTAAAAATATCATCAAAAACGAGAAAAAAATCGCTAAAAACGGAAAAAACCCCGAAACAAAAAATAAGCGCCAATACTAAAAAAATCGCCAAAAACCGAAAAATCGCCAAAAAAAACTGAAACTAAAAAAAAATCACAAAAATCACAAAATCATATCCAAACTAATAGTCTGAACCACAAAAAATGTATGGATGAATTATAGGGAAGGATGTAGGATACAAGGTGTGTAAAAAGTTGGGCAGCTTTCATGAATGCAGTTAGAAGTTATTGTGGTTTTACTGAAAGTAAAAACTTGTTTTGTGCTGCATTAGCCACTTTTGTATTTTATTTTTAAAAAGTAGCTTTTTGTGCTGCGTGTGTATACTAACTGCTGTGTATTGAGTAACTTGTTATTGAGATGAAATTTCCTACTGTTTATTGAAAATAAGCGTATAAATGTTATTAGAAAAGATATTTACATGAAATAAAAATATATATTTGGGGGATTCAAACGGTTGTCATAAAGTCATGTCATAAAATAATAACACGAAAAAATATGACTGGTGTGAGCACCCCATCATAATTTAGTGTGCTATTTCAAATTTGAGTCAGCTGATTAAAAAAAAACCATTATATACATTTGTAATTAAGATGCCAAGAACCAGCGAAAAAATAATAGCCGGTTTGTGCGAAAATTAAATATTTTTTAATTTAATTTAATTTGTTAATAAAATAAATACATAAGACCTTACCTGATTATCGTTTAAACACTCCATTCTTAACTAAAATCTAGATATATTTCCTTCGTACATACAAAATTAAATTGTTAAAATACATAAACATAAACAAAACCAGCTGTTGTGCACTGAGCCGACTAATTTTCCAGACGGCTGCTAGTGGAAAAATGATCGGTGGCCGCCACAAAGCAATAGTATGAAAACAAAATTTTGAATATGTAATTTAGACAACTTGGTGTATCTTAGAAACCGTAAAAGGCTAAATCTTGAAATTTAAAAAAAAGCTGAAATAAAAAAAATTCCAAAATTAAAATAATGTCAAAACAAAAAGTGGTCTAAATGGAAAAAGGGCTTAAAGAAAAAAAGCACCAACATTAAAAAAAATCGCTTAAACGCAAAAAATCACCAAAAATAAAAAGATCGCCAAAAACTTTAAGAAAACGCCAAAACCCGAAAATGTCGTCAAAACGGAAGAAAGCATGAAAACCTAAAACAGTCGTTAAGACTAAAAATATTATCAAAAACGAGAAAAAAATCGCTAAAAACGGAAAAAACCCCGAAACAAAAAATAAGCGCCAATACTAAAAAAATCGCCAAAAACCGAAAAATCGCCAAAAAAAACTGAAACTAAAAAAAAATCACAAAAAACCGAAAAAATCCTCAAAACCGGGAAAATCGCCAAAACTAAGAATATCGTCAAAAAGCAAATAAAAAACGTCAAAACAAAAATAAAACGCCAAAAAACCAAATAATCGTCAAAACTAAAAAAATCGGGAACAAGTTGAGAATACCAACGCTGTTGAAAAAAAAGCATTTTAAAAGTGACAGACGGGGTAACCCTTATTATGCATCATCGACATGCAGCGGTCGCATCACTGCATTAAGATACAACACTATTTTTGAATTAATAATACACACTTTTGTCAACCGCTCTTTAGCTTACACACTCAAGTTTCTTGTGCTTTAATAAAACAATTTTAATTATCTTTATACAAATACCAGTAACTTTTATTTAACATTAAAAGCACAACAAAAGTGGCGACGAGGACGGTGAAGTAAAAGAAAACAAAAATAATCTATATTTTTTACGCAACAACAAAATCAACAATGTCTGACGACAAATTTCTAAAATTGCTAGAAGATCAGCAAATGCCATGCATCAACAAACACTTCCACTACAGCAAATGGCACAAATATTACAAGCGCAAGGAACACCTGCAATAAACACTCCACAAACGCCCAGCACATCAAAGGCAGCGTTGATGGAATCATTGGCACATTCAATGACAGATTTTGCATATGAACCAGAAAGTGGTCTTATTTTCCAGACGTGGTACAACAGGTACGTACACGCTTTCGAGAAAGAGGCAAATTGTCTTGAAGACCATGACAAAGTAGCCCTACTCTGGCGCAAGATGCCCAATCAAGTTCATGAAAGATTTTCAAACTGCGTACTACCGACTAAACCAGTGGATATGACCTTCAAGGACACCATTGATAAATTGAACAAACTTTTTGGTAAAGCTGAAACACAGGTATCACAACGCTACAAATGTTTACAACTTACAAAATCAGGTAATGAGGACTTTAAGGAGTACGCTAGTCGAGTAAACCTGCAATGTGAACTATTCAAGATGGCGGATCTACGAATCGATCTATTTAAGTGCCTTATATTTGTTTTGGGTCTTAAATCAAGCAAAGACACCGACATTGGAATTCGATTATTTAAAACTTTAGATGAATTTTCTGATACTGCGAATTTAGACAAGCTGGTGGATGAAACCCAACGCATACTAGATTTGAAGTCAGATAACATTATGATTGAAGATCAATCAAAAGTTGTCTGTGCTGTAAAAAACCCATCAACAAGAACAACAAAATTCCGAAGACATGTTGGCTCTGCGGCGAATTACATTATGTAAAATTTTGCTCATTTAAGGAACACAAATGCTCAACATGTCATCAAATCGGACATAGAAATAATTACTGCTCAACTGCTAGAAATGGTTACAAGTCAAAAACAGCTAACAAAAACCACAACAACAATAACAACTACAACAACAATAGTAGCGCTAACAACCACAAAAACAAAACTGCAAACAAGTTTCACAACAAGTCGAACTATAATACGAACGCTGTATATTCTACAAAACAACTACAGTTCCAGCAACTACGTAAGTATATTAACTTGAAAATTAATGAACAACCTGATCGCTTAGAGATTGATACTGCCTCCGACATATCAATCATATCAACAACAACTTGGGAAGCTATTGGTAAACCAGACGCTCTCACAACCAATGATATGGCAGATGACGTTAACGCAAACAAAATCAATCTTTGTACAAAATTTAACTGTTATGTTTCAATCGGAGATATAACAAAACAACTATATTGTTATATTACTGACATAGACGAATTAAATGTTATGGGCATAGATTGGATTGAATCATTTCGGCTCTGGGACCAACCAATATCAGCGTGGTGTCGTCAAATTAAACTTGATGATTATATTTTAGCACTCAGAACAAAATACAAAACGTTATTTGATATTTCATCGTTGGAACTTTGTACAAAAACCAAGGTTCAAAATTGTGAATAATAAAAACAAATATACTTTAGTTGGAGTATATAGATCACCAGATAGACGAATTTCCCCTCCCCAAGATTTCATAAAATTCTTCGAAGAAGAAATGGATAAAATGGATAATAACGAAAATAGCCTTATTATTGGTGATATTAATATTGATTGGTTTGATTGTAGCGTTTATAAAACAAGAATCCAAGAGATAATTAATGATAGTTATTGTTCACAAATCGTATCACAGCCCACAAGAATATCAAATACGTCATCTACTCTAATAGATTATGCTGTAACAAATATTCAAAACATCTTAGTAGCTACAGATTATGAAATGAAAGTAAGTGATCACGAATCTTTAGTAGTTAAAATTCGTAAAAAACATGAGACTAAATACACCGAAAGTAAAAGGATAAAATCAGTATATTTTAATAATAAATGTTTTCGCAATAACCTGCTGGTTGGTGAATTGAACAACATTTCATCAAATCAGAGTATTAACGAGTATTCTAATCTACTAGTAAATAGTATTAATTCAGCCCTACGTCCGATGATAGCTACAAAAAATATAAGAAACGAATCTACAACAAACCAGTGGTTTAATAGTAACCTAAAATATATGAAAGAAATAAAACTACAATTGTATCATACAGCTGTATGGAGTAACAATGTTTTTGACTGGAACAACTACAAAATGTTTAGAAATCGATACCGAATGGAGTTATTAATTGCAAAACGAAATTTTATTAATAACAAAATATCCAGCTGCTTTGATCAGAAAACCATGTGGAAAACTATAAAGTCTCTGGTATTAAAAAAAGATAATTCTAGAATACAGGAAATAAGCATAAATGGGAAAATAATATCGAGTGAACAAGAAATAGCGACAGAATTAAATTCATTTTTTATATCCAGCGTCCAACAAATAGTTAATGGTATACCATTTACACAATACGAAAATATAATAGTCGAAAATCCCCAATACAGCTTTAAATTTAATATTTTAGACAAAACCATGCTCAAAAGTTTAATGAAAACTATGAACAACAAAAAAGATCAAAATTTTGTGACGGTAAAAATGTTAATAGATAATTATGATATTATTGGAACATATCTACACAGTATGATGGCATCCTCTCTAGAGACTGGAACTTTTCCAGATTGTCTAAAAGAATCATGTATAGTCCCGATCCAAAAAGTAAAAAATACAAAAGATCCTCAGGAAATTAGAAATTAGAAATGATAATAAGTAAAATCTTGGAAAAGGTGGTGCATTCTCAACTTAATAAATATTTAGAAGAAAACAATTTACTGAGTGAAACTCAATCTGGATTTAGACAAACCCATAGTTGTGAATCTCTACTCAATCTGGTAGTTACTCAATGGAAAACAGAAGTTGAAAACAAAAATTGCGTCGTGGCGGTTTTTTTGGAGTTAAAGAAAGCCTTCGAGACAATAGACAGGAAGATATTATTGGAAAAGTTAGAAAAGTATGGTGTAAAGGGAATCGAGTTAAAATGGTTTACTAGTTATCTAGAAAACAGAACACAAAGAACAAAATGTGGAGATTTTTTTATCAACGAGAGAAAACGTCAACATACGAGTACCTCGGGGAGCAGTGTTAGGAACTTGCTATTGCTATTTATTATATATATATAATATATATATATATATATATATATATAATATATATATATATATATATATATATATATATATATATATATATATATATATATATATATATATATATATATATATATATATATATATATATATATAATATATATATATATATATATATATATATATATATATATATATATATATATATATATATATATATATATATATATATATAATATATATATATATATATATATATATATATATATATATATATATATATATATATATATATATATATATATTATATATATATATATATATATATATATATATATATATATATATTAATATATATATATATATATATATATATATATATATATATATATATATTATATATATATATATATATATATATATATATATATATATATATATATATATATATATATATATATATATATATATATATATATATATATATATATATATATATATATATATATATATATATATATATATATATATATATATATATATATATATATATATATATATATATATATATATATATATATATATATATATATATATATATATATATATATATATATATATATATATATATATATATATATATATATATATATATATATATATATATATATATATATATATATATATATATATATATATATATATATATATATATATATATATATATATATATATATATATATATATATATATATATATATATATATATATATATATATATATATATATATATATATATATATATATATATATATATATATATATATATATATATATATATATATATATATATATATATATATATATATATATATATATATATATATATATATATATATATATATATATATATATATATATATATATATATATATATATATATATATATATATATATATATATATATATATATATATATATATATATATATATATATATATATATATATATATATATATATATATATATATATATATATATATATATATATATATATATATATATATATATATATATATATATATATATATATATATATATATATATATATATATATATATATATATATATATATATATATATATATATATATATATATATACAGGGTGTTTTTTTTAGAGGTATAGAACTTCGAATTGAAATAAAACACAAGAAAATCGTTTTAATGTCCATCAATTTGGCTTTATTGGAAGGATAATTTTATGCCATTAATGTTTAAATATGATTTCGGGCATGTGGCCGTCGCGGCTGGCTCGAATAAAGCCAATTCTACAGGTCCAATTTTCAACCACTTTTTCGAGCATATGGGGCCGTATGTTGGCAATAACGCCACGAATGTTGGCTTCCAAGTCCCCTAACGTTTCTGGTTTGTTGGCGTAGACGAGCGACTTCACATATCCCCAAAGAAAATAATCCAATGGTGTCAAATCACACGATCTTGGTGGCCAATTGACAGGTCCATTCCGCGAAATTATGCGGTCATCGAATGTTTCCTTCAATAAATCGATTGTAACGTGCGCTGTGTGGCATGTAGCGCCGTCTTGTTGGAACCACAACTCATCCACATTCATGCCATCCAATTCGGGAACAAAATAGTCGGTTATCATGGCTCTATACCGGTCTCCATTAACGGTAACTGACTCTCCAGCACTATTTCGGAAGAAGTATGGCCCAATGACTCCACCAGCCCATAGAGCACACCAAACAGTCAGTTTTTGTGGATGTAATGGCGTCTCAAGGGTCTCATGTGGATTCTCTTCACTCCAAATGCGGCAATTTTGCTTGTTGACGTAGCCATTCAACCAAAAATGAGCCTCATCACTGAACAAAATTTTGCGATTTTGCTTGCGGTAAACTTCGCGAACTGAACCATTATTTTCGAAATAAATTTGCACGATTTGCAAGCGTTGTTCTTTTGTCAACCTGTTCATGATGAAATGGCAAACCAAACTAAATATTAATCACTTGACAGCTGACAAAATGGCCGCCAGTTAAAAAAGTGATGCCAACTTAAAGTTCTATACCTCAATAAAAAACACCCAATATATATATATATATATATATATATATATATATATATATATATATATATATATATATATATATATATATATATATATATATAATATATATATATATATAATGGGTGATTTTATAAGAACTATCGGAAAGTAAAAAAAAAACACATAAAATTCAGAAAAATGCATGAAATATTTATTTGGATCGATAGTTGGGTCGATATAATTTAATGTTTGAAGATTATTTCATGCAAATGTTGGCCGCGGCTGCGCCTCAAATGGTCCATCCGCTTAGTCCAATTTTGGCATACTCTTTCCAACATTTCGGTCGGTATCTCACGAATAATGTTGGCAATGTTGGCTTCCAGTGCGTCAATCGAAGCGGGCTTGTCGCTATAGACATTAGCCTTAACATAGCCCCACAAAAAATAGTCTAGAGGCGTTAAATCGAACGATCTGGGCGGCCAATTGACTGGTCCCAAGCGTGAAATAAACTGTTCACCGAACTCGCCTCTCAATTGGTCCATTGTTTCGCGTGCTGTGTGGCATGTGGCACCGTCTTGTTGAAACCACATGTCATGCAAGTCAAGCTCTTCCATTTTGGGCAGAAAAAAGTTTGTTGTCATCGCACGGTAGCGCTCACCATTCACAGTAACGTTGTGATTCGCATCATCTTTGAAGAAATACGGCCCAATGATGCCGCCAGCCCATAATCCGCACCAAACGGTTGTTTTTTGTGGATGCATTGGTAGCTCTTGCAATGCTTCTGGCTGCTCTTCACTCCAAATACGGCAGTTTTGCTTGTTCACGTATCCATTCAACCAGAAATGAGCCTCGTCGCTGAACACAATTCTTCGATAAAAAAGTGGATCTTCATCTAACTTTTCAAGAGCCCATTCACCAAAAATTTGGCGTTGTGGTAGGTCGTTTGGCTTCAATTCTTGCACCAGCTGTATCTTATAAGGCTTCACACCCAAATCCTTCCGCAAAATTTTCCACGTAGTGGAGTAACAGAGGCCCAATTGCTGCGAACGGCGCCGAATCGATAATTCACGGTCATCACCAACACTGGCCGATACGGCTGCGATATTTTCTTCAGTTCGCACTCTACGTAAACGTGTTGGTGGTTTAATGTCCAACAATGTAAATTTGGTGCGAAATTTTTTTACAATAGCTCGAATAGAAGCCTCAGTAGGTCGATTAAACTGACCATAAAATGGAAGAAGCGCGCGATGAACTTTCTTAACAGAGCACGCATTTTGGTAATAAAATTCAATAATTTGCAAGCGTTGTTCGTTTGTAAGACGATTCATGATTAAATTATAGACCAAACTGAAGATGTTTGACAGTGACACAAGATACAAAACGTACGTGAGCTGTCAAAACTAGTGTTGCCAAAAAGATAATAGCAAAAAATCACTCGTTATATATATATATATTATATATATATATATATATATATATATATATATATATATATATATATATATATATATATATATATATATATATATATATATATATATATATATATATTATATATATATATATATATATATATATATATATATATATATATATATATATATATATATATATATATATATATATATATATATATATATATATATATATATATATATATATATATATTATATATATATATATATATATATATATATATATATATATATATATATATATATATATATATATATATATATATATATATATATATATATATATATATATATATATATATATATATATATATATATATATATATATATATATATATATATATATATATATATATATATATATATATATATATATATATATATATATATATATATATATATATATATATATATATATATATATATATATATATATATATATATATATATATATATATATAATATATATATATATATATATATATATATATATATATATATATATATATATATATATATATATATATATATATATATATATTATATATATATATATATATATATATATATATATATATATATATATATATATAATATATATATATATATATATATATATATATATATATATATATATATATATATATATATATATATATATATATATATATATATATATATATATATATATATATATATATATATATATATATATATATATATATATATATATATATATATATATATATATATATATATATATATATATATATATATATATATATATATATATATATATATATATATATATATATATATATATATATATATATATATATATATATATATATATATATATATATATATATATATATATATATATATATATATATATATATATATATATATATATATATATATATATATATATATATATATATATATATATATATATATATATATATATATATATATATATATATATATATATATATATATATATATATATATATATATATATATATATATATATATATATTATATATATATATATATATATATATATATATATATATATATATATATATATATATATATATAAATGATCTCCAAAAAGCTTTATGTATGGCAAAATTGTGTATGTTTGCAGATGATGCACTTATTTATATAAGTGGCAAGAATACAGAAGAGTGTGTGCGGGTCCTCAATAGAGAATTAAAAAATGTAGAGAAATATCTAAAAATGAATAAGTTAAAACTTAGTGTAAGTAAAACAAAAGCAATGATTATAAATGGCTATACGGATGAGAGAATATATATTGAGGATGCACAAATAGAACAAGTTGATGAAATTAAATACCTCGGCGTCGTGCTGGACAAAAAACTGAAATTAGATTGCACTTCAATTATATTTGCAAAAAGATTTCTAAAAAAATTGCTTTCCTAAATAGAATTCGCAAAAAAATTTCTATCGATACGTCTATACGAATATACAATACAACCGTGAAACCTCACTTTGAATACTGTTCAACACTACTATTTTTGGGTAACCAACAAATGAAAGATAGATTGCAAAAACTAGAGAACAGGGGCATGAGGTGTATATTGCAGTGTCATAGGTTAACCCATATTCGTGATATGGTACAGAAATTACAATGGCTCTCAGTTAATCAAAGACTGGTGATGAATGTTATAATATACATATAATGGGTGTTTTTTATTGAGGTATAGAACTTTAAGTTGGCATCACTTTTTTAACTGGCGGCCATTTTGTCAGCTGTCAAGTGATTAATATTTAGTTTGGTTTGCCATTTCATCATGAACAGGTTGACAAAAGAACAACGCTTGCAAATCGTGCAAATTTATTTCGAAAATAATGGTTCAGTTCGCGAAGTTTACCGCAAGCTCCGTCCATTTTATGGTCGACATAATCGTCCATCAGAGCAATTATTTCGGTTAACCATGGATCGTTTTCGCACTACGTTTACTCTATGTGATAATACGCATCCGCAGAGACGTCGAACAGTGCGCACCGAAGAAACAATTGCCGCTGTAGAGCAAAGTGTTGAAGAGGACCCGAATGAATCGATTCGCCACCGTGCACAGCAATTGGAGCTTTGTCCATCAACTTTATGGAAGATTTTGCGCAAAGATCTTGGCTTGCGACCTTACAAGATCCAGATTGTGCAAGAATTAAAGCCACGAGACCATGCAATGCGTCGTGATTTTGGTGTATGGGCCGAAAATGAGATTGATCTCGATGCTGATTTTCATCGCAAATTTTGTTCAGTGATGAGGCTCATTTTTGGTTGAATGGCTACGTCAACAAGCAAAATTGCCGCATTTGGAGTGAAGAGAATCCACATGAGACCCTTGAGACGCCATTACATCCACAAAAACTGACTGTTTGGTGTGCTCTATGGGCTGGTGGAGTCATTGGGCCATACTTCTTCCGAAATAATGCTGGAGAGTCAGTTACCGTTAATGGAGACCGGTATAGAGCCATGATAACCGACTATTTTGTTCCCGAATTGGATGGCATGAATGTGGATGAGTTGTGGTTCCAACAAGACGACGCTACATGCCACACAGCGCACGTCACAATCGATTTATTGAAGGAAACATTCGATGAGCGCATAATTTCGCGGAATGGACCTGTCAATTGGCCACCAAGATCGTGTGATTTGACACCATTGGATTATTTTCTTTGGAGATATGTGAAGTCGCTCGTCTACGCCAACAAACCAGAAACGTTGGGGGACTTGGAAGCCAACATTCGTGGCGTTATTGCCAACATACGGCCCCATATGCTCGAAAAAGTGGTTGAAAATTGGACCTGTAGAATTGGCTTTATTCGAGCCAGCCGCGGCGGCCACATGCCCGAAATCATATTTAAACATTAATGGCATAAAATTATCCTTCCAATAAAGCCAAATTAATGGACATTAAAAAGATTTTCTTGTGTTTTATTTCAATTCGAAGTTCTATACCTCTAAAAAGAACACCCGTTATAAAATAAAATTCGGAAGGCTGCCAAACTATATGAAAAAACATTTGGTATATGTTGCTGATGTTCAACCTTACAATTTGCGTAATGCTGGTGATTTTAGAATAAATTTTTGTAGAACAAATTTTAATCAAAATTCCTTATTTTACAAAGGTCTTAGTTTGTTTAATCAAATTCCTTCAGAATTAAAAAATGAAACCAACTTTTATGTATTTAAGAAATATATAATATAATATATAAAAAGTTCTTTTTAATGTATAAAAATCCATAGATTTAAGCTAAACTTATTGTTTTAAATAGCAAAAATGCTAAATAAATAAATGGAAAAAAAATTACTACCTGACAGTAAAGAGGTTTTCATTCCCAAACGCCCTGTACCTTACGCTGTTAGAACTGAAATAGAGACCGAGCTCAATAGACTTGAGACAGCAGGTATTATAACTCCAATCGATACGTCTAAATGGGCCGCACCGATTGTTGTCAGCAGACGCAACGGTAAAACAATAATTTGCGGAGATTACTCTACAGGTTTAAACAACACTGTAGAACCAAATCAGTACCCTTTGCCAACACCAGAGGAAATATTATCTGATTGTCACGGCAGCACCGTATTTAGTCATTTAGATTTATCAGATACATTTCTCCAAGTTGAAGTTCATGACGAAAGCAAAGAACTACTTACGGTCAACACGCATAAAGGTCTTTACAGATTCAATCGCCTTACACCAGGTATAAAATCCGCACCAGGAGCATTTCAGCGCATAATGGATCAGCTCTGTACTGGCATTAATGGTTCTAAAGCATACATAGATGATATTCTATTATCGAGTAAATCTATTTCCGAACACAAAATTTATCTCGAAAAATTATTGCAACGTATACAGGAATTCGGATTTCGCCTTAAGTTCGAAAAATGCAAATTTTTGAAACAGAAATCAAATATTTGGGGCAAATTGTCAACAGCCAAGGTATACGACCTGATCCCGATAAAATCAAGGCTATACAATATCCCAGAAAACATTACAGAAGTACGGTCATTGTTAGGTTCAATTAATCATTACGCTAAATATGTACCTAACATGGGAATGGTACGCAAACCCCTAGATGATTTGCTAAAAACGGATCAATCATTTATATGGACAAAAGAATGCCAAAATTTCCTAGATGTATTTAAAAGAATTTTAACCTCACACTTACTTCTTACTCACTATAACTCCAACTTGCCTATACACGTCGCAGCCGATGCATCTTCTCATGGTATCGGTGCCATTATATACCACGTTTTTCCAGACAACAGTATGAAAGCGATACATCACGTTTCCAGTTCTTTAACTCCAGCGGAAGTAAATTACAGCCAAATAGAGAAAGAGGGTTTAGCACTCGTGTTTGCTGTAACGCGCTTCCATAAGATGATTTCGGAAGAAAATTTACTCTTCACACCGATCATAAGCCGTTGCTTAGCATTTTTGGTACAAAAAAAGGTATTCCAGTTTATACCGCAAATCGTTTACAACGATGGGCACTAATCCTATTGACATACGATTTCGAAATAAAATACACTAATACACAGGACTTCGGTCATGCCGACTTTTTGTTAAGACTCATTGACAAACATGAAAAACTACAGGACGATTTCATAATCGCTTCAATTTCAGTGGAAAACGATATGAGAAGTCAGCTAAGTGAATCGATGTCAACTCTTCCAGTTTCTTACAGCATGATAGTTCAACAAACTAAAAACGACTCAGTCCTACAAAGAGTTTTACATTACATGAAAGTCGGTTGGCCTGAAAATATTAAGAACGTGGATTGCACATTACTTCCATTCTAAAATCGAAGGGAATCACTTTCACAAGTTGACAGCGTCATAATGTTTAACACTAGAATCTTAATTCCAGAAATATATCGCAACAGAATTCTCAAACAACTGCATAGAGGTCATATTTCAGCTGAAAGAAGCAAATCTATCGCTAGAAGCTACGTTTACTGGCCGAACATTGATAAAGAAATCGAAGATTATAATAAGAAATGCGCAAATTGTCAACGTAATGCTACAAACCCAGTAAAAACAAACCTATGTTCATGGCCTTTAACATCACACCCACTGGAACGAGTACATATCGATTATGCGGGACCTGTAAAAGGAAAATATTATCTAGTCATCGTTGACGCTTACTCGAAAATATACGAAACAAATAACATTACAACATTTTCAACAATAAAATTACTAAATGAATTTTGTTCGCAATTCGGCAATCCTGAGCAAATCGTTTCGGACAACGGAACGCAGTTTTGTTCAGCAAATTTCAAATCTTGGTGTACCGAACGAAGCATTCAACACACCAGAACCGTAAGATTTCACCCTAGCTCAAACGGGCAGGCGGAAGAATTTGTTGACACGTTTAAACGTGCCTTAAAAAATCTGATCAGGAAGGAACATCCGCTGAAGCACTCCAGACGTTTTTAGAGGTATATCGTTCAACTCCAAACCCTAACACACCAAACACCTTTATTGGACGTAAGATGAGAACAGTTTTTGATACTCTACTAAAACCGGTACAAAATAGTTCGCTACGAGATACAAAAATGGAAAATCAATACAATAACAAACACGGAACAAGAAAATTTAATAGAGGAGACTTGGTATACGCAAAACAATTTAAACATAACAAAAGTTTTTGGCTACCAGGAGAAATTATAGAAAGAATTGGAAATGCCATTTACAATACTTTGATTGACTTTAGAACGATTTTCCGTCATCCCACGTCAAATTTGGTTTTTAAACAGACCGGTTTCGGCTATGTGCCATCTTCAGTGTTCTATTGAATACTAAATAGTTTTTCTGTTGTACGTTGTTTCTTTTATAATTCGTTTGTATACCTAACTTCCTTCCTTGATCCCTTTTGTACTCTGCTCCCTATTTCTCTCTCTCCCGCTCTCTCTCTCGCCTCTATATGCTTTTGTGTGTTTACCTGCTACCTGTTTCTCTTACTATTATGTTTGTGTTTAATATTTGGTTTATAGTCTGCTCTATCAGTTATCAGTTGTTTTATCCCTACGTAGGTAATAATCCGTAATTGTACGTTTCTGGGTAATCCTTTTGTCTTGTTCATTTTCTACTACGTTGCCTGGACTATTGTTTTCTTTTGTGTAAAAATATTTCAACGGTTCAAATATTACGTCGGAAGCAGTGTTTATTTGTTCATTTATTATTCTTCCGTCAAATATTCTTTGCTTGTATATTTCCATGTTCTCTAATACGTTCAGTCGCCGTCCTTTATGTTGTGAATGTAATAGGGTAACTGTTTTTCTAATATGTCCTGGTGTACATTTGGTGTCCAATATGTGGTTTGCGAAATTCGATTCTGGTGTTATTCCTGGTTCTCTCAGTTTCTTGTTGTAGTCTCTCATGTGCTCGCGAAATCTTGTTTTTATCTTTCTTCCAGTTTGTCCGATATAACTGTGTTGGCATGTGCACGTTAATTTGTACACTCCTTGTTTATCTGGAAGTCTGTTTCGTTTGTTCTGTTCTGCAGTATTCTACCCAAGTTGTTTCTTGTTTGGAATGCTGTGTTAATGTTGTGTTTTCTAAAAAATTTTGCCAGTTTGTATGTTGATTTTCCCATATACGTTAAGGTAGCCCAGGTTTTCTTTTCTTGTTTCTGTTCTCTGTTCCGTTTCTTACTTGCCTCGATATCCTTTCTAATCTTGTCAACTAGGTCTTTTTTATATCCGTTGTTTTCCGCTATGTTATATATTATTCCTAACTCTTTCATATAGGCCTCACGTGTTAGGGGTATTCGTTCAAGTCTCGTTATTAATTGCTTAATTGCTGCGTTCTTATGTTGTTGAGGATGGTTTGATGAATTGTGTATTATTGTATGTGTAGCGGTTGGTTTTCTGTATATTTCGTATTCAATTCTATTTAAGCTCTTGTTTGCCCTAATCGTTAGGTCTAGGTAGTTTATCCTTTCGTTCTCCTCCACTTCCATTGTAAATTTTATGTTTTTGTGTTGTTTGTTCAGTAGATCTAGAATTTGCTCCTCCAAATTTCCTTCTATTACACATATAACATCGTCCACGTATCTTGCATAGAATGTTACCCCAAAATTTGTTTTTAACTCCTCTACGTATTTCTCTTCTAAATTTTGCACAAATACTTCCATGAGTATTGCTGATGTTGTACTTCCCATTCCTAGTCCGTTGATTTGCCTATATATGCTATTGTTGAATTTGAAGTAATTTCGCTCCAATGTGGCTTTTAGCGTAATTGTGAGTTGCATTGAAAAATCCACGTCTTCTGTTTTATTGAGTAGTGTTTTGTGTCGAATGTTTATTGTCTCTGTTGTTGGGATTGATGGATATAAGTCTTTTATATCAAATGAGACTAGTTTAGTATTTTCTGTTATCTGTATGCTCCCTATCTTGTTAACTAATTCCGTGGTGTTGGCTATTCTCTGTTTATTCTCTAGGTCCAAGGTATCTTTCAGTATTGTTTTTAAGTATTTCGATAGTCTATAGCCCGGAGCAGATTTATAATTAATTATGGGTCTCATTGGCGTGTTTTGCTTATGTATCTTCGGTAAAGCGATCATAGATGGAGCAGATGGATTCATAAGTGTTAATGAATATGATATGCCTGACTTTGATTGACATTAATGATCGCAAAATTCTCGTAAGATATCATACAGACCAACTTAGGCCGAGAACATCATCAGAAGAACCGCCAAGAGAAAACTATCAACTACCATTAGATATATTGCTCAACGAGTTTAAAATTGTAACACCAGATGCAACAGAAAATTTTGTTACTCCACCAACTTCACCACTAAATTCAAACCCAAGACGCATTACAGCGCGCAGACGACCAGTCGAAACTCTTGCTAGATCACCGGAATAATTTCAGGAAGGGAGATGTTACTACGGGGTAACCCTTATTATGCACCATCGACATGCAGAGGTCGCATCACTGCATTAAGATACAACACTATTTTTGAATTAATAATACACACTTTTGTCAACCGCTCTTTAGCTTACACACTCAAGTTTCTTGTGCTTTAATAAAACAATTTTAATTATCTTTATACAAATACTAGTAACTTTTATTTAACATTAAAAGTACAACAGAAAGCTTGGAAGGTTTTCTATAAATTTGTATGCATGGTTAAGTACCGTTATATGGATCACTTTTTGATATAACGGTGTTTTTACGTAAAAAGTCGGGTTAATTTTTTTAAATTGCATTTGGTTCACAATGGGCTAATGGATTTAAAAAGCTTATATACCAGTAGAAAGGTATTTTAGAGAACTTTAAAATTATATATGTACATACATATCGTTTATATCCGTGCAGAATTGTAGGAGTTATGCCCAGTTCAAAATAAAAGTTTTGAACCCCGTAACTCCGGAACCAAAAGAGAGCACCGAAAAAACATTTGGCAAAAATTGTTGTTCTAAAAAGGGCTATTTCCTCATGATTTTTTATTTTCATTTTCAACAGCGTTGATATTT
Source organism: Panzeria rudis (assembly GCA_956483635.1). Classification (NCBI taxonomy): domain Eukaryota; kingdom Metazoa; phylum Arthropoda; class Insecta; order Diptera; family Tachinidae; genus Panzeria; species Panzeria rudis. The sequence goes on along the minus strand of OY101451.1, from coordinate 39,365,885 downwards.
TTGACTTAAGCCAAAAAGCAAAAAAAATTGCAGAAAACGAAAAATCTCCAAAAAACGAAAAAAATCACAAAAAAAAACTTAAAATTAAACAAAAAAGCAACACGAAAAAATTGCAAAACTGAAAAAACGGCAAAAACGAAAAGGGATATATGTGTATTCGTACGGAACCCTTCGTGTTCGAGAAAAAGTCGCACTTTACTGAATTTATTTATTTTTACCTATTTAAAACTTATAAAAATATAAGTATGTAGATATGTATGAACATATAAAAAAACTGTGAACAATTTGTCAGGAATACTTACATATTGCATACATACATTATATATCAATAGCGCCGGCTTGTAAATACTATCATCGTCTCAGATTTCTACTACACAATAAACACAGCACAAAAAGTCATAATCGAGTCGTAAAGCAGCTCTGGGAGAGTTAACATCACGCGTCGTTGGCAATTACTTCGTAAATGCAACCAGGCCACTGTTCGTTTATTGGCCTTCGCGAGATTTGTGTCTCACCCCCGCATGTGATTAGCAAGTTGGTGGCAGTTAACGGTGCCGAGTTGCTGTTTCGTGTCGTTAGTTGTTAACCGCATGCAAAAACATTATTTTGATAACCTAACCTAGCTTTCAAAGAAAGCGTACTTTGAAATCGTGGTGGAGCACCAAACAAAACTCATTTGAACAAAACAGGAGAGGAATTTGAGGATTCCGGCTTTCTGTACAACGGTACAGATCGGCGCGAGTTTCTTGGAGGAGGCTCCTTAAGCGAAAGCCGTAATTAGTCATGGCGTTGTGGAAATTTCCGGGCCAAGAAACTCGCTACAAATTGTAGCGTAACTTAAAAACTACCAAACCAAACCAAAAAGTCTTATTATATTGGGTGTTTTTTATTGAGGTATAGAACTTTAAGTTGGCATCACTTTTTTAACTGGCGGCCATTTTGTCAGCTGTCAAGTGATTAATATTTAGTTTGGTTTGCCATTTCATCATGAACAGGTTGACAAAAGAACAACGCTTGCAAATCGTGCAAATTTATTTCGAAAATAATGGTTCAGTTCGCGAAGTTTACCGCAAGCTCCGTCCATTTTATGGTCGACATAATCGTCCATCAGAGCAATTAATTCGGTTAACCATGGATCGTTTTCGCACTACGTTTACTCTATATGATAATACGCATCCGCAGAGACGTCGAACAGTGCGCACCGAAGAAACAATTGCCGCTGTAGAGCAAAGTGTTGAAGAGGACCCGAATGAATCGATTCGCCACCGTGCACAGCAATTGGAGCCGGTATAGAGCCATGATAACCGACTATTTTGTTCCCGAATTGGATGGCATGAATGTGGATGAGTTGTGGTTCCAACAAGACGGCGCTACATGCCACACAGCGCACGTCACAATCGATTTATTGAAGGAAACATTCGATGAGCGCATAATTTCGCGGAATGGACCTGTCAATTGGCCACCAAGATCGTGTGATTTGACACTATTGGATTATTTTCTTTGGGGATATGTGAAGTCGCTCGTCTACGCCAACAAACCAGAAACGTTAGGGGACTTGGAAGCCAACTTTTGTGGCGTTATTGCCAACATACGGCCCCATGTGCTCGAAAAAGTGGTTGAAAATTGGCTTTATTCGAGCCAGCCGCGGCGGCCACATGCCCGAAATCATATTTAAACATTAATGGCATAAAATAATCCTTCCAATAAAGCCAAATTGATGGACATTAAAACGATTTTCTTGTGTTTTATTTCAATTCGAAGTTCTATACCTCTAAAAATGTATTAGGACTTTTTTGTTTGAAGCACACCAACAACGTTTTAAAATATTAAGACATTATGACAATATGACACACCCGTTTGAATCCCCCAATTGAAAAAACTTTGTATTTTACTTGATTTGTTGTTGTTGTTGTTGTTGTTGTTGTTGTTGTTGTTGTTGTTGTTGTTGTTGTTGTTGCTGTAACCCTTCTTTCCGTAGATCGAAACTTATTGGTACAACTCGCTGGGTGTGCTGCACTTGATTTGATCCGGTTGTGGGGAGAATGCAGTCCTTGGGCAGGGGATATTCCCCTGCGTCGATCCCGGGACATAGACCCGACTGCTGTGAGGATCGCTGATGTGTGTCTGTGTATCTGTGTGGATTCACGATTGAACTAAGCACGAGGACTAGCCCTACATTAGCCAGACTCTAAGTCTGGAAATATGCTAGCGCCCAAAATTCTCGTCCTTAAGCTGGCTAGAGCCGTACACTGACATAGAAGATGTAGAACAGTGTTCTTAGCTATGTTTGAATAAAATTGATCCAGCCGTTTAGAAGATATCACATCTTTTCTAGACGTATCTTGTTGAATCTGTGTGTCTTTGACACTGTAGCTCCCAAACGGCTAGATCGATTTTAATTTAGTACATTTTGTTTGAAAGGTGACTTGATCGAGAGTGTTCTTAGCAATGTTTGAATAAAATCGGTCCAGCCGTTTAGAAGATATCACATCTTTTCTAGATGTATCCTGTTGAACCTGTGTGCCTTTGACACTGTAGCTCCCAAACGGCTAGATCGATTTTAATTTAGTAAATTTTGTTTGAAAAGTGACTTGATCGAAAGCATTCTTATACTTTTGATACAGCGTCAACTGCATCGGGGTTTTTAAAATTTTTAATTCGTGTTATTTATTTTTTTATTTAAAAAATTTTTTTTTACAAAAAATATATCAACACTGATGGTATCGAGCACAATGAATGCTTGATATCTCAGAAACCAGAAACAATTTCGCGCAAAAGATTTCGGATTCTGAAAGAGGATTTTAAAATATATATACCTACCCAGGCAGAAATTGCGACTTTATGCAAACAATATGTACCACCGCAACACTAAATACAAAATCACGACTCTTCCAAAAATATGAATTTTATTTCCCAATACTGCGTTCATAGTAACCCAATACCGCTACAACATTGCAAATTCAAAATTATCAGGTATGTAATGGAAACCGATTGTGAAAACGAAGCACTTTTGAAAGTCCTTTTTAAATTTTTATCAAATTTTTATAATTTTTTTGATACAACTATTTTGTAATAAATAAATATTTTTATAATATATGTGATAAAATTGTTTTTGATAAAGAAATATTATTAAGAAACACCTTTCAAAATTGCTTCGTTCTCGGAATCGATTTCTATTACATACCTGTATGACTTAATTGTCGAAATATCATAATCACAATAATCATGTACCACTACAATACTGTAAAACCAAAAATGTGGCTTTAGTTCATAAATAAATTTAAATCTTTCTCTCAGATGCTCTCTTTGTGCTGTTAATATTTTATAAGGCTCTGTGGCTTAGTGGTAAATAAAAGAATTAAAAAGTTTTTTGGGAATTATTAAATTACATTTTTGCCCGCGCAAAAAAAATACATGTTGGCATTACAGCTCATTGCGAAAACAATTTGTAGCTGTTGTTGCTTATATTTATTTTCAATTGACTTTACAACTACAATTTAGAGTTGGAAAAAAACCAACTGGTCGTAGTACGCAAGTAAAGAAAATAAAAAACATGATTGATTATGGAGCTCATGTTTTAACTTTGATATTATAAACTTATTAGTATGATTAGGAGTTTAATATAATATCTTTAGTTTTTCCATGAGATTTTTGGGTAAAAGTTCCCTGACGATTTGCGTTAGCCCCAATGAAATGCGCATAGGAACTAGCTAATACCCATCCAATTTCAATGTATTTTAATAAAAAATTTTAGTATCTAGTTTTTAAGCAAAAGGTCTCTTTTTGTATAAAAAACAATTTGTTTAGCATCGTCTTTTACAAAAGAAAGAACTAGGAATAAGATTTAACCAAAAATGGTTTAACAGTAGAACTGATATTGATATTCCAATAGACGTACAATAGATACTATCACTTGGACATAAATTTGCTTTACCAGTTAGAAGAGAATAATTTCCCATGTTAAAGATAATAACAGATGGAGAAGATTTAATACAGACAATACAGAATAGAGAGGAACAGGAAATAGCTAGAACTAGAATGACTATGATCAGGGTGACCGTTGAAAATTTTTAAAAAGTGGCACAAAAAGGGGATTTTGAGGGAAAAAGTGGCACCAAAAAGGGGATTCTTCGAAAAAAAGGGGCAACTTTTTTTAAAAGGGAATAATTGAACCAAATTCTAATATTTAATGAATTTTTAGGGGATATAATGCTTTGGAAATAAAATTAATCAATTTTGATGTTTTTCGTTAAAAAAAAGTGCTTTTTATATAAATTTTAGACGAACAATGCAAACAAGCATTGTTTGTATAAAATTTATGTGAAAGGCACTCACTTTTTTTTTTAGCAATTTCCATAAAAATTGTTTACTCAAATCGCTTGTTTGCATTATGGAAAAAGCACATTAGTAAAGTATACTGAGAGGAGAAAATTGTTAAGCCCGGCCGATGGCCGGCTATGCAGAGATCTTTACTCCGCGAAGCCGGTTTTCAATATATGAGGAGAAAAAATACTTAATTAAGCCCGACCGAAAGCAAGTACGCAAATAGTATTTTGTAGTAAAATAAAATTTCTTAACCATTTTAATAAATTTCCAAATATTTTTTTGAATCGGCAATGTCGATTCGACATACTTTAAGCATTGTTGCCGCTATTTGCAAATTTTTCGTGATTTTATTTCACTTTTAAAAATGCAATAACGTCAATTCATCTTTTATTACTTGTCACCGATTGCAGAAGTAAAAATGAATAGTCAAAACTATGTATATTTAAATTTGTTTTAATTTTTAAAAGTGTGGACATTATGACACATTTCAAAGTGTCATAATGGTCATACTAATAATGTCATAAAGTCCATGGCACTATTAAATGTCTTTGGACATTATGTCACTGAACATTATGACATGGCACGAAAGTTTACATGAAAATCATTTTAAAAATATTTAAAACTGAGTGCTTTTCATAAAAATGTTTAACGAGACGTTCTTGTTAGTGTATCAGGGTGTTAGTTTCTAATAATTTTAGTACAATAATGAATATCTATAGATCTAAACTCTTAAATTATTTCAAAATAGTTTTTTTTTTCATAAGAATACATAATAGCCTCAAAAACACATTTTTGTCTTAAGATTTTTTTTTATAAAAACAGTTTCGTGCCGAAAAAACTTACATATGTATATTCACCAGTATAATGTATGTTGGGGTCGAATCTGTGACTGAGACGGGTTGTCATAGAATAAACAAAATATGTGAAACTTTCCTTATTCTGGGTCGATTTGTTGTTGTTGTAATAGCTCTGCTGTTGTTGCCGGGAGTTCTTTTCAGTAATTAAGGCCCCTATTATGATTCACAACTTAATTGATAGTTGAGTTGTAGTTGTCGAATTCTTATTATGGATTACAAATTCATCAAAGTGATACACATTGTTTTTATCAGTTGTATTTTGGTTTTTATTTCGACTATTGTGTTACTTTTGCTTACTTTTAAAATTGTAATTGTAATCTATCCCATTTGACAACCAATATTGTTGTCATATCCATAAAACATAAAATGTCAAGAAAAAATAGGAAGGCCAAAACTAAAAATATATCAAATATTTTGTGATGGCTACTGTGGTTTCAAAAAAACAGAGAGTTTAGATAAGAACCTTTTTTCCGAACATTATTTCGAAGACAACTAAAATTAGTTGTAAATCATAATACAAAAAAATGGTTGAGTTGGGTCTTAACATTGGCAACTCAACCTAGTTGAGTGGTGAATCATAATGGGAGCCTAAACAGAGATTAATTATTTTGGCAAGATAAATATTGAAGAGTATGGGTGATAGTACTCCTCCTTGTGGCGCGCCCATTTCTGGCCTCTGAACTCCACAAACGCTTGCCATCTATTGAAAAATAGAGTTCATGATGTCATTAATCTGTATCGAGTGATCGACCGTGTCAAAAGCCTTGGACAAGTCCAGAGCAGTCACAATTGTGCGTTGGCACGGTCTGTGCTGATTAAGGCCATTGGCGATCTGGGTAGCTATCAGGTTCAATGCCGTCGTGGTACTATGGGCTTCCCTGAAACCATGTTGTTGTGTGGCTAGCGGGAACTGCTCTTTCAGGGATGACAGCAAAATCTTTGTTACAGATGACAAGAGGGAGATAGGGCGGTAGGAATTTCCTTGATTAGCGGTTTTGTCTGGTTTTGGAATCGGGATGATCCTTGCGACTTTCCAGATATCTGGAATCATCAGTTGCCGGATCGAGAATTCTAGGATTCGCGTGAGGAAAACCAGAGCTACTGTGCAAAATTTTTTTAACATTAGCATGGAGATGCCATCTGGTCCGAGGACTTTAGTGTGCTTCGCTTTGGAAATTATGTTCTAAACGTCAGTGGGGGTGAAGGAGTATGACTCAGAGTCGCGCTTCAGACTGCTCTCCGTACTATAGACCCTTTGGGCCGGTTCTGCGAGGTGGGATGCTCGACAATTTGTCTGCGGAGCATGGTAGCACATTTTTTGGGATCTGTATACTGCGTGTTGTTAAAGCCGATAGCAGCGAGATTTTTCTGATTGTTCGAACCGGATAGACCTTTTATAGTTGACCATAGCTTTTTTGAGTATAGAACAATGGTCGAGGTGGGCTAACCATTTTTTACGGCGGTGTTCATTAACAAGGGATGTTATTTGTGCCATGAGCTGTTCTATACGTTCATCAGATGGGTTGAAGGCATGCATGAGATTGCGCTCTTGTGCCAAGCGCGCTGCACTAGATGGAAAATGTGGTCGGATGTTCGATATTCTTCCTGCAGTGATGAAACAAACGCTTAGCTGTCCTGATAATAGAGAGTCTCAGAGTTTTTCCCTCTTTCCTGGCACAAGTAGGAAAGGGGTAGGTGACGGAGGGAATCGTCAACAAAGCTTGTGAAACTATTCCAGTTGGCTTTATTATAGTTCACAAACGTGCGTTTATCAGGCTCCACGAAGTCGCTAGGCTTCTATACGTTGACCATGATGGGAATGTGGTCTGAGTTCAAAGCTGTATAGGTTGTTCGATATTCTTCCTGCAGTGATGAAACAAACGCTTAGCTGTCCTGATAATAGAGAGTCTCAGAGTTTTTCCCTCTTTCCTGGCACAAGTAGGAAAGGGGTAGGTGACGGAGGGAATCGTCAACAAAGCTTGTGAAACTATTCCAGTTGGCTTTATTATAGTTCACAAACGTGCGTTTATCAGGCTCCACGAAGTCGCTAGGCTTCTATACGTTGACCATGATGGGAATGTGGTCTGAGTTCAAAGCTGTATAGGTTTGCCAGGTTGTGTTGGCAAGTAGCGACGAGGATTCAATGGAGATGTCTGGAAAGCTGAGGGTCGTTGGGTAGCTGTGAGAACCAGCTCTCGTGGTGAGCATTGAAATCGCCAAGTATTATACTGTTATTACCTTGAAGGAGGTGGGAAATGTATGGGTTAGAGGTATTCCCTGTGCTGTTTACGAGCGGGATGTACACGTTGACGATCTCCAATTCAATATCTCCAGTGTCTATTGAGATGCTCGTTACTTCGAAATGCGGGTCAGGTTCGGGGGAGGTTGGTGGGACGTTTAACCTGTACCTGACGTCTCTATCTCTATCCTTCCGAACGATGTTGAAGTCCCGCAGGACGAGAGGGTGCTCTTGCTGTGAAGCTTTGTTTCTTGAATTTCGGCTATGGGTATGTTATTTGTGTGCATGTAGTTTGTAATCCAGAATGAAGTTAGGGAGTCTGGGTTATGCACTCACCGTTGTGTGAGGTGTCGAGGCGGTTGTCGGGGTAAGGTGTTGGGTGTTGAGGTTCCCGGCGACGGGATGAGTTGTTGCATCGGAGGAGAGTGCGCTGATACTTGCGACGCACAACGCGGCGATGTTGATTGCGTGGGAGAGACCTGTGAGCTACTTACACTTGGATTGTTTAAGCAAGTTGGTACATCTCATATGGCACCAATAGTTGCAACCATTGCACTGGATTGCAGTTATGTTCCCTCTTATGTTGCGGATACCCTTGGGAATGGTCGCGCTCTGTGTTGTGGGAGTAGGAGTTTGTGTGACTGGATTGGGAGGGAAAGTGCTGGGGTTTGTAGTTTGTGAACTGCAACAACTGGCTAGAAAGCTGGGGGACCAGTCGCGGTGACTGGTGAGCCCTGAGTACCTTCTTAGGTGACAAAAGCCATTGCAATAATGACACCCAACGGGCGGTGTTCCGCATTAAACGGTCATGACACGCACGGAACATTTCCACACTGGGGGCACAGATGTTGCTCGTTGCCAGCAATAATTAACAGGAGTTTGATCGGAAAAAACTTCCGTTTAATACACCTGTCTGGGTTGACAATCTTTGGCCGAGTGAGACTCGGGTCGTTCCGGAGCGTAGATCCAATTGTCGTGGGAATGGGGTAGATTTGTTGTGGTCGTGGGTTCGACTTTGGCATGCATAGTATAGGTGATTATATAGTAAGTCTTTATTTTCCATTTATCATTTACATATACATTTATAGTAATTTTTTGAGTAGAATTGTTAACCATATATGTCTCTGTGAACTCTGTTATTTTGTGATAGGTCATATGGTGTGTACTTCTACTAATTGTGTGTTCGTCGTTCGTTTTTATGGTAACAAACCTTTCACGTTATTTCAAATAAAACAATTTTTAAATCGGTCAAGAAAACGCGGAGTTATGCTATAATCAATATGATGGGCTACCACTTTTTCCGCCCCATTTCCACTTCTATGGGACCCAACTTCAATAAAAAAAATTACTTGAAATTCGGTTCAAAAATTACAACAGAGTTAATCATGGGGAAGTAAACTTCCCCACCGATTTTAGACACAAAATATGGAACTTTTTAAAAAAAAATTCCGAATCGGTTCACAAATGACAGAGTTAATAATGGGGGAGCAAATTTCCCCACCGATTTAAAAAAAATTATGGGAGTAAGCTGCATGCGAAACCTTTTAAATCAAAAAAGAATTTTAAAAATCGGGTGACAAATGACAGAGTTATGTGTGGGGGACCAAACTTCCCCCATCCACCACTTTTTCAAAAAAATTATGTGACCAAACCAGTGTTCGAAAATTTACCTTATATAATGTACTTTAATGTTCTGTACGGTAGAATATTGTAATACACAAACGCAAATAGTGGTTGTGTAGGAAATACATAAAAAACGGTATTTCTGTTAGTGATCTTGTACCCAACGAAAATACTGTTTTTAACAAACTCAATATAAAGATAAGAACATTTAATAGTGTTCTGTTTTTCGTTGAAAAACGGTACACTTCGTTGTGTTCGGCACAGAACATTATTCTTAATGTATATTTTGTGTACATATTTAGCATTAGTATTCGTTTGGCTCTCGTGCATGTATACTTGAGTGCGTAGTTGTATATGATGAAAAAAGATCACTATAAAACGTTAAAATATAATGTATGTAGTACGCAACCACTACAATTGTACTGTTTTTTTTGCTAAAAAACAAAACGCTACATAATGTTTGTTACTTGCATTAAAAAATCGTTATGTGTTGTGTTCGGGTTGTGTAAATATACACAAACACTAAAAAAATAGATATCGTTTCTGCTTGTGTATACAGTACACAAAATAACGTTCGGTTTATTTTCGAACACTGGACCAAACCTTTCAAGCAAAAAAAAAAACTAATTTTAAAAATAGGTTCATAAATGACAGAGTTAAGGAATGGCAGTTTCCCACAAATTAAAAAAAAGTTATGGAACCTAAGTTGACGCAAATCTTTTCAAACAAAAAAAGAAATATCCCCACTGATTTTGAAAAAAAATTATGGAACCTAACTGAAAACAAGCCCTTTCAAACCAATAAAGAATTTTCAAAATCGGTTGACAAATGACAGACTTACGCGTAGGGGGAGGTTTTGACCCATTTTATACCATCCCGGTCCAAAATCCGCACATCAAATATAGACTATATTAATTGTGGGCAAAATATCTATATGTGTACCGAATTTCATTGAAATCGCCGTAACAAATTACAACTGACAGTTATGTGTATAGGGAGGTTTTGACCCATTTTATCCTCTCCTGGTCCAAAATCTGGGAAACAAATGTAGGATGAGAAGAAAGCAAAAGCAGCAACTGAGTTCAGTCTTGTTACAACAGTGAATGAGAGAAGAAGTGACGACGCCGCGAACTCCTTGTGAATAAATTAAGTATTGAAATATTATTTACTTTTCTTTTATACAAACCAATTAAAATATTTAATAAAAATTATATTAAATGGAAATAAAAGAAACTCCATAATTTTGAGTGCCGTGGAGCAAAGTGAAAAAAAGAAATATTCTATTACATATGTATGTACATGCATACATAGGTGTATGAGTGAAATTTAAAAACGTCGTATGTGTTGTGTAATCGTCTAATTATACAATATTGTATTTTTGTTGTTGGTAATTTTCATACAAAAGTGCGTTATAATTATACGATTGAATTTTATATGTTCTTCAAATAGTTGTATTGAGGCCAGGTCTGAGAATATTCTATTTGTTAGATTAATTTGTAAAAATGTTTTATATATGTCATGTGTAACACCAGAAAATACATTCTTCTTAATGATAAATATATAATTGATTCATTTCAATTTAATTGTCAAACTATTTTAATCAAAATTGCTTGTCGCGAAAAAAGTTATTCTATTTGGCGTCAAATTAAAACTCCCATGCCTGGTTTAATTTATGGTACCAAATCAAGGTGAATTAATACTAGGTGGCCTCGAGAGATCAGGTGACTACGAATTGTTTACCATATTTGAACTGCCAACTGTGTTAATGTATCGGCTTTTTTGATAGTCCAAATATAAATGCTGCACGGCGAATTTATATTTGGAATGTCAAAAAGCTGATATATTAACACTGCTGATAGTTCAAATATAGAAACATTTTCTTAGTCACCTGATCTCTCGAGGCTACCTGGTATTAATTCGCCTTGTGTTGGTATTAATTAAATTGACATTTAAGACACGACAAAATAACGATACAACAAATTTGTCTGTTCACAAGCACATAAACAAGTGTCGTCTTTTTTTAAACGATAAGACATACGACTGAGCTTGTGAATTGAACAAATGTTTTTGTAACCGTCCCAAATAAAATAATCAAGTAGAATAAAGAAAAGAATGAAGTAAAAACCACTTATACATGCGCAGCAGTAACACATAGTTTCGTAAGTGTTGGTGTATATAAAGAGGAGAAAGATTTTAACGTGTTAAAATAAATACCGCCATATTCATAAATGATTAGTAAAGTTAATGTGTGCAGTAAAACCGGGTTTCCCATACAAAATTCGTGCAGTAAACCAACATTAACTTCAATAAATTTTTTATGAATATGGAGGATAAAAAAATTGAAATTTCCAGCGCTAGGTGATTTTGTGGCAGTTACAAACAGCATGAAAATATGTTGTGGTTGCCATGCATAAGTTAATTTATCAATGTGAAGGGAATCGTGGTAATAGAAAACGTTTACGTGCATTTGATGGATTTGATTACGACGAAACAAATCCACTATTCCAAGAAAAGGCCGCATATGACAAAGAAAATTTAACCTCATTCGATTTGGTCGCTATTTGTAATATACTGGGCATAAGTTGCGACGCAGACGATTTATTCCTTCATATACATATTTAATAATCTACGACGAGGCACTATGCTGAATAATATGGAAAATGCAAATGACGATAACGAAGAATACGACGATGATGATGAAGAAGATGAATCGAAAAAATATGACGACCAGCGAGCGCTATGAACATGTAATGATACGAGCAGCGAGTGAAGTAAGAGTTAGTTACACGACGCCAACTTTATGAGAAATGACAACGAAGCTGTCAACGTCAAACAGAATCTATCGTATTCGATGCAGCAGTATAACAATCAAACAGCAAAGTTTTCTTTAAGTTTTCGCGATATTTAAGAATCGGTTAGAACTTTCGATGGTAATGGTAATCTCCCAGTAAGCGCATGGATCGAAGAATTTGAAGAAACAGCGTCCATTATGGGTTGGGATGAATTCCAAAAATATATTTTCGCTTAGAGATCATTGAACGGGCTTGCAAAATTGTTTATAGCCGCTGAGCGAGACATTACTACATGGTCTAAATTGAAAATGGCTTTGATTGATGAGTTTAAGGCGTCAACAAACAGCGCACAGTTGCATAAGATGCTGACAGAGAGAAAAATGAAATTTCATGATGTGCCACATACATCAGTTGACGTAGACGTTATACTAGGAAAGGAATTTTTTGAGCATGCATGTGTGACTATAACGCCAGATAGCGTAAAATTTTGTAAGATCAAGAACCACGAATATGATGTTGATCGATGTTATCGATGAATTTGCTTCTGTTGATGATGATGGTTCTGCAACACATGACGCAAAACAAAAGGTTTTAAAGCTGGTATAAGATTACGTGCCAAGAAAGTGTAAATCAACGATTATATAGAGATGAATATTATTTTGAGTGATGACGCTCCAATATTTTCACGACCGAAGTGATTACCTATGGCCGAACGCAAGGCAGTCGACGAACAAATAGATAAATGGCTGATGGACGGTATCATTGAACACTCCGAGTCGGAGTTCAGTAGTCCGATTGTCATGGTAAAGAAACGAAATGGATCATTAAGGTTATGTGTTGATTATCGAAGAATAAACAAAGTCATATTGATAAATCGATATCCATTATCCTTGATTGAGGATCAATTAGGCAGACTACAAGGTTCTAAAAACGGGTTTTTCCATATGTGTAGCAGCACCAAGCCGATTTACTTCGTTAGTGACACATAGCGGACAGCACCATTTTTGTAAGGTACCTTTTGGTCTTTCCAACTCACCAGGTGTTTTCCAAAGATATATAAATGCTATTTTTCGTGACCTGACAAGACGAGGTATTGCGCTTCCGTACGTAGAGGATGTTATTATACCTGGTAAAGATTAAGAGGATGCAGTCAAAAATCTGGAAGAAGTAATAAACATTTGTAAAGACTTCGACCTCGAGCTTAACACCAAGAAGTGTGCATTCCTAAAAAGAAGAGTTGAATTCCTTGGCTATATTATAGAGAATGAGAAAGTATTTCCCTCTTCATCAAAAGATAACGCCGTAATGAAATTTACTCTACCGTGCAATTTACGACAGCTACACAGTTTTTTGGGACTCGTGGGTTATTTTCGGAAATTTATTCCACAATTTTCAATGGTTGCCAAGCCATTGAGCGATTTAAATAAATCCAACGTGAAATACGAGATGAATGAGCAACAAATCACAGCTTTTGGCGCCCTGAAGAGAATTTTAAGCGACAAGTCAGTGCTGAATATTTTTAACCAACGGTTTGAGACTGACCTTCACACGGATGCGACAATGACAAATTGCGTATTGTTGACTAAATAATCTTCAAGTAATAAGGCATAACGCAGTTTATGTCAATAAAGAACTTTTTATTACATATTTACCCAACGTTTCGTCAAATTTTTGTTGACTTTTTAAAGGGCTTCGTCTATTTCAAAATAAAAACTTAATATTATTACAAATAATCACACCAAAAAAATATGGTTAACTTACAAAATGATATTAGAAAATCAAAATACATGTAAATATTGGTTTTTCTAAAATATGTAAACTGTTAAAAAAATTTTGTATAAAGAATGAAATCTAACACAACTTAAAAATTAATATCACTGTTAAAATTTCCTACTTATTGCAACGCTGTAGCTCGTATTTATGTTATTGGTGTCTTCTTTTAAGTTCATGGTTCTGTTTATATTTTGCTGTATACGTAGACTTTCTATAGTGTATATTTTTCCCTTTGTTTTCTATATCTACATAGTATTTTAAAAAATTTCATTCAGTCTACTAAATGAGTAAAAAGGCTATAGGCTGTAAAGAAGTACACAAGCTATGAATTGGAAATTCTCGCTGTGGTAGAAGCTTTGAAAAAATTTCGTGTATATCTACTTGGGTTTCATTTTAAGATTGCCTCAGATTGTAACGCGTTTACTAAAACAATTGATAAAAAAGATTTATGCATAAGAGTTTACCGATGGGTTATGCTGTTGCAGGAGTTTGATTACGAGGTGGAACATCGAGCAGGTACCAAAATGAGGCACGTGGACTCTCTAAGTAGATACAACATTATAACGACCGGATTGCCAAGAGTGAATGGTCAACTGGAGCGACTCAACGCTATTATTGTATCCGTTTTATCTAAACTTTCCGTTGATGATCCATCAAAATGGTATAAATACGTCAGTGATCTACAACAAATAATAAATTCAACATATTCCCGAAGTATAAATCCAACCCTATTCGACCTAATGATTGGTGTGAAGATGCGTACCAAACAACAAATGGAAATTGCAAAATTAATTGAAGAAGAACTTGTCTCAACATTTAGTAACGATCGTCAAGAATTCCGACAAGAGGCGAAACGGCAAATAGCTAAAGTTCAGGATGAAAATCGTAAAACATACAACCTAAGACGCAAGAAACCAAAAAAGTATTCGAAAGGAGAAAGCAAAGTATTTGGGTCCATATGAGGTTAAAACTGTAAAACTCAACGACACTTATGATGTTATAAAGGTTGGTCTATCAGAAGGCCCTAGAAATACAACAACTTGTGCCGAATACATGAAGCCATGGTATTCCAGTCTAGATGATGACGAATTCGAGTCGAATTCTGCGCAGGATGGCCGAATTGTAGGATGCAAAAAAAAAAGAAAGCAAAAACAGCAACTGAGTTCAGTCTTGTTACAACAGTGAATGAGAGAAGAAGTGACGACGCCGCGAACTACTTGTGAATAAATTAACTTTGAAGTATTGAAATATTATTTACTTTTCTTTTATACAAACCAATTAAAATATTTAATAAAATCAATACTAAATCGAAATAAAAGAAACTCCACACAAATATAGCTTATATTAATTGTGGGCCAAATATCGTATCTGTGTACCAAATTCCATTTAAATCGGTTCAGCCGTTTAGGCGTGATGCCGTAAAAAAAATCTGCAAACAAACATACACCTCATTTTTATATAATATATGGATTATATTTATAAACTTATTAAAACAAGTATTAAATGCAAAAATACGTCATTACATTACCCCACTTTCGGAAGAATATCATTTAATATGAAAGGTACAGACTTTTTCTTCTTGCATGCAGCCAAACGCTGGTTTGAGCCTGTCTATTGCAACGTTCTTAACCAGCGAATTCATTCTAAGTTTAAAAATGTTTGAATCTTTTTCTAATACTTCAAATGGTCCCTCATATGGATAAGAAACCCCAAACTTGTCAGAATCATTTTTTACAAAAAACGTACTTACAACTTTCAAGAACTTTAGGGAGATAAGTCTCCCATGGTGAGATATAGCACAACGAACATTAGAAAAATATTTTCTAATTTTATTTAAAAATCAGAATTTCCTGTCCATAATCCACCACTAATTTGCCAGGCAATCGTAAGCATTGCCCTTATACTATTGGTATAACAGTTATCTGAGATACATGAAGGAAAGGAAAATACAATCTCATAGGTTAGCTATATGGCAAAATAATGATTTCTATTGGGGAAAATACAGATTAATAAGAAATAAATACAAATCTGAATTAAGAAAATGTGAAGCAAATTATGTAACAAACAAAATTAATGAATGTTTTAACCAGAAAGACATGTGGAGAAATATAAAGAAATTAGCGCTGAAGCAGGAGAATTCGCAAGTTCACGAGATTGAAATAAATGTAAAAGTTATTACAGATGATTTTGAAATAGCAGAAGAGCTTAATCCGTCTTTTATAAAAAGTGTAAATGAGATTGCAGGGAGTATACCTTATGTAAAATACGAGGACAATATTAATCAAAATCAGCACGAGGATTTTAAGTTTGAAATTATAAACATAATGCAACTCGAGAACATTATGAAGACCTTGAACAATAAAAAGGATCCGAACTTTCTCTCAGTTAACATGCTTTTAGAAAATTTCGATTTTATGGGACCATATTTACACCACTCAGTAATTGAATCCCTTCAGAACGGTATTTTTCCAGATAGTCTTAAAGAAGCTACAATCATTCCGATAAAAAAAGTTCAAATTACGAAAAGCCCTAGCGAAATAAGGCCAGTTAAAATGTTGCCTACAATAAGCAAAATAATGGAAAAAGTAGTTTACAGTCAATTAAGTAAATACTTTGAAGAAAATAATTTACTGTATGAAATACAAACCGGATTTAGAACAATTCATAACTGAAGAAAATAATTTCCTGTATGAAATACAACCCGGATTTAGAACAAAACATAACTGTGAATCGCTACTGAATCTAGTCGTGTCCGAATGGGAAATTGAAGTGGGAAAGAAAAAAATGAGTAGCAGCAGCCTTTTGAAATTGTCAAGAGAGAAATATTACCAAATAAATTGGAAAAGTATGGTGTTAAGAGAAACTGAGCTTTTATGGTTCAAAAGCTATTTAAGTAACAGAACGTCAAGGTGCAGTGCTTGGAACACTTCTATTTTTAATATCATAAATGATATGGAAAATATTGTAAGAAAATGTAAAGTTTGCATGTTCGCTGATGATAGGCTTATCTATTCATGTGGAGAAAACTCGGATGAATGTGTCCTTAACTTAAATGAAGATTTAGCTAACCATTGCTCTTTATGGTATTTGTTGATGATACGACTGTTGAGCCTTATGTATATGCAGATGATATTGAAATTGATTTTTCATCGCAGTATTCAGATGTTTTGGAGAATAACGTAAATTTTTACTTGTGTCAGATATCACAATGGATGGATGATAATGGGTTGAATATTAATCCTGAAAAAAAAACGACAGCCATATGTTTTGGGTGTGATGCTGAAGAGTTTGAACTTTGTTGATGAAATCAAGTGTCTTGGTGTTGTTTTGGATAAGTTAAAATTTTTGAAACATATCGATCAAGTTTTTGCAAGAGTGAATGCCACCCTCAGAAGATTATACATGCTGGATTTGTATCTACCACTCCGTGTGAAGAGAAATGTGGCAAATGCACTTTTAATGTCCCAATTGCTCTACGCCTTGGAAGTGTATTCGGGAACTATAATAACATTATTTTAAGGAAAATTTATTTGACTTTTAATCGGGTTATTAGATTTGTATATAACTTGAGAATCAGAACGCGTGTCTCCTTTTTTTTATTGATTTTACTGGATTTTCATTCGAAAACTTTATCAAATTTATCGTAAGACCATGGTTATGAATTGTCCTAGATACGTAGTAGATAGTTTTACAATCTCAAGATCAAGTAGGAATCCGCAAATAGTTTGTCACCGCATAGTTTCGTCAACTTATGTAAGATCGTTGCATATGAGAATCACTAGAGCTTGGAATTCCCTTCCTATAAGATTAAAGTTATTCTCGTTTTCTAATGTTATCTTTAAGCGTAGATTGCAAACATATTTCTCTGATCCAACATCATGACCGCTGTACTTCCCCTTTTACTGTTATCTGCTATAATAGGCTTGATAAAATACGTTCATAGTTTCGAATTTGTCTGAGGGAAAAGGAAAAATAAAGTTTACATATTTAAAATAATGAAATTTATTTGTTGATGGTTATTAAGCAATTGTCTATATGCATATCATTGGTGCTTTTACCAAATCGTCAGTAGACTTCAACCACAACTTTGAACAGTTACAAACCTCTTATTTTATACACAGACTTTCAAAAACCATTTGAGAATTTACAAACGATAATATTTTTGAAAATCACAAAAGAATAAAATAAGTGTAGTAGGCGTAGAAACTTATACAAAACCCAACAAATATTTTATATTCGATATGAATCTATTTTATTTTTCTACAACTGTATACAATTAGAAATCCATTGGATAACAATAAAAGTATTACAAGGCAAAATGAATAATAAAAACCAAATTAAACCTTTAAGAAATTTATTATTTGACATATTGTCATAATTATATTTTAAATGATATTTATTTGTTGATGGTTAGTGCTTAATAAATTTCATTTAAAATATAATTATGACAATATGTCAAATAATAAAATTCGCGAAAAATTGCAAAATTTTAAACAAGCCATAATTTTTATTAAAAATCGCAAAAAATGTGAGGAATTCAAAAAATTTGGTGAAAATCGAGTAAATAGCGAAAATTTGCAAAAACTTGCTAATAGCGGCATGATAACAAAGTCTAATATTGCTTAAAAATCGGCAAAACTGTAAAGAAGGTGAAAACTTACAAAAAGTCGCTTTTATCGCACACTTTGCAAAAATTCGCGGGAACTTTCAAAATCAGAAACAAGCCCTAAAATTTATTAGAAATCGCCAACACCATCAAAAACAAAACAAAATCGGAAAAACGCGAAAAAAAATCGGAAAAACGCGAAAAAATCGCAAGTTAGCGAAAAATTGCTAAATGTATTAAAAATATCGATAAACCTGTAAATAATAACAAAATTCGTTTTTCGACATAAATTATTTACTCGAAATGAATTGACTACATTAAATTGACATTTAAAATACGGCATATGTTTGGCGCTTATCAAATGCAAAATTTTGTTTTGCTGTTGCCTTTATGTTGCAGTATTTTGTTTTTAATACTCTATGGCGCCGAAAAGTATGACTGAATTTACTATTAAACTCACGCTCCACATTCTTCCAAGCATTCAGTTCTTCCTCAGCGCCAAATCTGTCCGTCTTCTTGCATTCTATGGTACTGATGTATTTCTTAAGCTTTGTAGTACAAACTAATCTTATTATTATATTTTATTTTTACTTTTTTCAATGAATTTCTTTTATTTATTTTGTTTTTATTAAATGTTAATTTATTTATTTTTATTAAATGTTGGTTTTACTATATGTTTTTTTTTATTTTTGTTATTAAATTCATAAATAAAATATTAAAAATTCAATATTATGTGTGGCTTTTTGTTATTTATTGTAGGCCTATATGTGTTTTTTCGTTAGTGTCACTGCACCAACACATCAAACTCGTATGGTTATATAAAAACTTTCAACCAAGTTCAAAAAATACCATATTTACACTATACAACTTTGTTGCATGCAATTTTAATTTTAAGTGAGAGTGTTGAAATAGAAATGCACATATTGTATTTCTTCTCTGTCTTTCTTACTGAAAAAAGAGAGTTGCATGCAACAAAGTTGCATAGTGTAAATATGGTAAAACTGTGCAAACAGAACAATAAACAACATATTTATGTTCGATTGAAATGTATTCATTTCTTCTTACTACCTTCATACAATTAGTTCACCCTTGGTGACAAAAAATGTATTAATTAGGCAAAACAAAAATTTAATTCCTATTTATAAAAAATAGATTCCAATCGAACATAAATAAGTTGCTTATTGTTCTGTTTGAATACAATTTTGAAAACTTATAAAATACATTCCAATCGAACATAAATACATTGATCATTGTGCTGTTTGCATACGAGCTTGAAAACTTATAATGTAGATTCCAATCGAACATAAACAAGTTGCTTATTGTTCCGTTTGAAATGGTAGTTATAATTCTACTGATGGGTTGGCATTTGGCAATAACGCATATCGTCACAAAAAATTCAAAAAGCCCTATCTCATATTTCAAAAGTTTTACTAGTTTAAAACTTGTTTTTTCATGCTTCTCCTGTTAAACTTTTAAAATGTTAGATAGGGCTTTTCGCATTTTCTGTGACGATATACTTACATACAATAACAATTCTACAATAAGTAACAACTTTTCAAATACTATATTCTACTAATATTATAAATGAGAGTATGCATGTTTGATCCACTATAACGCGAACACCGCTTGATGGATTTGGATGAAATTTGGTAGATGGATAGCATATGGCCCAGATTAAAATATAGGGTACTTCTTAAGGGGTGAAAATGGGTAGAAATATGTACTTTTGGTACTTTTGATTTCTTTTTTAGCAGCTCCCTTAAGGTTATTAAAAGCATATGCTCCTCGCTAAGTGAATTGTTCCTGGAATGTATTGGTGCTAAGTTTTTTTTATTAACTTATTGCATAAAGCTGTTACACTTACCAGGTGGTTGGGTTTTTTATATGATACCCAATAAGTTCCAGAATATTATAAACTGATCTTTTCGACATACGGAATCGTTGATAAAATTCAGCGTCCTCAAAAATGTTAAAATTTTTCGGTCGTGTACGTATTGTACGTGGCCGCCGTAAAATTGTTTTGTTTAAAACTACAGAGATTTCTGCGTCACACATGTCCTCTTCGTCGGAACTCAGTTTTATTTGTTTATTACAAAAGAATTTATGTATTTATTATTTATGATTTATTTAGGAAAAATATGCAAAACACTCAATGACAATTTTTTATTTGCGGATCATAAACAAGCTGTCAAAATCATATGGTCATTTATAAAACTTAAATCGAATTTAAATGTACAAGATTGGTGAATTAATTTTGATTTAAGTGTTTACTGCAAAACAGAATTTTGTAGTTAAAACGAATTTAAACATAAATGACATTGAAAATCCAAGTTAAAAATTTGCCGTAAGAAACCCGTTTTTTTTCACTACATTTACCGTTATAAAATCACTTTACGAAGTGACCTAGAAAAACCATAGGTATTTTCTTTCTCTATGGGCTCCAACCAAATAATACCGGTATTAAAATTTTATTAATGAAACTGATCAAAATGCTGTTTAAATAACAAAACAATCAATTCAAATATTTTATACTTGTATATGTGACGCGACATGACGAAAGGGACCTTATCTTGCCAGAGTAAAATTTTCAGTACAGGCCAAAACGTGAATTAAAGTCTAAATTTCATGTTTTGGGTTTTTGACACCTAACGCTACCTACATATCTCAATATCCACAATATGGCATAAAAGTACATTTTCCAAACCTCTACCCATGGTACAAGGATAAAGTTTCTAGCTGTCACTTTGCTTTGCTGTGATTGGTCCTTTGCTTTGGTTGCGTGTTTTTGAAGTTTTGCGTCGTGTATCTACATCACAGTAAAAGAGCCATTGGTCGTAGCTGGGGCATACAGCCCAGAGGGATCAACTGGATCTTTGAAGCGGTAGTTAAGCCCATTTTATTTTATGGTGTATTAGTTTGGTGGGAAGCGGTGAGAAAGACTTATCGCAGAACACTTAATAAAATATTTCGGCCGGCGGCGACCCTGATAACAGGTGCGCTCAGGTAGACTCCAACGAAAGCACTCTTCACGATGATGAATTGGCTTCCGGTGGAGGGTACGGCTAAGCAGCTAGCTTTATTCTC
This sequence comes from Panzeria rudis, assembly GCA_956483635.1. Classification (NCBI taxonomy): domain Eukaryota; kingdom Metazoa; phylum Arthropoda; class Insecta; order Diptera; family Tachinidae; genus Panzeria; species Panzeria rudis. Next base: position 39,344,585 of record OY101451.1, on the reverse strand, counting down.
GGCGATCAGGCTGAACGCTACATGCCCATGGTCACGAACTGATTATGGGCACTCCAGGATTCTGAGAAAACATCAAGGAATTCACAGCAACATTGATTATTGGGCACCGAAGCATTACTTTGGTGGGCTATTCCTCTCACTTGTTCCCAGCAGGGAACAGTACTTCTCATCCCTCAACCCTGATGGACGCGATAAGTCTTTACGGATGGCTCCAAAAGGGGCAACAGAACTGGCGGAGGTTTCTATGTGGGAAACTTCAACGTAAGGGTCCCATTTAGGCTGCAGGACGGTTGTAGCGTCTTGCAGGCTTAAATCTCCGCTATCACTAGGGCGGCAAGATGGCTTAGATACTATAGGATATCGGAAGATATCTATATATTTACCGACAGCAAAGCGGCCATCGCCGCTATAAATGGTGTATACACCACTTCCTTGGCGATTGTCGAATGCCAAACAAGGCGTGACATTGAGCAACTCGATGATATGCTACTTCGTTGGCTTCCCTCTATCACATTGTAAATCACTGATACAGCTTGAATCATTCAGGCTGGCACAATATAGGTGGGAACGCGAAGGCACCTGCCGCGTGGCTAGGTCCACGTGGCCCCACTACGACCTCAGCAGGACACGAGATCTGCTCAGGCTCGGTAAAGGTCGAACGAAACTATTAGTAACAGTGCTCACAGGGCACTGTAATATTGGGGCCCATGCCAGAAGGATGGGTCTAAATCATAACGACTACTACAGAAGTTGTAATGATGAGGAAGAGGAAGAGACTGTTCTCCATCTTCTATGTCAGTGCCCGGCTCTAGCCAGCTTAAGGACGAGAATCTTGGGCGCTAGCATATTTCCAGACTTAGAAAGTCTGGCTAATGTAGGGCTAGTCAGGCTATCCTCGTACTTAGTTCAATCGGGATGGTTTGACACGGCGGCAGGGCATTCGTAATTTCTGCCCTGTCTGCTCTAGGGTATCACAAAGGGACCGAATCAACGGACCCAAACGAGTCACTTCTGCAGTCGTGACTGCCCTCCTAACCTAACCTACATCACATTATCGGTAATTTTCTTTTGTTTAATAAGCTGTGTTTGACACTTTTGAAGAAGAAAAGTTGAATGTAAAGTCCAACAAAAACTGAAAATAATTATTGTACATACATCCTAATCAAGTTTCTTCTAAACTTGTATGTTCCAGAAGAGCATACAACGCCAAGTTTTCGTTTCTTGGGACATATGGCAAAAATATTCCTCTAATGGGTTTATTTACATTAATGCTTTAGAGATGTAAAGCTAATATATATTTGAATACTTATTACTGCATGTTAACTGGGGTACCGAATATCAAAAAATGAAGTAACGAGGTTCTTTCGTATGTCATTTAAGCAGAAACAAACTTAAAAGCCATGTACAAAATAAACAAGTGTAAAAGTTTCTCCGAAGTTCTATTTAATAAATACATTTCGCTACGACTTTATAATTATAGAAATGCATTGTACCAAGTACCAAAAATATATATGTGCTGGATAGTTGAAACAACACATATTTTACAACCCTATCCATTTTAGTGGCCAGCTGTTTTGATAAACCTGCAAATTTTTGCAATTTTCCGTTCGCGTACTTCTTTGTGCAAGAGCCATTCTTATGAGTAAAATTCTCAAATTACCCAGAATTTACTCAACTACTGGAAAAGTAAACAAACGGACCTATACGGGCATGTTCTGAAATTCACTTCGTTTTGAAATCGGCAACTTTCAGGAAAGAATTGAGCAAAAAAGCTCACTTATTGCAGCTTTTCAGTAAATGTTGATTTGTCAGATGTTTGAGATATTTCATTTGAACTAAGCTACAAATGCTCTAAATTGTCCGATTAAAAGAACACTGTTTTTCCTTTTTAAAATTTTGCGATTTCAAAATGAAATGGTTTTCAGAACATGGCCGATAGTGTTAGTGGGATAAGAGTTACTTTCGAATAGCGTAAACCAGAGATGATAAATGAAGAAATTCATTTCGTACAAATGAGCTTCTAAAATAGTACTTTTTCGGCTCAAATAGTACTAAAATCGTGATTTTTTGGGAATTGCTAAAAGTTATGTTTTTTAAATTTATAGGCGCACTATTTCCCAAAATTAATATTTTACTTATTCAGTAGAATATTAATTGTTTATAAAAACACATCGACATTGATTACTAAGGGGTATTAAGGTATTATTCCCAAATATTGTTATAGATTACTGAATGAATGGGAGCGAATTAACTTCAATTTGATGTATAACACATTTAGTAATCTCCTTTGGTATTTCTTCCCAGAATCCGGAGTTCAGTAATTTGGCCATTTAGTTAAACAAAATTTCGGTATTCGCAAATATTGATGTAGATTACTGAATGGGAGTGAATTACGCTCAATTTGATGTATAATACAATCAGTAATCTCCTTTGGTATGGCCACAACTAAAATAGTTCCTTCCCAAAATCAGAAGTTCAGTAATTTGGTCATTTATGTAGTTAAACAAAATTTTGATATAAGCAAATATTGTTGTAGATTACTGAATGGGAGTGAATTACCATCAATTTGATGTACAACCCATTTAGTTATCTCCTTTGGTATGGCCATAACTAAAATTATTCCCCCTTAGAATACTAAAAAGGGAAACATATTTCACTTTTGTCACAAATTCTAAATTTGCAAATATGTCCCAAATTAAAAACATATTTGGCAAATACGTAATGACGTAAAGCTCTACGTCAAAAACATATTTAACTTGGCGTATTTATCTTCACTCAAAAAAAAAATGCATCCTATATGAAATACAAAGTTGGTTCTTATTTTTTCTTAGATATATCCCTGCCTTTGTTCCTAATAGGAACCACAGGATACAATATACATATACATATATATATATATATATATATATATATATATATATATATATATATATATATATATATATATATATATATATATATATATATATATATATATATATATATATATATATATATATATATATATATATATATATATATATATATATATATATATATATATATATATATATATATATATATATATATATTCTATATGTATCCCTGCCATTCATAAAGGGATCACCAACAAACTTTATCCTATATACATTTTGAAGGTTAAATATATAACACATTATTCCACCAACATATATAAATAGTTTTGATAACTCTAAAATTCTCCCCTTGGTAGACCATTTTTGGGGTTTGCCCATATACCACTGAAAAGTGAGTGTTATCCTCGTTTAGATTTATGAAAATATTTTAACCAAATTTTCCGTATTAAGTCACTTTTGTTCAAATAAATGTAAACATAAGGCCAGCCTCCGATCCAAAAATTTCAGTCGTAAATAGCACTGAGATCAAAATGAGGACCAAGCTCGTGATAGGTACAATACCATCTCATTTCTAGGCAACCTGCTAGCTGGGCAGCATTTTTCCCATAATTCTGCCAAGCTAACAGATTGCTTAGAAATGAGATGGTATTGTTAAAAGTTTTAGTAACACCTCAGTTTTTTTTATGTTTACTTAAAACTTTTTCTTTAAATTAAAAACGGACGCTTAGTAAAAAGTTATAAGCAAAAAAGTAAAAAAATTGATGCAAAAAACTCAAAATTATAATTTCGAAGTGAAATATCTCTTAAACTATAAGACAAACAGATAACAGATTGTAAAGCGGACGCAATTTTGCGTTTAGTCAAATGGTGTGTACTTCTACTAATTGTGTGTTCGTCCGCAATTTTTTATAGTACAAACCTTTAACCTTTCACCTTATAAACCTTTCACGTCCTTTCAAAAAAAATTTTGAAATCGGTCAAGAAAAGGCGGAGTTATGCTATAATCAATATAACAGGCTACCACTTTTTCCGTTCCATTTCCACTTCTATGGGACCAAACTTCAAGCAAACCCTTTCAATAAAAGAAATTATTTGATATTCGGTTCAAAAATGTCAGAGTTAATCATGTGGGAGCAAACTTCCTCACCGATTTTAGAAAACAAAATATGGAACCCTTTAAAAAAAAAATCCAAATCTGTTCACAAATGACAGTTAAGAATGGGGGAGCAAATTTCCTGATCGATTTTGAAAAAATATTAAAGAATAAAACTGGAGGCAAACCCTTTCAAACAAAAAAAAAAAAAAAAAGACTTCTGAAAATCAGTTCATATATGACAGCGTTAATCAAGGGGGGAGCAAATTTCCCCACCGATTTTCGAAAACAAAATTATGGAACAAAGCCGCAAGCAAACCCTTTCAAACCAAAAAAGAATTTTAAAAATCGGTTGACAAATGACAGAGTTATGCGTGGGTGTCCACACTTCCCCAAACCCCCTTCACCCATTTTTACGAAAAAAAATATGTGATAAAACTGCAAGCAAAATCTTTAAAGCAAAATAAGAATTTTGAAAATCGGTTAACAAATGGCATAGTTAAGGAATGGGTGGCGGTAATTTTGGGAAAATTTATGGAACCTAACTGCAAGCAAACCCTTTCAAACCAAAAAAGAATTTTAAAAATCGGTTGACACATGTGGGGGAATTTGGTCTCCCACGCATAACTGGGAGACCAAATTCCCCCACACCCATCCACACACCCATTTAAAAAATAAATATGGGACCCTACTAGGCTTGACAGACAGGTTTGAATGAGCTTGATTATCAATATATTTTAAGTGTTGTCAAGTTACAAGCTCAAATATAATTTGCCATTTGTTTATACATAGCTAAACAGAAATAACTTAAAAAATTTTATAAAAAAAATTATTCTGTATACAAGTACAAAACTGTTTATAACTTAAGTCTCTTGTTTTTCATAACTATTTGCAGTCTCTTGGGACTCTTGTGACTAATTTTTGATAGTGACCATCTAGAATTTTTCCCATTCTTCAAATATGACCCGTTTTTTGCCCAGATTTGCTGGAAACCATTTGCTCCTGGTGTTTTTTTATTGGGATAATAACCTAAATTATTCATAGTGTTTCCATGACATGGGGCATATTATGTAGCAGCCATAATCTTACTTTGTGGGCCTTGTGTTTAGGATCATTACCCGTTATTCAGAGCAAGCTCATAAACACTTTTCGTCAAGTTTTCTTTTAAAATGTTTGAATAACAAACAAAAAAACAAACATACACTGCATTTTTATATAATATATGGATTAGACAGACGCTTAATATATCGTTACCTAAAACGCAAAACGCCCTAACTAATAAAAAATTCCACAACGACTTTTTTATAAATTCCGATGTATTTATGTTTTCATCTTGAGACTGTCGTAAAATATCGGTTCCTCTTCAGGAAACAACGCGAAAAATAGTAATATAGCCCGCAAAGTTTATACAGAAAACAAATGCACAAATTTTTAGGACGGGTTTGAATTCTTTTGAACATTTCTTCATTAATTAGATATTTCCATTGCATATTCCTTTAGTTTATGATTCTTTCCAAGGGACGTCCTGTCGGATCCAGCGATTAAATTAAATTTATAAATATTCTGAAAGAACTTTTAAGTACAAGCTTCCAAGTCATTAATCATACAGACGCATTTCACAACTACATTCTTGCAATTCTCCTTGCAAGATAACTTTCTCATTATAGTTCTTAAATTCCATAATTCTTTTTTTTTCAGTGGTTTTTCTTAAGTATATAATGAGCACATCGAATGATGCAACTTCAAGGAATGTTTTGGAAAACCAGCATAAGGAAAGAAAAGAAGAAAATACGCATGAACATAAGGTACCATTATTAAAAAATGTTAATTTAAAAATATATTTTATTTATTTATTAAAGGATGGTCATGAGAATGCACAAAAAGATAAACATAAGAAACGACATGAAAAGAAGAAAAATTCGAACGCAGCAGCAACAACCCAGGCAACAACGAGTAGCGCTGATAACAACAGCCATACATCCAGTAGCAGTAGCAGCATCTGCAACTTATCGAATATTACATTAGCAACTCAGTTTAGTATACAGCGCACGGATTCGGATGGTTGCCTTCGTATGAAAATATCAGCCATTCGACCAACTACAACAATAACTGTTGCAACGGCTTCAACTGCAGTTACGGAGAATGTTGTACTAAATCCTACGACGGTACAGAAAACAAGTAATACAAAACTAAGAAATTTTAAAGAAGATAAAACTTTAGATAAAAATAAAACGTCAGAGACGCTAAAATTTAAAATTTCACCATCCACTAGGGATAAAACACGTAATAACGCTGATAGTAAAACGACAAATATGACATCCGTTATTGTAAATCCGTTGTCAAAGAATAGAAATGATATTTCGCAATTGCCGTTAGATGTATCAACAACAACTGCAAAAACAATGACTTGTCTAAGTGAAGCTACTGATTCGGGTTGCTCAGATGCTACAAATACAACAACTGCAACTGTAGGTCAAGAAAAAATATCTAAAAGAAAAATTAAAAGAAAGAAAACTTTAGTCAAAGCAAATGAAACAAAAAGAGTTTTGAAAACGCTGAAACCTCTCGAAATTGCCATAGAAAATGTATTCTCAACCGATTCCGAAGATGAACCTTTAGCACAAAAGCTATTGGTATCGAGTGTTGAAGCTATAACACAGCGTGCTCCCAGAATATTATTAACAGCCATAAACTCCAAAAATGTGTCTGCTAACTTAAATGCAGCCCCTTCCCATGTGCATGCCTCCTTAAGCTCCTTGCAACACGGCACTGATCACATTGGTTTATCGAGTAGTGATAATGAGTTGCCAAATATTCGTGCAGCTATTGAAAGGGCCGTAGGCGAAACTGATGAGGATGATAATTTATCATCTTCACACTTTCATAAAGCAAAAACGAAGCATTTGCCTCAATATCAATCAACGCTGCTGCAAGATTTTATGGCAAAAACACAAATGTTGGGCCAAGCACCGAAATCATCTGATAGTGTTAAGCCGAAGGCCATACTTTCACAAAATGAAATTCTGCTACAACTTAATACAAACTCTCAGTCGGATAGCATAGCTTCGTCTTCAGCAAGCAATAACAAAAAGCGGCGAGGCCGGCCAAAAAAAGCGGACAAAGATCATGAATTAACTTTAAACTCCATGTTTCCCGTTCATTTAAATAATAAAATCTCGAATATAAATGAATCAGCTGATTCAGGTGTTATATCCACTACCAGTGTCTCCACACAAAGTGCATCACCACACCCCTGTACTACATTAGCTTCCTCATCGGCCAATGATAATACTTCATCAACAAACTCACCAAATAAAAATCTTACTACAACACCTGAAAAACAAACTCACGAGACATCGTCGTCATCATCAACTAACAAGCCGAAAATCGATATTGGCCTACTGGACAAAAGAATGTATGCTACAGAGAGAGTTTTATATCCTCCTCCCCGCAATAAAAGAAGACAATCAACCAGCGCCGCTTTAGCAAGTGTGTGCGAAAAAACAAAACCGACGTCGTCTCAAACACAGCAGCAAACTTCTAAAGATGATTTACAATTAGATCCGGTGTGGCGGAAAATCGATGTTAATCGTAAATTTCGAAGACCTAGTGTTTGCAGCACTACCGGATATAAAAGTGATGGAGGTGCTGCTGATGAACGTGTAAGAGATCGCCAAAGTAAAACGACGGTTTGTAGCAAAGTCTTAGCTGCAAAAAGTGGTTATGTTTCAGATTATGGCACCTCGTCTTTTCGTTTGTCTCGTCACTCAAAACATGTCTCTCATAACTCCGGCTATAAAAGTGATGCTAGCTGCAAAAGTCGTTACAGCACAAAAAGCTGTACGTCCCGTAAATCCAGAGCCAAGTCATGCGGTTATCGAAGTGACTGTAAGGAAAGTGTAATGGGCAGTTCAAAATCATCGAAATTTCGAAGAAAACGACGAGCCTCGATTATGCAAAAGTCAATGGGATCTTTAAAAGATGAGCAAGATATTTTACAATTGGCTGGCTTATCTTTAGGTCAAAGTAGTGAGGAATCTAACGAATATGTATGTAAGCCGTCGTTAGAGAAGCTTCCCACAACTAGTGCGTCAAAAAAATATGGTGAAATTAATCGTTACATTGCGACTGGAGAATATTTTGGTAGAGGCTCGAGTAGCCAAAATCATTCTCACAACTCTTTCGCTAGTATTAGCAACAATAGCGCTCGTATATTTGATGTGCCCACTGATCTGTCCCGGACACCATCTAAAATTACATTACTTCAACGTAAGAACTCTACGACATCAGAATTTGCTCATGACCTGTTGCAATTACCTGGGGGTAATCCAGCTGCAAGAAAAATTAAATCTCGCAGATCTTCCGTAGCTAGTTTTTGCAGTTCATACTATTCGGCAGGTACTACAAAATTAAAGAGACGCCGTAGACGGAAAAGTGTTCGCTGCCACAATTCTTCTTCCAGTAAAAACTCAGTTGTTGACTCGAAATTATTAACAGAAATTGAAATTTTGACTAATACATTTTCAACAAGATGTCGTATACAACCATCTAGTATATCCGAAAAGTTAACTGGAGGCAGCTTATCGCAAAAAGAGAAGCTAATGGCAGAAGCTACAAAACTTCAACAAAGTTTGGCTGCGGCCGCTGCAGCGGCTTCTACGTCTGCCTCATCGTCTAGTAAAAGAGATTCTAGAGATAAAAGATCTGTAAAGAAGAGAAAAATATCAGAAAATTTGGATTTCGCTATGCTATCAGCAAGAGCAGAAGGCAATTCTTTAACGCCAGGATCAAGTTCAGGCCAAGGTTCTTCTTCGAAACGGAGGCATAAGAAAGCAAGTAGTTCTAGTCCGGATGATCATAAATTGCCGCTTAAAAAACGTCATTATTTGCTTACACCGGGAGAGAAATCCAGCGAAGTTTCTGTAGCTGTGGCTGCAAAACTATTTGCTAACAATGCAGAAGCTTGGGCGGCAGCAGCTGCTGCAGCTAAAAGCACAGCAAATACAAAATCCCAACAGCAGTTTAATGCTAAAACAGCTAAAGCTAATTTAACGCCTAAAAAACGACATCTCTTGCAACAACCTCCACACACACTCAATGAGGATTCAAATAGTAATAAAACAGCGACTACACTCTCCCCACTTCGAGTAGCAGTGGGCGATCCTAACTCTATAAGTGGTGGTAAACTCTTGGACATCAGTCCACAGTCACTGAGTAATCTAAAACAAGTCACAGAAGCTGTTCATAAAAAGAGATCGCGTTTAGAGGGAGTAGTGTCAAAAATTGCTACAACTCATGGAGAAGATTTGTTAATTGGTTCCAGAGCAAAGGCAACAATTTCTACGGCTTTGCAAATTGAATCGGAATCATCATCATGTCCTCCTCCCGGAGTATTTGAACCGTCTGTCGAATTAGAAATACAAATACCGCCAATAACGAAACTTAGCGAAGCAACATCAACCATAATTACAAAGTCCGAAGTAGATTCGCCGTTGCTGATAGATTTGAACAAGGAATTTCCTGATTCTGCTGCAAAGAACTGCGGACCTCGGGTTGTAGAAAGTTTACTTAATAAAACGGGCGGTAATTTGATTTTGAAAAGAAAACGCAAGAAAATAAATCGCACTGGGTTTCCTACAGTGAAACGCAAAAAACGTAAATTAAATGAAAACCTCTCGGATGTCACCGCTGAAGCTGATGATCATCCCGAAAATACAAATGGAAAAACAGTTAACGAAAGCTTAAGTAAATCGCCAGAAAAACAATGCGATCGGGTACCAAAACAAGGAGAAACATCACAGACATTTCTCGAACGTAATAACAGAACACCGAGACTATCAGTGGTCGCTCTCGAAAGACTGCAAGAATCTCCGTTAAGCAATAAAGATAAAATGTCCACAAAAGAATTGCAGAATACTACAGACGCATTATCAACACCAAAAACGAGGCACACTAGACATATAAGTAAAAAAAGAGGAACTATTAACGAAGAAAAAGAAGCTGCATTCAAAGAATCAAAATCAATAATAGAACCCAACAAATCGGAACAACTGCAGCAACAAGATCAGGACGATGATGATAAACCGTTGGCTGTTAGAGCAAGGCGTTCTAAAGCTGTGTTAGAAGTAGCCGTAATGAAATCGTCTCCTACAAAAAAATCTGTTGTCTCCAAAACTGCAAAATCTCTTCTAGAATCTAACATTAAGTTACCTGCGGGCGTCGATCCGAAAAGCATATTAAGCTGTAAAATTAAATTAAAACGTCGCAACTCCATACATCCTTTGGCGGCAAAAAAATGTCCATCGGCTCTTCCTCCCCTATCAAAACCAATCATTAAAGAAATTCCACGCACAGAAGAAGAAATTGAGTTTGATGCAAAATCAAAAGACTGCAATACAAACTATGTGGAACATGATGTTTTGCCTATAAATGAGTCTCAATTAAGTATACTAAATGGGGACACAGAAGCTAGTGATACCAGTGATGAAAAATCGTCGACAAATTCATCTGTTATAAAAAGATTAAAACTGAATAAGAAATCTTATTTACCTGCCGGACTATTTTCGGATTATTTTAAAGTGACGCAGACTGCTACAAAGAAAAGTTCAAATAAAAAAGACAGTGAGAAGAAAACAGAGATGGATAAAATCGTCAACACTGAATCTGTAATTGTAAATGCAACAAAGGACGGAGAAATTATAAAACTTCCTCTATTGCCTCCACCACCATATTGTGAAAGATATTTAAGACGAACAAAATATGATTTTGAATTGCCTTACGATATATGGTGGGCTTATAAAAATGCTAAATTACCCAATCGTATAACAGTACCATCTTGGAATTTTCGAAAAATTCGCACAAACATTTATGCAGAGAATGTCAGACCTTCCCCAATAGCGGCTAACGATCATCCTATGTGTATTTGCAAAGCCGATGTAGGTTGTGCTGATAATTGTCTTAATCGCATGGTCTATACCGAGTGCTCGCCTTCAAACTGTCCCACACGTGAAAAGTGTCGAAATCAAAAAATACAAAAACATGATATTGCTCCTGGAGTGGAGCGTTTTATGACCGAAAATAAAGGTTGGGGTGTTCGCACCAAATTGCCCATTAAAAAGGGAACTTATATACTTGAATATGTAGGCGAAGTTGTTACCGAGCGAGAATTTAAGGATCGTATGGCAACAATTTATTTAAATGACACCCATCACTACTGCTTACATTTGGATGGCGGTTTGGTCATTGATGGTCAGCGTATGGGAAGTGATTGTCGTTTCGTCAATCATTCTTGTGAACCCAATTGTGAAATGCAAAAATGGTCGGTAAACGGTTTATCGCGTATGGCTCTATTTGCAAAGCGCCACATATCCGAAGGAGAAGAACTCACATACGACTACAACTTTTCTCTATTTAATCCTTCAGAGGGCCAACCTTGTCGTTGTAATACGCCTAATTGCCGTGGGGTAATTGGTGGCAAATCCCAGAGAGTTAAACCTTTATCCGTTGAAGCCAAGGTAAGTCTAATGTTTCCCAGAAATGTGAAAGTGCAAAATTTTATTGAATATGTATTTTTTATTAACCGACTGCAAAAAAAAGGAGAAAGGTTATCAATTCGTCATGTATTTATTTTTTTAATGTATGTTCCCTCAAAACTCCGCCATTTATGAACCGATTTCGGACTATTTTTCTCTATTCAAAAAAGTGGGCTGTGCCACGCCCATGCAAAAAAAATATTTTTCAACAACTTCTACTAAAACGAATCTTATGAAACTTTGCATACACCTTTAGTTATCGTTACAATACAACATTATGTTTAGAAAAGCGGCCCATGAAAAGTAAATAAGCATTTTAACTACTTCTACTTAGCCTATTCTTATGAAACTTTGCATACACATTTAGTTATCGTTACAATACAACATTGTGATTAGAAGAGTGGGCAGTGCCACGCCCACGAAAAGTAAATATTCATTTTAACTACTTCTACTTATCCGATTCTTATGAGACTTCGCACACACAATTAGTTGTCGTTAAAGTACATGATGATAAAATATGGGGGTGGTGCCACGCATATTTTGTAGTAGATTTTTTTTTTGCAAGAATTATTTATGTATGTTATAAGAATGTACTTTTTATACCCTGTTTATCGATGTTGACTGAAATTTTTCTTTCTTATAATTTCATTTAAAACAAAAAAAATTTCAAAGTTTTGTTTTTGTTTTAAATAAAATTGTAAGAAAGAAAAATTTCCTTCGCCATTGGTAAACACGCAGTTAATTAATGTTTTTAATTTTTACTGGCTTTAGAGCCATGCAAAAGCACGCTTAAAAATGCCTGTTTAATAGTTTTGTTTTTTTTTCGCAAATACTTCCACCAAAGATTATTTCCAAGTGAAATCAACAAATAGGTGTTCCGCATAGTTTTTAATTTTAATAAAAAATTTAGAATAATCATGGAGGTACCAAAAACGCAAAGCCGCCATCGCTTAAATTTTTTATTATAAAACTTCGGCTTAGTAGCAATTTTTTTACCACTTTCATACTTTTTAGAGTTCCATACACCAAAGGTGATAATGGACCCTATTTTTTCGCTGTCCGTCTGTCTGCCTGTTGGTCACAGGCTTATATCTCGAGAACCATAAGAGGTACGGATCTGAATGTGTGTAACTATGGCCGCTACAACAACAAATGCTAAAAATGTATGAAAGTTAAAAATTAAAGGGTATTCTAGCGAGCAACGAAACATGTTGAAATCTTAATGTAATAGAGCGGCCAATGATACATGTATTGGTAGGTTGATATCATGTCTATTCATTATTTACAATATGTACTAAGATGTTATAACATATTTAAAATAAAGTTTAATAACAAATAACCTAAAGTTAATAGAAAAATAATAATAATATGAACTGCAATTGATCATAATATGTAGTAAATTATTGTTATTGCTTAATAGTTGGCTCCATATCCGTATAAATGCTATCAATAATTATAAGATGTAAAATGCAATGTGAATGTTATTGTTATCCCAGGACCAGAGAATAAACCACCAGAAATAAAGAACAACTTACTAAGTATCTTCAATTGATCTGAGAAAATCTAAAATCTTTCTTTTATATGTAAAATAGGAATACGAAAACATTTTAAGCGTAGAGGGTAATAGATTCCAAACACGACAGATTTTTACTAAAAAAATTGAATATTGCAAGTAGAATTTATAAATGAAAAGCTAGAAGCAAGAGAAAGAGGCTTATTGCTCCTCATTACACAATAAAACAGAAGCAAAAGCCTTAAGTAGACGTAATTTTTGAAATTAACACCTAGAAATTCAGGTAAAAGCTGATACACAATATCATGATCCCGTAATCGAATATTAAAAACATAACGAATAATTTTCCTTAATATACATACCCTCAATACGATGCAAATTACCCAATAAGGCTCCAGTATAAATTTTCAGACAGTAATTAAACTGTGACATTAATAATGATTGCTCTAGTCGCTTTCTAATATGATAAGCTGCGTCTGCTCTCAAAGTGAATAACCTTCTCAAGATAAAACATAAACGGTTTTCACTCTTGATGATAAAGTACCCTTGTAGATCTTGTTAATGTAGTAGGTGTAGTTAAAGTACTAGTATTTACCACAGGCAACAACAAAAAGTACCGAACTTTAGTTTACCGCGTTTTGCTTAAAAAACAACACAAAAAGGTCTAGAGTAAACACACGTGTTAAATTTACCAGTACAAAACATTGACGAAACCCCAAACAAAAAACAGCTGACCCATTAATTGTTGATGCAAACGAAAAATAGACTCACGCTTTCTAGTGATAAATCTTAGTAAATATAACAGAGTTATAAACTTAACACAAAGAGTGAAAACCGCTATACATATCTTTTTTGTGACAGAGTTAATGTGGAAGTCAAATTTAAGATTTGAATCGATAGTCACACCAAGATATGTGTGCTCATTTACATATTGGATTCTTTTCCCCTCAATGTACATCTCTGGAAGGACGTAAGAATGACTTGGGCTTCCAAAATTAATAGCTCTCGTTTTATCGGGGTTTATTTCCAGGCGATTCTGTCCCATCCAGATTGATATATCCATATGGCTATTCAGACGTAGTTGCGACCCATTACATTGATCATTATTGACCTTATATATAAGAATAATATCATAAGCAAATACATATATTTCACAAAAGTCATTATTACCAATGTGGGATAAACAATCGTTTAAATATAACTGGAAGAGCAGAGGTCCCAAAACAGAGCCTTTAGGCACACCAGACGTAACATTACCAACTTTTGACTTGGCGCTACCAATTGATACGAATTGAGATCTTTGGTACAAATAGGAGTACATCAATCTTCAAGTAGAAGTCGCAAAATTATATTGGCTATGGAATTTTTTCACAAGGCAAATATGATCAAACGCTTTTGTTAGATCCAATGACACCTTACACATCTTGAGTACTCGTCTAGATTACTTGTTATTGAGTCAGTAAGCGAAAGTAATAATGATGTCGTATTATGATTTCGGCGAAAAGCATACTGATTTGGATTCAGGAGAGATCTAGTATAAGATAGAATTTGGTAATTCAATATACTCTCAACAATCTTTGACATAGCAGGTAGAATAGTGTATGGTCCAAGATTATCAACATTATATCTGCCATTCTTCGGAATAGGAATAACACGACCCAACTTCCACTGTTTAGGGAATTGAGATATAATTAAAATAGAATTGATAAGATGAAGTAGTAATGTTGATATTAGCGGATAAATTATTTTCATGAACTTGATTGGGATCATATCATGTCCTGCTGAGTTTGATTTAATTGAACTAATTCCAAGAACTAGGTCATCCTCCGTTATAGAGCAAAATGAAAAAGAACTGGGAATATTTGCAAAGTTATTATCCAAAACAACACCAAGACACTTCATTTCATCAACAAAGTTCAAACCAACTCCATCAAGAGAGAAACTAAACTTCAGCATCACACCCAAAACACATGGCTGTCGTTTTTTCAGGGTTATTATCCAACCCTTTATCATCCATCCATTGTGATATCTGACACAAGTAAAAAACGTTATTCTCCAAAACATCTCAATACTGCAATGAAAAAACAATTTGAATATCATCTGCGTATACATAATGCTCAACAGTCGTATCATCAAACAAATTAATAAAGTCATTCAAGTATACCATTAAGAGCAATGGTCCAATTACCGATCCATGTGGAACTCCAATCCCTGCTACCACATACTGTGACCTTACCGACAGATATGACTGTACCAATTTACATGCAAATTTCATTTCATTTATTTGTAACACAGCAAGCCTTCAAGGCCAAAATCGTATTACTGGAATACATTCTTAGTATAAAATTAATAATATGTTAAACAAAATAACAATGTATAATACAAGCCGAGGTTTTTCAGTGGCATAAAAAGTGGAAATATCAGGCATGTGATGGAAATCGTTTTCGAAATCGTTGCTCTTTTTTGAAATGTTAACTTTTATTTTTGACCAAAAAAATATCGGTAAAATTTTTTACTTTTATTTTTGACTAAAAAAATATCAGTCACATTTTAACTTTTATTTTTGACCAAAAAATATCGGTAAAATTTTAATTTTGACCAAAAATATATAAGTCAAATATTAACTTTTGTTTTTGAAATAAAAAATAATAGTCAAAAAATTACCATTTTGTTTTGACCGAAAACATATTGGTCAAAAAATAACTATTATTATTTGATTTTTTCGGAAAAAGTCATAACAATTACGGTCCCTCAAAAAAAAAAAACTTTCTTTGATAAGGTCATCATAATTCTAGTACGATATTGAACAAAATTTAGTTTTACCAAAACATAGTTTCCATTGTGTATATAAGTACAATGCTGTATATCGGACTATGAAATAGTCATCCCACAAAGTGATGCAATTTTAATAAATGTTTTTTTTTTAAGAATAAATACAACCCGCGAAACGATTAGCTTGTCTGCGGAAAAACGCCCAGGGTCTATGGCGGGAATCGAACCCACGACCGCTGGACTGACAGGCTAGCGTCGCTACCGCTCAGCCACAGGGGGCTTAAATCCGTCATTCTTCTAGCCAAACCTTTAATTATTATATCTGTTCTATTTAGTCTTCTTTCTAGAATGTTATTGTGCCTTTCTACTTTATAAACATGGTCGACAGCAGCCGTTTCAACTTTTTTATTAACTCGAGAGTTATTCAGCACATCTAATTTTAATGCATTTATATACTGCAGTTGCTCAGAGCGAAATTGATCGAATAGCTGCATAATCTTTTTCTTCAATGTTTTAAAGCTAGCGTATACTTGCTTTTCAAAAGCTCTACAGTGTTCTTCAAATGTATGCCCTAGTTCCACTGTAATATTGTGCAACGCTTCTTGAATATTATCTTTTGCTGCGAAGGGCACACTGGTGAATTTTCTTTCGGACTTAACCTGTATACATTACATATAAAACAGAATGCATGTTTGTTTTGGGCAAATAAATTTATATAAATTGATCAAATTCAATAGCAATTGATAATTATACTGTACTTTTATAATTTTATACCACGAAAAAATAATATTTTAATATATTTTGCTCAGCAGAAAACTTTTGAGCGTTTATTCACTCATGATGTTACCAGGGGTTTTATTCATGTGTTTCGGGAACTCGTTCATAATACTTTCAACGAATTATAAATAAATGAGTTTCATGAACACATGAAAAATCGTCGCTGAATCATAGAACTTGCATTGGTTCTAAGTACTCATTTCAAATGTCACCGAATCATCGAACTTGTGTTGGTTCTAAGCACTCATTTCAATGATGAGTAATTTTGTTAAATGTGAACCTATTTCGTCAATGACACGCCTGTGTTAAAATTATGCGTTCTGCGCCTAAATTGAACCAATTCATTTTCAGGATAGGAAACCGCAAAGGTGCAAACTCTTGAAATGTTTACAACGAATTCTAAAAAACCAACTAACAGAATTTTGAAATTACGCAGTATCTTATGAACCGTAGTAATACATAGATAAAAAGTGGTAATTTCTTTTTCCGTTTTGATTAAAACTATATTTTTTTAATCAGTTTGATGCACTAAAAAATACTGTGTCCTTAGTATACCAGTCCCTTCATTTAATTGTGAATAAAATTAACATTTGTCGATCGATTTTCATTATTTTTAGTTTATTTTGTTTGCAGATATCTGTCCTTATATATTTAAAATTTTGAGTTTCTGCAGTTTTAAAATTTTTATCAGTTCTTAGATTTTTTATATTTTTCACTAAAAACCACTATTTTTACCCGACTGCGAGACGCAAAGAAGGGTATTGTGGTATCAGCCTATGTGTGTATTTTTGTATGTTCCTTTGCAACACTATATATATACCGAACGCGTGGGCCGATTTGGATGATTCTTACGTCAAAAGAATTGTCTTAAGCCTGCGAAAGATATGACAGTAGTCAAAATGCAAAAACAGACGCCATTTTGTGAAAACGAAAAAAATAAAAAGTCGGCGAACTTTATTAAAATGGATATCGATATTCAGCAGGTATTTGAAAATAAGTTTTAGGTTTCTATTACCATTTTCCATTTCGATCTTTAACAGTTTAAAGTATGTTAGCAACCAAAAAACCAAATTGTGTAAAAAGTGACTTTAAACTTTAAAAAATCTTAAAGCAAACTGTGTACGAAAACTAAAAAGAAACTTTTACAGTCGGGAAGCATTTAAAAACGAATCTTCAAATCCCCACAATAATGCTTCCCGGATATAAAATTCGATATGTCCCGCACATTGGTTTTTTTCCTTTTAGTTTTTTTACGCAGACGGGTTTTTGATTTTTTTTATATACATTTTTTATTCGATACTTAAGCCTGGACGCAGTTCTGCTTGAATTTCAAGCTGCCACAAGAAGTATGTGTAAAAATACAAACTGAAATTCATGTTTGAAAAAATTTCATTCAACTGAAAAGAAAAATCAACACAATTTTTGTTTAATACAGGGATGTCATATCAATTACTGGAGACTTTTTCCGTCAACTAAAACAAAAATTTATGTTCAGACAATTGTTTGCTCGACGAATTTTTCATATTTTGTGTTTTTGTTGTCTTTCAAATAACTTTTCATATTTTGCATGTTGTAATTTATAAAAATAAGTGAATTTGCGTGAGTAAAAAAAAGTTTGTCTACACAACTATTATTCCGTGTAGAAATGTATACAAAATTTCAAACCTGAAATTCAGGCGGAACTGCGTACTATGCTCAATTTGTGAATAACTAAGAAACCACTGAATTGTTTTCATAATTATGTAAAGGTAGCATAAAGGTAATCTGTTGGTGTTTTGCCGGTTGAAATCGCGCATACTGTTCTCGAGTTGAGGTGAAATATACTGGTGCGCCTAGTGGAAATATTAGATAAGCCCATAAAAAATCTGTGATAGGAAAAACTGAGGGCACATTATTTTTTAGCGCATCAAAACGGAATTTCACAGTAAGTCTGTGTAATTAGACACTTGCGACTAGGGCCCTATTCCACAAAAAACTTTTCAACTTTTCTCTTTGCACTTATCAATTTGCATTTTTTGGCAAAGTGATAAGTGTTTCTATTCCACAATATTCTTTGCAAATTTCACTTTGCACTAAGCAAATTTTTGCAAAGACTTTGCTCTCTTTGCAAATACTTTGCTCTCTTTGCAAAGACTTTACATTCTTTGCAAAGACTTTGCACTCTTTGCGCTCTCATTGCAAAGTTAATCTGCAAAGTGTTCCACAAAGACTTTAATCATCTTTGCATTTCTGTCTTATCACTTTTCACTTTGCATTGCTAAATGTATGTAACTTGTTAAAATGAGCCGCAAAATAAAAATGAGAAAAAACTTGCAGTTTTACAAGTTATTAAAGAAAAAAAGGAGATTTTATTTGGTCCACAGAAAAAAATATTATAGGTTTTTATTTTAACAAACATGTGTTTGAATTTGTTATTGAATTTTATTATTTTTTTGTATGATTTCTAAATATTCCAACACATAATTTTTATAGAAAAAAATGCGATTTTTTTCTTATTAAATATTTACATATGTTAGAATTTTACGATTTTTGTGGTACGTCCCATTTCCGTAAATAAAATATTTGAATTTATGAATTTAGTAATAGAATACGAATTATAGTTTTTTCTGTGTAGTTTTCAGGACAATAAAGTAAGATTTTTTTTATAAAATTATTGTAAATATTTAGAACATATTAAAGTTAACATTTCAGTTATTTGATTTGTGATATAAGCTACTGGCCTATCGTGTTGTATGTAAATAAAAATGCAAGTTTTATTTCATATTGTCCCGACGTTTCGTGAATTTTGTGTTCACTTTTTCAAGGGATCTTCGTCTATTTAATAAAACATCAACTCATTTTTAGAAAAATTATTGAAATTTTTACAATTAATAACTCACATTATGTATATAAAATTTTTTACATTAAAAGTTTTTAAATACTTTTTTAATTTCATTTTGAATGTTAATAAATTAGATGAACAGGATGCCTGGGAGGAAGCTTTGAAAGAAGCCCAATCCCTGCAGCTGGCATCGGCAAAAGAAACATGGACCTATGCGAGGGACAGTTTGTTTGGGCTCTGGAAGCGGACTCTAATTTTTCTCTAATTTATTTAAAATTAAATCAACTTGAATTTGGTTTAAACGAAAGCACTCTTTAAGGTTAAAGTTTTTTAGTCTCGAAAAATTAATTCGGTTTTATAATTTCTTGTTATGACCGCGTCTTCACTTTCGTCGAACAAAAACTCCTGTCTTAACATTTTGAAAGCTTCCCTAGTTATAACAATATGAATTTGCAAAGCGATCGTTTACTTTGCAAATTTTTGACAAACTTATCAAAATTTGCTTTGCAAAAATAGAATTTACAGTTTTTGTGGAACGAAAACACATAATTATTTGCAAAGTCTTTGCAAATTACACTTTTCAATATTAAGTTTGCACTTTGCACAAGAAAACGTACGTGGAACAGAAATTGCAAAGGGAGTATAAAATTGCAAAGACTGGAAATTACACTTATCAATTTCAACTTATCACTTATCAAATTTTATAGTTCTGAGGAACACAAAGTTTTGTAAATTGACGAAAAATGGATTTTTTAGGGTGATTAACATATGCTTAACACGAGAAAAGTAAAAAAAAAATTAATTTCAGCTATTTCCAGATGTACACTTCCCAGAGTCAAAAGCTGGCTCGATTAAAGAGATCTATATATTATTTGAAAAGCTTCAAAATTACGCATCGAATAGTGGATAATTGGCTTTGATCGGATAAAAAAAGAATGAGTTATTGGTGGTCAAATTGTAACAAAATTTCTTGTTGTCTCTTCGGAAGCTGTACTACAAATAATAGCAAAATCCATAGTTGTAAACTTTTATTTACTAGTCTATTCGATTAAAAAAAATTAAGCCATAATGGAACGAAATTGGATAAAAACTAAAAATGGCGTAATAAAAAAACAAAACACAATCCTTTAAATTTACTAAAAAATGCTCTATGTAGTAAAAATCAAAATAAAACAAAACTATTAAATAAAAGATTTGCTAGTAAACTCAAATGCTAGTGTTTTCGTTTTTTTTTTCTTCTAGCATTTTTAGTTTTTATCGGATTTCGGTCCATTATTGCTTAAAATTTTTAAAATCGAATAGACTATTCAGTAAAAGCATTTAGCTAGGAGTTTTTTTATTTCTGGTACCAAACAGCTTCCCTATAGACAACACTTGGTGAAAAACGATAAATATTTAAAAAAAATTTAATTTGATCCCCTATAACTAACTAATTTTTTATCCGATCAAAGTCAATTATCCACTATTCGACGCGTAATTTCGTATCCTTTCAAACACTTTAATTAAACCAGCCTTGGAATGTGGATAGCGCTTTAACGCGAAGTATACATCGAAAACGTAAACGTGCCTTTATATAGACAATGGCCGAAATGAAAAAAATGTATTTTATTTTTCTCCTGTTTAGTTATCTTAAAATAAAGATTTGTAAAGCAGTGTTATGTATTACGCATTCCATAGTCGCCTAAATACATAGCTTTAGTACCAACTTTTTCGCTATTTTCGCTGTTCTTTCAGGTGCTGAGTTGTCTCCTTTCATGTTCTTTCCATAGTTAGTCTCATTGGCTGCCAGTTTTTGTAAAATAGAACGAAAATTTCGTGTGAGAATTTATGTTGAGAACAACAATAATATACGATAGTTTGTTTTTGTTGGCAACATAATATCTCACAAAAAATTTTGTTTTATTTTACAAAAATTACTAATACAATTTTGAATTTCATAAATTTTTTTCAAATTTGATCATGAGTAAGACCTTCTTTAGCATAACATTTAATTTTAACTTTTTGAGCTTCAGATAGAGATTTTCGCCGACTCATTTAAATTTCAAATTGTTTTATCGGCTTACAAAGATCAAAAATTTATTTTAAAAAACTAACAATTCGCGGGAAAGTTATGCTGTAAACTATTCTGATTAGGCACTGCTCTTGGATAAATTTTGTTTTGCAGCAATTATATGATAATGGTACAATATTTCCGTTCAATTTTTTGGACAGTTTTCTCGTATTGCATATTATTTATTAATTAGTAGTTTGAGTAATAGTTTTTGATAGAACTGCCAAAAAGTATTGCTAAAATGTTAAATTTAATCAGATGAGCGACAGTTTTGTTTGCTAACCTTTCTTTTTAAAAATTAAATAACTTTTTTTCATATATTTCTTGTTATTAAAGTTGCCCCTTTTTTTCTCAGAAATCCCCTTTTTGTGCCCCTTTTATATTCAAAATCCCCTTTTTGTGCCCCTTTTTGAAAATTTTCAACGGTAACGCTGGTCTTGCTATTAAGAAAATCTCTTCACTTTTTGAATTTTCTTAAATTTTTTTCTTTAGTTTCTGGCAAAAAATTGGATTTGGGACCAGAGTGGAGTAATTGATATTGCTACTGTTATTAGATTTTTCAACAGCAACAGCAAACAGCAAACCGCGGGACAAATAAATTAAAATATAAACAATTAATTTTTGTGGCAACAAATGCTTTTAGTTTTTTACGTTCGCTTTCGCTAATCAATATTTATTCCCAATAGCAAAGTATAAGCGATATTATTGTAAATAAAAGTTTAAACATTTATAGTGTAGTATAGCATACTTTTGTGACGCTTTTCCTTGCCATTATTACGACAGGTTGTTGAAACTATAAGAAAACTGTGAACATCTTTTGTTGTTTTGACAGAAATCCTTTCGATATTATTTGTCTCTAGGACAAATTGCAATAGTTCTAAGGATTTCCTCAGCCAAAGAGGTCCGCTTTTGTATTAATTACTTTTATGATTTTTTTACGATTTCAGACTGAACTCTGACCGCATTCGACAGAAAATTTTTACTGGGTTCTTTGATGAAAAATTGTTTGACATCCGAAATTTAAAAATAAAAACTATCAGCTGTAGAACTAATTTTACCTGTTAAATAAATATACCTTGAAATCAATCAAGCCTGTTGCAGTTATTCCGATTCAGTACAATACACGAACCAAAAAAATCAACAACAAGTATGTCTTATTCGCAACATTATACTTGGATTGATTGGTTTACAAATTATACGGCTTGTTTACGAACAATCGCTCACTTGTAGCTCGACTGTTTTTTAGGGTTCCGTACACCAAAAGTGTAAAGGAACCCTATTGTTTTCGCTACGCTATCTGTGTCTGACTGTCCGTCTGTCTGTCTTCAGAGGCTGTTTTCTCGGGAACCATAAGAGCTACGGACGTGAAATTTTCACAGAATATGTAAAACTTTTGCCGCTACAACAAATATATGACAGTTAAAAATTAAAGGGTGTTCTAAAGCGAGGAACGAAACATGTTGAAATACTAATGTAATACACAGACACTTATATATAGACACATATATACCTATTTACACACTTTAAATGTTCAAAGTTAGTGTTAATTGGTGTAGTCTGTAGAATAGACTACACCAATTAACACTGATACTAAAAACAATAAAAATTAAAGGGTGTTCTATCAGTTAATGTAATTTTACTATGTAATTTAGACAATATGCTGTATCTTAGAAACCGTAAGAGGTAAACTCTTGAAATTTTCAAAAACGCTAAAACTAAAAAATTAAAAAAAAATTTCAAAACGAAAAATCGCCAAAATGAAAAAAGCGCTTAAAGAAAAAAGCTCAAAAATAAAAAAAATCTTTAAAACCCAAAACTAAAAAGATCGCCAAAAAACTAAAAAAAACGCTAAAAACCGAAAAAAGTCAAAATGAAAAAAAGCACTACAACATAAAAAAATCACCAAAACGAAAAAAAGCGCAAAAAACAAAAAAAAAAAGCGCCAAAACTAAAAAAACTGCCAAAAACAAAAAAAAATGCCAAAACAAAAAAGTGTTAAAACAAACAAAAAAATTGGAGTTGGGCAAAATCGTTCATTTTGTGGAATCGGTCCAACCGATCCGAAAGACTAAAGGAACTAGGTCGTTCCTTTCGTTCATCGTTCCGGTTTTTTTGTTTGAATACTGAATGAACGAGTAACGAGAGAATGTCTCTGTAAATATATATAGAAGTGATTATGGAAATAAAATGGACAAACTATTGAATGATAAAAGTACATACAAAACCATTAGAATAGACCCAACTCAAAAACTGCAGAGAGCAAACAACAGAATAGTAATGGACCTATATAAAAAGTGATACATTAATATCCAAGAAAAGATAAGATTAACATCCAATGCAGCAACAGCTCTCCGACTTTACGGCCTCCCTAAAATACATAAGCCTGATGTACCACTAAGACCAATTGCATCATCAATAGATGTACAATCTATCAAAATATATTGGAAGTATTCTAAAAAATATTGTTATCAAAGAGTTCAATATAAAAAACTCATTAGAGCTTAAGGACAAGATAGAAAAAATTGCTTTAGACGAAGATGAGATCCTAGTATCCCTTGACGTGGTATCGTTATTCACAAACATACCCATACACTTAGCAATAAATAATATTATGAAAAAATGGAATAGCATACAACAGTATACAAAAATACCGAAGACAAGGTTCCTGGAGCTGTTAAAGTTTTGCCTCAATGAGAACAGTTATTTCATGTTTGGGGAAAAAATATTTAATCAAATTTATGGCATGCCTATGAGCAATACTTTATCACCAACTATCGCGGACATTGTATTAGATAATCTTCTTGACACCAGTATTAAGGACCTTCAAAAAGAAAACGCACAAATAAAACTTATAACTAAGTATGTAGACGATTTATTCGCCATTGTAACGAAAAAAGATGAAGAAATAATACTCAGAACATTTAACAGCTACCATACAAAACTAAAATTTACCATCGAAAAAGAAGAAAACAAATCTATTCCATACCTTGATATGAAAATATACCGGGAAAGAGGCAAATAAATTACGGACTGGTACTCAAAAGCAATTGCTTCTGGTCGCGTTATTAACTATATATCAACGCAACCAATGAAACAAAAAATTAACACAGCAAGCAATTTAATTAGAAGAGTTTTGAAATTGAGCGATGAAAATTTTAAAACAAAGAATATACTAATTATAAAAGACATCCTTAAGAAGAACAACTTTTCGAACTATATTATAAATAATTTAATTTCGAAAGTAACAAACAGGGCAAACACGCGGGATAAGATTGAAAACAAAACGTCTGGTAACACCAAATATTACGGAGTAGCTTTTATACCTTAACTTACAGAAAACAACAAACTTAAGGAGATAATTAAAGAAGAGAATGTAATATTGCACATAAACCCATCAAAACAATTAAACATTTATTTACACAAACAAAAACAAAAATCGAAACAAGGGACCAAAGTAATGTGGTGAATGAAATAAAATGCAATGGTAACGACGACGAACAGTGCGGCAAAGTATATGTACATCGGTACAACCAAGAGAAGTTTAAGAACTAGAATCGATGAGCATAAGGCAAATATAAGGAAAAGTAAACAATCAACTGCACTTTCGCAACACTGTATTGAAACGGGACATACAGCAATATTTGACGATGTAAGAGTTTTGGATAAAGAGAAAAAAGTAAATAAAAGATATACCTTGGAGAGTTTAAGAATGCAACAAAAAGGTGAAAAAGCAATAAACACTAAAGATGACATCGACAACACTAATGCTAGCTATACCATAGTTCTAGTATAGTGACGACAATAGTGAGAGGAAATTGGCTGTGATATATTTTTTAGTTTTTTAATTTATACATTTTTTAATTTATACATTTTTAATATATTAAGTTTGTGTTTTGTGGTTGTCCAGTTAACACAAAACACTGATATTTTAAATTATGTGGACATTTTAAAGATGAAATGTAAGTACAATTAATAAGAAAGGAATATGACAGATGTTTATTGTTGTTTAATATAAACTTTACTTTTGTTTTTATAAATAAAGAATCATCCCTGAAGAAGTTGGAAAAACACCAACGAAAGTAGGATGGAAAACATAGATATTAAATGAGTAATTTTTTATTTATTTAAATATATAATTTAAAGTGACCTTGAAAGCCTGAATTTTGGAATAAAACCAAATAACATCAAAATCATAGATTATTAAAAAAGGTCGACAATAATTAAATTGAAGCATTTGCAAAAATTTTTTTCTTTTAATAATATTTCCACTAAATGCTAGCCAAAATAAAATATTTAAAATACACACGAAAAGCTTAAATCCTCCTATATTCGACACCGTTTTAAAATTGAAAATCGGTGCAGAAATAAAGCAGTGAAATTTTTTGTCCGTGAAGTCCCAAAAATCGTATTTTATCGATAACTTTCGATTTTTTGGGGTATAATAGAATTTCTAAAAATGACAAAATTATCAAGTTGGTCTATAATCTACACTAGGTCATTTCAAAAGTATACTTTCACAATCACATTGTGTAATTTTTTTTGACAAACGATCCAAAGCCCACTTCTTGTAAATGAATTTGTGTTTTATGTCGATTTCCAAATCGTCAACTCTTTTATTAAAAACAAGTACCAAGACAGTCACTTTTTTCGCGATTCTGAATTATTCTCCCTTTCTGTTTATTCATGCATTTAATGGCTTCAGAAGACAACTAAATAATTGCGTCAACAAAATAGGGTTTAAAATAGCTAAGCAGTTTCAAAAACTGACTACTGTAAACATTAATTCTTAAAAAAAAAAACTTGGAAAATTATAGTTCTATCGACAATAAAACATCGCCGACACTGATTTATCTCGACAAACCCGAATAAACTGATATCAGACGCATCTCTTCTATTAATCCACGAAGTTTAGAAATGCAGCTAAAAATTTCAAATTTGGAAATTGTTAAAGAGTTCGAAAAAAATCATAAAAAGCGTTCCTTTGAGGCAAGGCAAAAATCTTAAATTCCCCCTTCCCCTTGGTCCGTGTCTGATTTATTCGATCAAATCATATTTTATGCTTTACAGTTTCTTATGCTCTAGTTTATTGCATTAGTTTACTTGAAAATAAACCCATGTGGAAATTGTATATTATATTGGCATATTATAGCAACTTAGGGGCGGATGAGCCGCGCCTTCCCGTTATGAGATCAGTCTAGTCGCTAAATTTATAGTTGAGTCGTAGTTGTAAAATTCTCATTATGGAGTACAACGTTCTTTAAATTGAGACAACTGTTTCTTATCAGTTGTTTTTTGGTTTCTATTTCGACTATTGTGTTACCTCTGCTTACTTTTTGAATGGTGATTTTAGGCGCCAATCTATCCTATTTGTCAACCAATATTTTTGCCATATCCATGAAACATAAAATCTCAAGAAAAAATAGTATGGCCAAAACTAAAAATATTTAAAATATTTTGTGATGGCTACTATGGTTTAAAAAAACAAAGAGTATAGATAAGAACATTTTTCGAAAATGTTTTCGAAGGCAACTAAAATTAGTTGTGAATCATAATACAAAAAAATGGTTGAGCTGGGTCATAACATTGACAACTCAACCTAGTTGAGTTGTGAATCATAATAGGGACCTGAACTACAGTTAACTTACTATCTCTATCGTAAAAACTAGCCTAAAAATGTTTAAATGAAGCTTCTATAAAATTTTGCACTTTCATAACTTGGGCATTACCAATAAATAACTTTTGTATCATCTAATATCTTTATATTTTTATTTAGCCAACAAATGACACTACACCGAAAGAAGATCGTAAAAGTAGACAACGTAAACGAAAAGCACGTAAAAACACTCAGCGTCCAACCACTAAAGATATAGCGACACCAACTCGCATGCAACCATTATCGGAAAAAGAAAAAAAACTTATTAAACAGTATTCTGTCTTCCTTATAAGAAATTTTGAGAGAATTCGTGCAAAACGATCCAAACGCAAAGCAGCCAACAAAACAACCAACGAACGTAAACTTCAAACTCCCACAAATACGTCCAAAATAATGCCTATAGGTTCTACCGTTGGAATGCCTGCAATGATAACGCAAAGACGTCCTTCTACACCAGCTTCGTTGGCAGCACAAATTTCTGCACTTTGTACAGCTAGAAATATAAAAACTCGAGGTTTTACTTTAGCTGTACAAGACCCAGAAGTAGAAAAAATGGCTAAAATGGCAAAGATCTTAAGAGATATTTGTACCAATCTGGAATTAACAAAAAACCCAGAGAATCATGAACAAACTTTAGTGTCCGTGCTACAGAGCCCCAAACTAGTAGGCCCCAGTACGAATAAAAAGAAAAAAGCTTATTTAAAAGTGCAGAATAAACCAGATGTTACAGACTTGAAAACTATACAAAATAACATTGAACAGGGCTATTATAAGCTTCCAGCTGAATTCAATAATGATATGTATAAATTATTCGTAGAAGCTAAAGCGACTTTTGACAAAAAAGATGAAATGAAACTAAAATTAATACAGCTTCTAGAGAAAGCCTTTGTTGAAGAGAAATGTAAACAATATTCAGCTCTTTTAGATATTCTGGGAGAGGAAACTTTGCTTAAGGACTTTGACAAGGACAATTGCAATAAACTATTTGAAATAAATAACCATAAAAAGGAATCCTTAGAAAACAGTTCAACTTCCAATTCACCCATACCATTAACTAATAACATGATATCAGTAGCCGAGGACATAATACGTTGCATATGTGGTCTTTTTAGAGATGAAGGGCTAATGATTCAGTGCGCCCGTTGCATGGCTTGGCAACATACCGAATGCACTAAAGCCGATGTCAATGCAGATAATTATCACTGCGAACAGTGTGAACCCCGTGAGGTTGATCGTGAAATACCACTCGACGATTATACTGAAGAAGGATATCGCTATTATTTAACATTAATGCGAGGCACCACGCTGCAAGTTCGCCAAGGCGATGCAGTCTATGTGTTGCGTGACATACCAGTTAAGGACTCTGCTGGCAATATAGTGCCTTCAAAAAAGCACACATACGAAACAATCGGAGATGTTGATTACAATGAATGTGATATTTTTCGTGTTGAACGTTTATGGAAGGATGAAGTTGGTAAACGATTCATTTTTGGCCATCACTTTCTGCGGCCACACGAAACTTTCCATGAACCATCTCGCAAGTTCTATCCGAATGAAGTTGTACGTGTACCTCTGTATGAAGTGGTTCCCATTGATTTGGTTATGGGCCGTTGCTGGGTGCTGGATCGTACTACATTTTGTAAAGGTCGTCCTATTGAGTGCAACGATGAGAGTCATTGTTTTATATGCGAGTTAAGAGTTGACAAATCGGCGCGCTTCTTTTCGAAAGCGAAAACAAACCATCCGACTTGTACAAAGACCTATGCATTTCGTAAATTTAGTGAAAAATTGAAAATTTGCAAAACATATGCGGTAAGTGTATTTAATTAAAAAAGCTAATTATGAATATTCTTATAAATTACCAGATACAAGTTTAACAGACTAAAACCCGACCACCATACTCGGATAATTACACTTTCACGCTACTGGTAAAGCTAATGCGAGTACGCTGAATCCACTGGTATCAGCCGCTTTTCGATGTTAGCACTGATGTTCGCGTTTTTTTATATTCAGTAACATTTTTTTTTCGCGAAAATTAAATATTTTATTTTTTTGCTAATAGAAAATGTTGTCAAAATGTTTCTTTTTGTAAAAAACGATTTCGCGCAAATAAAAATTTCAGTGCCATTTTAGTTTAATGTAAATTTAAATATGTAGTTTGGATGATTAAAATTAAAAATTTTGTAAACTTTACACCTTAATAAAACTTTTACACAAAATTAGAAGAGTGAAATTCGAAAATTTTCGCAAAAGTACGAAGACATCGTTTTTATGGTACTTTAGCGAATACGAGCGCAGACTTCGAAACATAACTAGGACCATTGAAATCAGCATACATACTTGAGTTATCTTTACCAGTAGAGAACCCAGCTTATTAAAGAAAAAAAGTTGCAAATTCAAGCACAGTGTTATTATAATAGAGTAAATGCAAGTAAAGCCGAGTGCAGTGGAACCGACCACAAAACTAATTGTAATAAATTTGTCCATTTTAAATGCTTTCACATTGCAATGTAAATAACATACAAACGCGAACAGTTTTCCTTTCGCATCGCATTACAGAGTTACCTCCCTGGTCCCCAGCAAAAAAAATAAATAAACGACTTCAAAACGAAATAGTGTTTGATGATTTCTTAAGCAACTGTTTCTTCGAAAACATTCTTAATGCCATCGTAAATTTGAATAAAGATAAAGTTTTTGAACTTATGAAAAACGGAATCGGCTTTACTAGATAGTATTGTTTGATGTGCATTAAGTGCACAACGAAAAAAAACATGCAAAAAAGGAGTTAAAGCATTAGATCTACTGACACTGATCACATTATCATATTTTCCAAAACAAGTTTTAGTTCTTAACAAGAGAAGTAGAAAACGGATCAGTTGTAGAGAGCATGTATTAAAGCCCGAAGAACGTGGTTTCGTACTTTAACCAGTGCAATCAATGCAACTCCTTCTTTGCATATTTTTTGCTGGGTCCGACTAAAACGTATGAAAAAATTATAGAAATTGAAATCTTATATATAAATAGGCCAAACAATTTTTTGTAGTACACTTTTAACTATCATTGTCCACCAATATTGATGAAACATATATGGTTTAAAATGTATTTTTCTCTAGATATGCACAATATTTGTTTACCTAAAACAACCGGTTACAAAATCGGTTACAAACAACCCCGGTTGCGGATCAACTGGTCGAATTTCGACCACCGGGCGGCATCCTAGTACATATCAACAAGCAAAACAGCGAACGTGGCAACCACAACCAAGATAAACGTTTTTACGGTGCAAAATATGTACCCGGCCTTGCCGAAAACTGGTTTCACGCTTGATAGTACATTTAAAACCCATTTAGATATATGTATCAGGATTTTTAAGTACAAAGTGTGAGCGTCTTTTGTGTGTATTGTAAGCAAATTGATGCAGCTGATGTTTGTTGTGGGTTTTCCGCCAATTGTATTGTAAAAATAGTAAATAGAATTTTTTCGCTAATTTTGATTGCTTAAAGAAATTAAAAATGTGTATGAAATACACATTTTTAATTTTTTTAGCGTCGAAATCGTCAAATGATTTGGCGATTTCTGGGATTTGCTTGAAAATGGGAATTTAGAAGAGAATAAAATAAATGAATTCATTTATTGCATGGAAACTAGGTAACGTCAAACAACTAGCTATGTAGGATAATAAACTAGACTTCTTGGAAGACTAAAAAAGGTTTCCCGGGATTAAGACGAATCGATTGACGTAAGAATCATCAAAATCGATTCACGCGTTTGGTACACAAAGCTTATGCGGTTCATTTTTAGGACAATATGAAAAAATCAGAGTTGTGGTTCCCATACACAACAAGATTTTGACAAAATCTAGTAAGGAACTAGATTTTATCTAGCTAATCGTTCTACGTTACCTAGTTTTCATGAAATAGATGATACCATTTTGTGGCCAAGATACGCCATAATAATTAGAAAGTACTGCGTGCATAAAATGACAAATTGTATGGAAAATTGTGTTACACATTTCAGTATTGTTTGACGTTTGAAAAAATTAATGAAAGTACATATATATTATTATAGTAACTGAAAATGTAAACAATTGTGTGGAAGAAGATTTTACGTGTTTAGTAGTACTTTTTCATTTAATTAAAGGACTTATATTATACACATTTACATAGCATTTTATATCTAATTTTATGAACCAAATATGTATGCAGCACTTATTTCTCTAAGCTTCAACACGATAAAAGCACCGAGCCAAGAAAACTAAACTTTTCTAGTAAATGTCAAAGTCCGTATTAAAAAGACAATATAAACGCAACATTCTTCATATCGATTTTGACATTTCACATGATTTGGCGCAATAAACATATTTTCTTGAGATGACGCCAAAAAGGAGCGCGAAAATTAGTTTACACCAAAAAAAGCGCAATTTTTGACAATCTAAAGCGTTTTTAGTCCTCCAAGGAGTCTACTTTCATAACCCATTTAGCTAGTTGCTTGAACGAACCTAGTTTCCAAGATATAAAAGATTCCATATTTGTGGCCAAAATGGACGAACCCATTTTTCTGGAAAACTGGTCGTCAAACTTTTTGCACGGAAAGCGTTTTTAGTCCTCCAAGGAGTCTAGTTTCATACCCCACTTAGCTAGTTGCTTGAACGAAGCTAGTTTCCAAGATATAAAAGATTCCATTTTCTTGTGGCCAAATTAGACGAACCCATTTTTTTGAAAACGGCTCTTTCAGTTTTTTGCACGGAAACCTTTTTTAGTCCTCCGAGAAGTCTAGTTTAATATCCTACATAGCTAGTTGTTTGACGTTACCTAGTTTCCATGGAATAAATTAATCCATTTATTTTATTCTGTTTTGTATGAAATCCGGCCATATTATTTCTCTTCTAAATTCCCATTTTCGTGCAAATCCCGGAAATCGCTAAATCCTTTTGACGATTTCGACGCTAAAAATCTACGCTACCTTGGCGCACGTAATACCTTGTAAAGGCAACGTGAACAGCTGTAGTCTTTTGTACATTGGTGCAATAAAAAAAGTTTGGAAACAAGGGTAAGTTAACATAAATCTGATATAAGCAAAAACGAAGAAAGCAAAGTAGCATACAACACATAGTATAAACACAACATAAACCAGATTCTGACAATAAAAGTATTCACATCAAACTTATTCAAGATGTCGAAATAAAACATAAATCACATTAATAACACTTGATACAAAAGTTATTCAGGGATTCTCAAAAAACAGAATTGGTGTTTTTTTGGAGTCCATAGAGAAAGAAAATACCTTTAGCTTTTCTAGGTCAGTTCGCAAAGTGATTTTATAACGGTAAATATAGTGAAATAACGGGTTTCTTCGAGTTTGAAATTTAAACAGTCATAACTTCTTTGTTTCAAAAAGGATTTCTACGAACTTTTTCATATATGAAATATATGTTTCTTATCTTTCAATAAGGCATTTTTGGAAATCGGCTTGTAAGTGTCTAACCGCCAGTTTTTGACTTACCTCCAGTTTTTGACTCAGCAATTAAATATTTATTTAGTTGATTTTCATATAAATTTAAATTGTAATTAAACACAACTTCTGTTTTTCAGTCGTATTTAGTTGTTCTTATTTAATTGTGACAAAAATATGGTAGCACCATCAACTATTATAAATTTCCCATAAATTTCCTAAAAAAGCAGCTGTTCAATATAAACAAAGCAAAATCCAACAAATATATATTTTTCTTCATGCAAAAAATAAGAATAATCAAGAGTTTCTGCAATGTTTTAAAAGAATAAAAACAGCTTACAAAATCACAAAAAGACAAATATACCCAAAGAAAGCCCAAATTTTACGCCAACAAAAGTTGAATTTTCAGCGGCCACAATTTGTTTGTTTGCACAAGAACAACAAGCGGTCAAAATCATATGGTAATTTATAAAATTAAATCGAATTTAAGTGTACAAGATTGGTGTTATAAGTTATATTTAAATGTGATCTATAAAAATGAGTTTTCTATTTAAATAGAAATTAAGTTTAAGAACCATTTAATTATTAAGTCAGAAACTGGAGCTTAGTAATTAAATATTTATTTTGTTAATTTTAATATAAATTTAAATTGTAATTGAATACAACTTCCGTTTTTCAGTCGTATTTAGTTCTTCTTATTTAATTGTGGCAAAAATATGGCAGCACCATAAAATATTATAAATTTGCCATAAATGTCCAAAAAAAGCAAAATTCCAAGAAATATATCTTTCTCCATTTAGGAAATAAGAATAATTAAGGGTTGCTGCAATGTTTTAATACAATAAAATCAGCTTGCAAAGTGATAGAAAGCGAAATATAGATAAAGAAAGCCCAAATTTCATGCCAATAAAAGTTGATTTGTCAGCGGCCAAGCGGTACAAGAACAAGAACAAGTAGTGAAAATCATATGGTAATGTATAAAACTTAAATCGAATTTAAATGCCCAAGATTGGTGAATTAATTTTGATTTAAGTGTTTAATGCAAAACATAATTTTGTATTTAAATCGAATTTAAACATAAATGACTTTAAAAATCCAAGTTAAAAATTGGCCGTAAGTTATGATAGTTTAAGTGTAAAAAAACTTATTTTTCAACAAAATTTTATTTTCTCCCGACTCTAAGTTGCTTATGAGATACCAAAACACTATCGGGTATGTTCTGTATTCCATGCGGAATTACCAAAGCAACAACAATGCTTTGATAATTCCGCACATTTTAATTCCGCATGGAATACATGATGAACTTTAATGTCTATGTGTTTACTCCTGGCGTGGTAAACAGGATTTCGAACTAACTGTTGTGCCCCGATATTGTCACAATATATTACGGCAGCATTTCTTGTATATTGTGCAAAGCCAAATTCGATTAACAAATTTCGAAGATATATTGCTTCTTTTGTCGTTGCTGAAATAGCCATATATTCAGCTTCAGTTGAACTTAGAGCAACGGTAGGCTGTTTTTTCGATTCATAAGAAATTGTGGAACCAGCCAAAATAAAAACGTAGCCTGTGTATGACTTTCTATCGTCACTTCCTCCTGCCCAGTCAGCATCAGAAAAACATGTTAGAGGCTTTCCAGCACATCTAAAACTTAAGCCCAAACTTTTCTTCGTGAAAATTGTGTTAATTGTCAAACAGCTGACTATATGAAAAATAAACAAAGGAAAAAAGTTGAATTCATAAACAAACGTTTTTATAAAGTTGTGAGTTATATTAAAAGATTGATATTTCTTAAAAAAAATTATAAAAATGATAAGAAAAACAAAAATAAGAACACATTGTACATTAAACACTTTAGTTTTTTGTTTTAAAAGTAGCGATTACTTTCAATGTTTAATTTGAAATGTCATGACATGGATTGAGTGTTTGTCGCTCCTGCCGTCTACACGTGTCGTTCGTCCTGTCTTGTGAATTTCTGTCTTGTTTGTGGTGTCGTGTGTTAAATACATATACATAAATACAAAAATATCAAATTAAAACAATAGTGTCTAAACTTATTTTTACAAAAAGAAAAAAAATAAAACTAAGTTAACATTAAAAACAGTGCAATATACACATTTTAATAAATACCTAAGTTTACAGCAAAATTAAAACAACAACAGCCCAATGAAATAAACAAATAAGCAAAATAAATAAAGTAAAAAACATATCGCTGCAACAACAACAACCAAGCTATATTGTTCCGTGAGAGAACAGTGCTGGCACAGTCAATAGTGTTGGCACAACGGGCCGTTCTCTATCACATTGTGTTTCATTTCCCTATAATTTGCATTTAAAACTTTTAATTTTATATTAATGGTATTGATGTGTTAATTGCTGTTGGACTGTTTAGTGACGAAGGTATAACACTGGTCACTAGACAGTCAACGAAACAGCAATTAATTTCATTGGTATCATTAATATAAAATAGGCGGTTCGATTTCGGTTTTCCTGCATGAAATGACAGGAAGATTCAAAATCGACTTCTGCAATATACGCGGACAAAGAGCGAAATTTTTTCTCTGTATATGCTCACATTTGTCTCCATCGGCCGGATGTTTTAGCCTTATGTGAGACTCAGGTATCTGAGGATGCTGATCCACAGGATTTTCATTTACCTGGGTACCACCTTCTTTCGCTGTTTAGTTTCCACCGGGGCCTTGCATTGTACATACGCGATGAAGTTGTGTACCATTGCCAGCAATCAGTAGGCATGGATGATCCCGAATTTAGCTGTCTCTGGGTTAAGTTCAGAATCAGGGCACACTATTTGCATTTCGGGTTTCTGTATAGAAGTCCAAACGCGAGAAGGGACAAAACCATATCCGGCTTCGATGCCCTTTCCGATTCCATATCGAAGATCCTGAAGAGTTGTCCGAACAGTGAAATTGTTGTTGCTGGTGATTTCAATGTTCACAATTCATCTTGGCTTCGCCATTCGAGTCACACAACTCCAGAAGGCCAATATGTTGAGTTATTTGCCGCGCACAACCACCTTGCGCAATTAGTGAATGAACCAACACACATTTCGTGTGTTGAAGGGCATCAAAACAATA
This sequence comes from Panzeria rudis, assembly GCA_956483635.1. Taxonomy (NCBI): domain Eukaryota; kingdom Metazoa; phylum Arthropoda; class Insecta; order Diptera; family Tachinidae; genus Panzeria; species Panzeria rudis. Next base: position 39,308,973 of record OY101451.1, on the reverse strand, counting down.
CTCTCGACCTTTTTCTCACCTCACACCCTGGAAAGTATGAAGTGAGCGTTAATGCACCTCTTGGTAACTCGGATCATAGCACCATTTCCGCCTCCTTTTCGTTCTCAGAACTTCGTAACGTTTCACGACCAGCTACGAAACGTTTAAAATATATATACGAAGAGGCTCGTTGGGCTGAGATCAACGACTTTTTCCGGAATTTTAACTGTAAACTATGTTTCCTTGACAATAATGTCAATGCCATGGCAGAAATGGTAAATATAATTTTGCTGGGAATGAAAACTTTCATTCCATCAAAGCGAATTCCGATTAAACCTAGTAGAACGAAGTCTTGGTTTAACCAGGCTTGTAAAGAAGCAGTGCTCTTCGACGCTAGCACGTCCGTTCGCAACCCTCTTTAGCACTCTGTATCATACTGGTGAGTTTCCCTTGTGTTGGAAGGTTGCCAATGTAACGCCAATCCCCAAAAATGGAGAGGCTAGTAACCCTGAAAATTACCGCCCAATCGCAATATGTTCTGCACTTTCCAAAGTAATGGAAAGTATGGTAAATTTTCATCTTGTGAGGTATTTGGAGTCCAACAGCTTACTCAGCGACCGTCAGTATGGCTTCCGTAGACGACGCTCTACGGGGGACTTACTGGCATTCCTTTCGGAAAAATGGTGTCACTCCATACACCATTTTGGCGAGAGTAAGGTGGTGGCTTTAGATATCTCTAAGGCGTTTGATAGAGTGTGGCATGGTCCACTTTTATTAAAACTTATTGCTTTTGGTGTTGGTGATGACTTCTCTCGATTTATATCGAGCTTTCTCAGAGATCGCACTATAGGGGTTGTTATAGATGGGATCTCATCAAACGAGTTCAAGATTAATTCAGGGGTACCACAAGGCTCCGTTATTTCTCCTACCCTATTTCTTATTTTTTTTAATGACCTTCTCTGTCAAAGTTCCAATCCTATCTACTCTTTTGCAGACGACAGCACCATCTGCCATTCATATTCATTCAGCAATAGACCAAGTCTGTTGGAGATTAGGGCCATGCGGCAAAACATGAATGATACGATTAATCACGATCTCACAACAATCTCTGAATGGGGTAGTGCGAATAGGGTCGATTTCAACGCTCGTAAAACCCAATGCTGTATGCTTACTCACAGACGTACGACAGAACCTGCTGCTCAATCTGTAATTATGGGTGGCATAGGTATTAGGGAATCAGAAGCTCTTGATGTTCTTGGCATGAAAATCCAGTGCGACGTTCGATGGACTGATCATATTTTTCAAGTCTCAAAAGAAGCATTCAAGTGCCTTGGTTTCTTAAGACGGTGTAAGATATACTTCACTCCATCTGTCTCCTTACTATTTATACCACCTATATCCGACCGAAAATGGAATACAATTCTCATGTATGGGCCGGTGCTTCAAAGTCTATTTTGAAGTTACTCGACCGCGTGCAAGAGAGGGCGAAAAAGCTCATCGGTGACAGTAGGGTAGCCAGCTCTATTGACTCGCTTGAGCATCGATGGAATGTGGGGTGCGTTTCACTGTTTTATCGTTACTACTCGTACAATGGAATGTGCTCTGATGAATTCAGGGAACTGGTTCCCGAAAACCGCTCTTTTTTGCGTACAACACGTTCTTCATTAAGGGCACATCCATTTGTGGTCGATATGCCAGTGAATCGCACTACGCATTATAGAGAGAACTCGTTCTTTGGCCGAACTGTTCGTATGTGGAATAAGCTCCCTGCAGAGGTCTTTCCTGTCAGTTTCAATGTTGGAAGTTTCAAATCAAACGTCAACAAACACTACTCCCTTTATCCTCCTTCCCACAACCAATTTTCCTAGTTCCAGCACAATGCATTGCATCAGTAGGGGTCATCCCCTGAGTCCTGGTCCGAGAAAAAAATGACACATTGGCGTTTTATTTCGTGGTAAACATTTGGTTTTTGCCGTTCCCGTTCTTTTGTGCATTTTTTTAATTTTATGAGAGTAATTTGTATTTACTCTCATTAGCACGAACTTTACCCGAAAAGTAAAGAAACAGGGCTAATAATTGGGCCAAATATATCAAAATTGTACATGTTATGTTGGGTACGTCCAAAAGTTACGAAAAATGTAACCAAACGGCTTCACTGATTAGGATAATTTGAGGATAATTTTACCATGCATCTGTTGATGCTCTTTTGGTCGAAGTCGGACATACTGTTCTCGAGTTAAGGTATACCTAGTGGAAATATTAGATACGCCCATAAAAAATAAAAAAATATCGAAGTAATAGAAAAAACTAAGGACACACCGTTTTAGCGCATCAAACTGACTAGAAAAATTTTAGTTTTGTTCAAAACGGAAAGAAAAAGTATGAACTTGTAAGTCTTGTAATTAATAATTAAAGGGTTAATTAATAGTTAAAGGGTATCCCTTCAATTAATGCAAGGAACAAGCCGAAAAATAAATCCCCAAAACGAAAAAATCGCCAAAACGAAAAAAAATCCAAAATTAAAAAATAAGAAATCGCCAAAATAAAAAAGCGTTGAAATGAAAAAGCACCAAAACGAAAAAACCGCCAAAACTGACAAAATCGGTAAAAAAAATTAAAAAAGCGGTAAAACGAATCAAGCACAAAAACAACAAAAAAATCTATAAAAAAAAGCACCAAAACGAAAGAAAATCGGCAAAACTAAAAAAACCGTAAAAAAGAGAAAATTACAAAAACGAAAAAAGTTTAAAACAAAAAAACTTTAATAATCCAAATTAAAGAAATAGTAAAAACGAAAAAATCGCTAAAACATAAAAATCACCAAAAACGAAAAAAAAAATTGCGAAAATAACGAAAAAAAAGCTAAAATGAAAGTACCCAAAAGCAAACAAAAATCGCCAAACGAAAAAGGGGATATACATATTATTCGCACCAGAGAAATGTATGAGTTGATTCATTTTCGCTTTCCACACACATTTACAATGCGTTTGTTATGTTTTTTAACATCAATATGTATCTGCTAATGACATTGGTTGCAGTGTTAACTCTCTTACAACTGACTGTCATTAACGCACTCTTGTTTTTAAGTGCTGTTAGTAAAAGTAAATAAAATATTCTTACCGTTGTTTATTAATATGATTATTTCGAACGTAATTGCTTGTGAATCCAAATTGATTATTAGGCTAAGGTTCGTAACGTTATATTCAGAAAGAATTGGGTATGA